>CM064548.1:14839065-15059065 GCA_032716605.1 Paralithodes platypus | reverse complement strand
TATATATATATATATATATATATATATATATATATACCGGTATATATATATATTGTTGCGAGTTGGTCGGGCCTCTCTATCAGTACAGTATTCAGTAGACACTTCTGTCACTGCAGTATACACCCAGTAGTAACACTAAGTCATTTAACCCAACTTCCCTCTCTCTCTCTCTACAGGCGGCACTGGAGGGAAGTACATGATCTTAAACGATGGGTCCCTACACATCTACCAGACGGACCCCAGTGATGGCTACCCCAGCTACAGGTGCCGCACCAACCATACCCTTACTGGGGCACTCACCCTATCGTCCGCTGGCAGGGTCATCGTCACAGGTGGGTACGGCTGCTAGAGTTATTGGTACAACGGGGAAATGTTTGGGTACACTAGGGTGAGATTTGGAATATAGTTGTAAATTGTAATGTATAAATTTATTACCAACCACATCCATACAAGGGCACTCACCCTCTCTCGTCTACTAGCAAGGTAATTTTCACAGGTGGGTAGGGTACAAGGGGGCGTTAGAAAACTTTGTAGAGTAGTGTGAATAATTTGGTAGGATAGGGTGAAGTTAGGGATATAGTTGTAATATATATGTTCCTAAGTAACTCCTTCCTTACTGGGACACTCACCCTGTTGTCCGCTGGCAGGGTCATTGTCACAGGTGAAGAGGTCAGGGGCCTTAGTAGGGTAGACATAAGAAAGGGAAAGAGGGATAGAAGGATAAGGCATAGTACAGTTAGAAGCCCTGTTGTAATACGTAAATATCGAATCAACCACACATTCACTGGGATTTTCACCCAGTGACCAACTGGCATTGTAGGGAAAGTAGATGAGATTAATAATGCAGGCGAGAGAACTGTGTAGGGTCATCGTCACAGGTAGGTAGGTAGGGGATTTATTCACTTTTGGTAGATTAGGACAGATTGAGAGAGCAGGTTTGGGAAAGAAAACATAATACACATAGAACATAAACATAAATGAGATAAGAGAAAGAAACGAAAAGCGGTATGCGGATAACTATATAAAAAGTCTAGGGACTCTGCTACCCACGTTTTATTTACTACGGGCACAAATAATGTTAGGTTAGAACTTTAATTTGGCACTTATTTTTGTTGGCTATGGGCCCCTGATGGAGTTAGCACTAGTTAAGATCTAATGGTTGAAATGGTTAACCTTGAACCAATATATTGTATGTTAATATAAATTATATTACACTGATTTAAGGTAAACTCGACCTCTGGATCTCAACCACTGACAATAAAGTTCTAACTTATCATTAGAGAACCTGCAGTAGGCTACTGGTGCTGTATATTATAATGCTATTATAATGGGGCTCTGTAGGTACGGGAACAAGGAGAAGGATATAACTTTTAACCGTGCCTGACTATAGTCCGTTCATTCGAGGTTGGGCAGAAATCGTAACCTCTAACCTTTTCAACTCATAAAGGACTAGAGTAATCGAGCTAATTTTTTAACAAATAAGAAGACTTGGCCAGGGAATAGGTGTGGATATTGACAGCTCATTTGCTCTAGCCCTTTTTGAGTTACAGAGGTTAGAGGTTACGATTTCTGCCCAACCTAGAATGAACGGACTATAGTCAGGCACGGTTAAAGTTATCCTTCTCCTTGTTCCCGTACCTACAGGGCCCCAGTATAATACACCACTAATAGGTAGGGTTAAGGGGAGATGTTCACTTGAAGGATTATTTTTACTAAACCCCTTTCTCCTTCATGTATAGCCATATTTCTTTTGAAAATTTAAGACGTTTTCCCTATTAGTTTGGCGATTTTAAGAACTTTCGCTGCATTTCTGTCAATTTTAAGACCTTTCGTGTCATGGTGTCTATTTTTTCCTGGCGAGCGACAGCGAACCTGTAATTTAAGAGGAACCAGCTTTCGGCCGGGAAATTTTTCTACCGAAAAATGTACAAATATATCTTGAAAGGGTGTCTAGGAGGTGTAATTTTAAGGTTGATGGAGGTCTAGGAAACAAACTAAAACCTGCCCGACCTAATATTTCTACCATTTGGGAAGAGTCAGCCCGGGAGGAGGTGTCAAAGTGTACACCCTGTTACTGTTCTTGTTGCCCGGACAGAGCCCCATGGTAACGTGGCTCCCAGGCTGAGTGTGGACAAGAGGATCACTGTTACTGTGAGGGCGGGAGGGTGGGCGGTCCTACCCTGTGCTGCCCAGAGCCATCCCACGCCCACTTACAGGTCAGTTACCAATGTTATTACCGCGATTGACCACTTGCGAGTTTCAGGCTATAAGGAAGTTGGAGCTGTAGACATCGATATTTACCAGAATCACCAGTTATAATACGGTTGTAGTACTGTACATATATAGATACATTAATCAAATTCAATGTACTTTCTAACCATCAGAAACTTACACTATTATTACATTTCCGTTTAATATCGATGTTTACGGCTCCAACTTCCTTATAGCCTGAAACTCGCAAGTGGTTAATTGTCCACTTGCGAGTTTCAGGCTATAAGGAAGTTGGGGCTTTAGACATTGATATTTAGCAGAAATACCAGCTAAAATATGGTTGTAGTACATTTATAGATTAATAAAACCCTATTCAACATACTTTTTATTCATCAGATATCTATAATTATTAATGCATTTGTTTAATAGCGTTGTTTATGGCTCCAACTTTCTTATAGACTGAAACTCGCAAGTGGTCGATAGTACTCTATAGTGGCTGGGCGGTAGTCAATGTCAATAATTCGCTGACAAACTTCCTTGCAAAGTGTGTGATTTATAGGTACAATGACTCCCCCTAAACAGTCCCCGTGTATTACCAATAGCCCAAGACTAGTACTATTTGTTTAGGGGTGTCCACCTCGTTTTTTTCTCTCTCTCTGGGCTCTATCCATTCGGCCCCATTCAGCCTACTGTTTTAAGACTTTTATCCCCATCCAGGTGTCGATTTCTTCCTGGCGAGCCAGCATTGTATGAAGAAATCCGACTTCGCCAGAGACATTTTTCTATCGAAAAATTTGCAAATTTAGCCTGCTGTCAAAACATTAAAAAATATTCTGGTTCGCCGGGAAAAAATCAACACCTGGATGGGGATAAACGTCTTAAAACAGTAGTCTGAATGGGGCCGAATGGATACAACCCAGAGAGAGAGAAATAAAAAAATGAGATGGGGCCCCCTTAACAAGAACGTTTTGGCCCCACCTTCCCCAACAGTGCCCTGGGCCACTGTCAGTCTCTGAAGTGTGGTTTGGTTCCTTCTTCCTTGCCTCTGCTCCTCGCCATACTGTTTCTTCCTGCCGGGTATCATTGATCATCACTTCACCTCTCCATTCTATATTTCACGTCCTGAGAGTATTGCTACCCCTGAGCAGCCCATCCCAGGTCCTAGACAATTGGGCTTCCTGTTTCCCAGGTGATCGTTATGGCTCTACATTCTCTGTGACAGGGTGTAGGCTATGGAGTTTTCTCCCCCATAGCAATCAACCTGCTCGCCAAGAGCTATGTAAATCTCAAGAGCTATGTAAATCTTGGATTTCTTTGGTAAAATGTGAGTGTGGTGCAGGTGCTGCACAGCCTGCACTCACCTCCCTTGTGGAATGGCCTGGGTTCTCTTCCAGTTCGGTGCATCTGTGGACATAGCCCTCCATACCCATCAATGCAATGGCAGACATTAGAGGTGCATTAGACCAGTGTCTAAGTATTTAAGTGTATGCTAGAACCTGATTGTTTTCTATATGTGTATGAAGGAGACACAGGGCAAAGTTGCGTGTAATAAGTGTCCCTTCCACCCAGAGTTGAAAGCTACAGGGACTCAGGGAGTCAAATTCAAGGTACACTAGATCAGTGTTTCTCAACCTTTTTCTGGTCGTGGCCCCCTTCAATCCAATGCAAGTTCTTGTGGCCCCTCCATGCCAACTTTGAGTTCTTATCCCCCCCCCCCCCTCTCATCCGTCCCTCACCTTAATACGCCTAGGGAAGTAGGTATATTAATGGTTCTAGTTTGTATAGTACCATGTACTCAAAACACTAACTTTAGGCATAAATCAAATAACAATATTAATTGGATAAATATTTTATTTGAATACTTATTTATATACAAAAGGAATACAAAACAAGGAATACATGTAGGTACAATTGGTTCTATCTTGAAAGGTTTCAGTGGGATCCCTGTGACTGGTGCAGGGCTGCCAACTTGTCAATGTTTGGCTTGAAAGCTGTCAGAGAGAGACGTAAATCGACTCTTTTTTTTCTATGTCAAGGCGATTTCGAGTCTTTGACAGCAGGTACATCACCCGACTGAAACCAGTCTCAACCAAGTAAGACGTGGGAAAAGCAAGTAAGAGCAACTTCACATCTTTCCAGAGTAGTGGGTACTTCTTATACACATCTTGATTCATCCACAGCTTCTGGTGTCCTCCACGCTTGAACCTTGCTTGAGCTGTTGTGTTATTCTGAAGTGCAATGAAACTTTCTTGTATTTCTTGAATATTACATATTCTGCAGACAGTTACCTGGTAGTCTGATGTGGCGAAGTGGAGTGATACCTGTCCCTCACACACTCCCATTTATATTAATTATATTAATTTATATTAATTTTTTCTGTGGCCCCCCGTGGCCCCCCATTTTTCAAATTTGGCCTTGTGGCCCCTGAAAAAATCTCATGGCCCCCAAGGGGGCCATATGGCCCACGTTGAGAAACACTGCGTGACTAGATTACCATTGACGATCAGCCTAGGGAACGACAAACATTGACGAGCTGATTTTTTTTTTTTTTTTTTTCTATATTCCAACTACTCCCTCTCGGGCATAGGCTGAGAGCATGTACAGTTGGTCAAGGATGAAAGTATACAGTTTTTCGTCTGCTATAGCCACACATGGTTTGTCATGTTGGCTGCCATGACAGCCTTTCCACTAGCCCAAACCGGCGCTCGCCTCCGTTTCATTGCCCTTTGGATCACATATAATCCAGTCTTGGGGATGAAAGTGAAATATCAATATTTACCTACTTATTAATTAACAAGTATTATTAGATTCCTCTTTCTACTCATTATTTATTATGAATGTTATAATGTTAAGTGTATATCGTAATATCTTTTATAGCCACTCCATATTCGTCTACTTTAGATACACAAAAATCTAATTCCTAAACGTGGACATAAGGAAGCCTGTGTGTTCAATAGGGTAATGACCCAGCAATTTTACTCATCTTGCGAGCGCCATTGCTTTATGAGTCAGTCCTCGAAGCATAATGAGGCTTTACTTGTGATTTTTATTTATTTATTTATTTATTATTATTATTTTTATTTTTATCAGCAGAACACCTGCAAACCAATTGCAACATTGATATCACCATACCCTACATTATTAGCCACATATTACCACGTGTGAAAATGGACATGTATTCCACTGAAATATCGTATATAGGTAGACGTTTTGATTTTCGTTTTCACTCTCGCATTTCTTGTATATCTATCAATAACATTAAGTGTTTAATATCTCCGAAGTGATATTCACGTCAAAGATTATAGAGCAATATATTCATATTTCCGTCTGACAACTAAGTCCAGGAACACGTTTTTAAACACCCTGTATAAGGTGGGCGGGCTCTGAGATATGGCTACCAGGGCTCCCAACATGACAAACTATGTGTGGCTATAGCAGACGAAAAACTATACTTTCATCCTTGACCAACTGTACATTCCACCGCTCAACACGGTGAAGCCCGTGAGGTCTTGTTCCAGTTTGGGGAGTGAGACATGTGAAGCATCCATCATGGCTCGAAGCAGCTCCATCTCTGAAGCGGCTGGTTGCTTCGTTCAAGTGCTTCACCGTCTCACCCTCCAGACTCAGACCCTCACTCTCAGAACGCCACCTATTGAGCAGTGAACTCACTAGGCATTGTCCCCCTGTAACGTATTTTGAATATGGGAATATTCATACAGTGTTATTTAATCAGGGAACAATGAGGGTATTTGTTGGCATTTCGGTGGGCTTTGTGGTAATGCACTGATACTAGGTACAGCACAAATTCAATCCCAATAATATCTTCCCATTGACATATCGGGATTTGAACCCGGGTCCATTGGATTACCAATCCAGTGGCATGACCACTCCACCACATGCTGGTTAGCCTACATACAACTGTCACACCCACAGCCATTCCAACAGTAGACCTACAGGCTACAGTATCATTACAGATCCACCTCCCTACAGTATATAGAATAGGGAGAGCCGTTGATAATTTATGAATCCCGAAAAGTACAGTTCTCAACATGTACACTCGAGCAAGAAAAAAACAAAAACAAAACAGTAACTCAGAACTCTAAACATTCTGGAAGTGGCTCGAAATCTTGCGATAATACCTCGGACGTATGTTTCACCCGATTCATTCCGTTCACACAAGATTATAATTATACAGTTCACCAATGTAAAGATTTTACAAGGTTACACCAGTTCGAATCTTTGAACCTTTCTGAAGCATCTGGGCTAAAATAATGTATTATATTGTCTCTTGCGTTCGATACTGATTCAAATGGGTGCGTCGCCATTTAGCCCACGGTAGGCTATAGTTACACTATTGTCGTTATATCGTGATTTAGCCTATGCTCTTGACTAGCCTACACCTCGAATTATTTTTATTTTCGTATTTAGTTTTCAATATTGACGCCTAATGACATGGTATTGACAGTAGCCTACATTGCATATAATGTAGCTTGATTCTGCAGATAGGCCTAGGCTATGTCAAATATGGTACGAAAGATATTAACCGAGAAAATCGAGTTCAGAAGTTAGTGAAAATGTCGTCTGCAGCTGCCTCATAATGCTCATGCCCTCATCTTTTCTAACAAATTTCGGTACAGTAAATAACGTCAGAATATAGCTAGGCCTAGTGGCGAATGGAAGAAAACAGAAATTGGAAAAATGGTAGCTTAAAGGGAATCTAAAGATAGGAATCCCGTAATCGAGTTGTTATTCTATAGAATACCCTACACCATTGCTATAGGGCCCCAGAGCATGCGAATCGCCGCAAGAGGGTGTGTGAATAGTATTTCTTATATAAATGTATTATACGGGAGATATATAAGAAAACAAAATCCTCAAACTATATACGACCTACCACTATAATATCATCAGCTGTTCGTCTAGACTGCGCGCTGTTTATAGGAGTATTGACAATATTTTTACAGTATTTACGTAGGGTATTGCTACTGTCTTTTTCATTATCTTTTACCGTGGGTTGAATTTTTGTTTATAATTATCGCGAATAGACTTGCAGCGTTATTATACATAACATAATTTATTAGGGAAAGTGAAGCTCTATGGAATCCTTATAATATACTCGCATAGATTCCGTTGTGGTAGAATAGTTTTGATAAGTTTTGTAACTCTATTTTGTCGATATAAATAGTCCCGCGCGTAAACAAACTCAGTCCCGCAATCTTGAGAGCTCTGCTACGGACGTGTTCGAAATGGAGTACACTCGCTACGGTAAAGTGTTATGTTCTACAAAGATGTTACTCTATGTCTAATATATGAACCCACAGTAGCTGGCATGCAACTTGCAAGGGCTAGTGTTGTATCCCACGTACTGGGTCTAGGGCACTCTAGGGTTAGGTTAGGTTAGGTTGTTTGGTTAGGTTAACATACTAGGTCTCGGAAACAAGATTCGTAGTTGCGGTAGTATTTACATCAAAACTATAGTTAACTATCAAAACTATTCTTCCACAGTGGAATCTATGTGAGTATATTATAAGGATTCCATAGAGCTTCACTTTCCCTAATAAATTATGTATAATAACGCTGCGAGTCTTTTCAAAAAAATTACCCCACACATAAGTGCAGTTTCAGTCTCTTGTCCTAATGGCGGAGTTCCAGGCAACCCTGTTAAGGGCTGCTTCACTTGTCAAGTTCTTAGATTTGAGATCGGCGTGTATAGTCCGATCCCAGGTCTTCCTCGGTCCACCCCTTGGTGCAGCTCCCTCCACAATCACAGACCTGCATTTATTTTCTTCACCCAATTTTGTTCATTCATTCTCTCCACATGTCCATACCATCCCAGTCTACTTGTATGCATCACCTCGCTAATACTCTTTATACCTAAATGTCTCCTCAGCTCAACATTTGTTATTCTATCCTGTAGCCTGGCCCCACACATCCATCTCACCATTCTCATCTCATTACGCTCCATTCTGTTGACATCCTCTACTTTAACGGCCCATGTTTCTGAGGCATACGTCATTGCACTTCTAACACATGAGGCATACACCTTTCCCTTCAGGGGGAGAGGCATTCTTTTCATGGTCAGGATTGGCATCAATTCTCTGAACTTCCCCCAGCCACACCTAATTCTAGCAACAGTGGCAGCCTCGGCCCCACCACCGGGAGAGATGGTATCTCCTAGGTAATCATATACTTTAACAGTAAGGTGCAAAACTCCCTTATAATAAATCTCTGATAGTACAGACATAGGTTATATACCAAATTATGTGATATGACAATTCCTTAGGCCACACAAAAATTGATGGGTCTCGCGGCTGTCACACCATACTATCTTACCTGTCTTTGAATTGGTCTTCCCAGTTTATGTCTGTAAAGTATTTTCTTAATTTTATGTACAGGTCTAGATATAGGTTATATACCAAATTATGTGATATGACAATTCCTTAGGCCACACAAAAATTGATGGGTCTCGCGGCTGTCACACCATACTATCTTACCTGTCTTTGAATTGGTCTTCCCAGTTTATGTCTGTAAAGTATTTTCTTAATTTTATGTACAGGTCTCCCTTACTATCCGATGCCCTGATTTACAATATTATAGGTTTTTGAATGTGTGTGAATTTGTATTGTTATTGTGTGTTCATTGTTTTCTATTGTGTTGTCCCGATTCTGGCTCTGTCTTGGGTCGGACAACGCCGCCCCCCCCCCCCCCCCCCCCCCCCGTCTCTCTCTCCAAAAACAAATATAGGAAAAGTGGGGTGGGAATTGGGCCTGAATATATTGTATAGATAGATAGATAAGTGTTTGTGTTTTGGCTAGTCCGAGAACGCATCCCCATTTACCCCATAAATTTTAGGGATTGTTGTATGATTTTTCTATTTTAAATCGTGTTTTCAGGAACATAATCCAATTGTAAATCGAAGGAGACCTGTAGTCTCCTCTTTCATAGTTTTTATTTTATTTAATTTTATTTTTTTCTATGTGATTGAGGGAGGCAAAAGGCATAACTGCCTATAGCGAGTGCCTCCCCCATAGTTGAAAGAGTGACAGGGCCAAAATCAAGGGACGTTCGAGCCAAAATGCCTGGACACACGGAGTTTGAAGCAATTTAAGTCATAGGAAGAGGGAAAGACTGATTCTGGGAGAGAGTTCCAGAGCTCAGCTGTTGAGTAGAAGAAAGTTTGAGAGTAACATTTCACTCTTGGGTTGGGGGAGTTGCACAGAGTAGGGGTGGGATTGAGTTGCAAGACGGGTACCACGTGCCCTACGTAAAGGAGGTGGTATGCACTGGGATAGCTCTGAGGAACACTGATTATTATAGTAGCGATAGAATAGCGAGAGAGATGCAACATTGCGGCGGAGAGAGAGAGATTGCAGAGAGTTGGTGAGTGGACGGGAGTTAATGATACGAAAGGCCTTCCTTTCAACTTTGTCTAGGAGAGCGGTGTGAGAGGAACCTCCCCACACATGTGAACAATACTCAATACAAGGGCACACTATGCCCCTGTACAGAGCAAGAAGCTGTGCAGGGGAAAAGAACCCCCTAAGGCGGTTGAGCACACCCAGCTTCTGGGAGGCTGCCTTAGCAAGACTGGTAATATGGTCCTTCCAAATGAGAGCAGAAGAAAAAGAGACACCAAGAATATTGAGAGAAGATGAAGGGTTGATTTTTGTATTGTTGAAGAATAAAGGATAGTCCGCTGGGAGATCCTGACGGGTAGATAGATGGAGAAATTGGGTTTTGGAAGCATTAAAGTTAACAAGGTTTTCTCTGCCCCAATTGGAAATAGTATTTAGATCAGAATTTAAGAGTTCTATGGCTTCATTACGTTTGTCGTTGAGGGATTGCTGGCTGGGGCGTTCTGAAAAAGTAATGGAGTAGTGTAAGGTTGAGTCGTCTGCGTATGAATGGATGGGAATTAAGATACAGTTAAGGAGATAATTTATAAAAATTAGAAAGAGAATAGGAGATAGGACAGAGCCCTGAGGAACACCGGAGTTTATAGGGTGAGGAAGTGAACAATGGCCGTCCACAACCGCAGCTATGGAATGGCCGGAAAGGAAATTAGAGACAAAGGCACAGATGGAGGGATAGAAACCGAAGGAGGGTAGTTTAGAAATTAAAGATTTATGCCAGACTCTATCGAAGGCTTTCGATATGTCTAGTGCAATAGAAAAAGTCTCACCGAAGTCCCGAAAGGAGGATGACCAAGAGTTAGTAAGATATGAAAGAAGATCACCAGTAGAGCGGACTCCAATCTCTCTGTTTTGTATTATTCCTCTTCGTCAGCCAGATCGTAGCCTATTGTAGCATACCACGAATGACATTCTAGCACTATGTGGTCACTTTTTCCTGCTCGCACCTGGTATCTCACTTCCTGGACATCTTCGACCTGTCTCGTAAATAGTAGGGCCAAAATTGATGGTGTGTCTCTTCTATTTCTGGTGGGTTGTTCAACGTGTTGTTTCATTATATGGATTGTTTATATTCTCTTGTGTGTAACTGGGTTGGGTAAGTTATTGTTTGACCTGTACTATATTTTTGTCTCCCTTGTGTTCCAGATGGGTGCGACTGGGCGAGGGAGGAGCAGCAGGCGTGGTGGGTGCCTCGGGGCGGCACAGTCAGGTGGGGGGGCTACTGGTCATCACAGGGGTCATGGTGGGGGACCATGGCCGCTATATGTGCTTCGTCAACAATAGTGCCGGACACGAGACTGTCGATGCCACACTCAGGGTCACAGGTATGGAGGCCAACGTACCATAACTGGCTACATGTCATGATGTACTGTACTTGTACTATAGTGTCCCATAGGGTAGATCCAGTAGTCAATTCATACGCAGGTGTTCCATTTACTATGCAAAATGTAATTTACAAAAAAACTACAGTAGGGCCTACCCACCAAAAGTGATTGGAGTTAGATTAATGAATAAAGTAGCCTATAAAAATGTACAATACTGTAGTTACATTGCATTTCCACACTGAACATATTATTCTAATTACTGTACTCATAATATTGTGGGTCTTTTTAATTGATATTGCATACTAATTGGCTAGTTTACCCTACAAGGTCATTCCAATACTTAGGGTCAGAGGGTAAGTGAAGTATAAAGAAGGAACAGTAGGTAATTTGGTTGTTGTTCCCTAAGCTGCCTGGCCGAACAGCCCCGAGTCCCTAAGGAAGGCCATGGCCACAGTCGGGCTTTCCCACAGAGCTCTCAAGGAGTGTAGATTGTGTTGTTGGCGTAAGTGGTTGTGTGAAATGCAGTCTTCTATGATGTGTTTAACCCTCTCCGACATATGACGCAATTTTGAGCCTATTAGGGATACTTTAAAGCCTTTGTTACCATCAAGGGTATTTAGAAACCTTTAGTTTAGTTACTTCAACCTCTCAGTTGTCTTTGAGTTAGCTGTGGGCAGAAAACTAATTTTGGAGAGGTAATTATAAGAGTGAGAGAACTCTATTTCTTATTGCTAATCTGGCAACCTCTGCGTCATATGTGCGTGAAAGGGTTAATAGAATGGGGTGCTGTGTTACAACCTGGGCAGGAGTCGACGACGGAGTCATCCAGTCTCTTCTGATAGCTCAGAAGGGCTGGATGGTGACCGCATCTTAGCCTGGCCAGGTGGACTCTGTCCTCGCGATAAAGGGAGGATTCAGAAGGATGGATTTCGGGAGGTCGTGCCTGCAGCTGCGTGTTGTCTATGAGTGAGTGGATGGAACGGCGAGAGATCTGAGTATGGATGTGCTTCTGGAAGCTGGTTGCGTGTTGTCTATGAGTGAGTGGATGGAACGGCGAGAGATCTGAGTATGGATGTGCTTCTGGAAGCTGGTTTGGGGTGGGCAGAGAGGGAGAGAAAATAGTATTTGTGTGTGATAGCGTGTGCTGGGTGTCTGGTCTGGTCTGGTGATTATTCGGGGAGATGACCTTTACAACGGCCCCCCCTATTGTTTTTTACTTATTTGTATGTTATTTTAGCTCAATTAATTGTCTTTTTGTTTTCTTAGTTTTTCTCTGTGTAACCACATTCTTTGTATTACTCTTTTAACTTCTTGTTTATTTTTGGTGTCTCCAAATAGTAGTTCTGCCAACTTATTTTCTATATATGGTCGTTCAAATAGTTTATTTGTTACCCTCTGGTTGAGTAAAGATGGGACTATGGATGAAGAAATGCAGGAGAGGGTACAACAGGGGAAGAGGGTTGTAGGAACGCTAAAAGCAGTAACAAGAAATAGGGTGGTCAGTATGGAAGTGAAGAAGTCCTTGCATGACAGTGTGGTAATCCCGACACTGACTTACGGAAGCGAAGCATGGACGTTGGTTGAGAGACTCAGACCAAGAGTGAGAGCAGTGGAAATGAATTACTTAAGGAGTGCGTGCAGAGTTACATGGAGGGATAGACAGACTAATGAGGAAGTAAGAAGGAGGTGTGGTGTGGAGGTAGATGTGCTGGAAAGTGTGAAAAGGAACAACTTGAGATGGTTCGGTCATATGGAACGTATGGAAAGCGAGAGAATGACTAAGAGGGTGTACGAAAGCGAGGTGGAGGGACAGAGAGGGAGAGGTAGACCGAAGGATGGAGTGAGGAAATACATGAACGAAGGCGGTGCTGGTTGGGGGGAGGGGCGTCGACTGACTGGGGACAGAGGTGCATGGGGCGGTTCGTTCGTGGCCACCCCTTCGGGGATCACGGCGTCAGGCAATAGATAGATAGATAGAGCTGTTGATTATATTCACAGTGGAGTATAAAATGTTCTAGGGTTTAATTTTCTTCTTCGCATGCTAAACACTTTGTATCCTCTCCGTTAAATCTTTTTCTATCGTTTAGTTGTAGTGTATTCGAGCGACATCTGAATAAGGTTATCGAAGATGGTGTATTATCATAAAATTGTTCTTCTTTGATTTCACTTTTGTTATCTCTATATAATTTTGTTGTTTTAATAATTCTTGGTGTCTGTGGATGTGTTGCCATGTAGTGTTGTGGGTGGTGTTGGTTCGTGGAGGCTGCTGCCAGGAATTGAGTGCCTCTCATGTCCAGATGGTCTTTGACTTTGAGGACTTTGGTTTCTTGATGTAGGTGATCTGTAGGTGAAGTAGCTGTGCAGCCTGTGATGATTTTTAGGGCTTTATTTTAAATAGTCTGTAAGGTCTTATGATGTGTTTCAGCTAGGTTAGAAGCCCAGGCCGGGCTTGTGTATTCCATCTCTGATCTTATGTATTGTATGTAAACTGTGGTGGTGGTTTCTTTGCTGTGTCCAAATTTTGTGTGGGCAAGTGACCTGAGGGCATTAAGTCTGGGTCATTTGGTCATGTGGAGGAGCTGCTGTTCATCATTGGGGTTATGATGGTCGACCTGGGCCGCTACATGTGCTTTGTATACAACACTGCCTGACATGGGACTATCAACGCCACAATGGTCATAGGTTGTTATAATGTTCAGATTTAACAAAGCCATTAGAAGAGACTAGAACTGGTAGCCTACATTTTCTTTGACAATACCTGTAGTATCATATTGGCATGTAAGAAGGTCAATCTTATACACAAGATTATCATTGGATTGCAGAACTGTGCATATATTCACTAGTGGGTCATGTCATGTGATGTCAACAACACTTAGTCACCACCTGCCCAAAAAATATCAATACAGGTATGCTAACCAAATTTAACACAGAGCCAGTGAATGTACAACTGTTCTGTACTGTACCAACACAACCTTCTCCCATACACAGAACCATTGATGTACATGGCATGTTGTATTGTACTAATATACCCTTCCTCCCTCCTAAACCATTAACCCCTTCTATACCGGCGACGTATTTATAATTATATTCTAGGTATATTTAGACGATTTGGTGCAGTTTAAGAAGGATCTGTGTAGTCAAAAAGGTTATGTGAGATGGTTCGAAGCCTGTTAATTGCTGGAGGCCCTTTTAAAACTGAATAAAATTGTCTACTAGTAGCTAGAATAAAATACAAAAAAAAACGTTGCGGTAGAGAAGGGGTTAAGTTTAGTACATGGGCTGTTGTATTGTACTAACACAACTTTCCTCCCCCCTACAGAACCAGTGAGTGTACATGTGTCACCCCGGAGACTGGTGGTGGATATGGGTAAGACTGCTGAGCTGCGATGTGTAGTACAGGGTCATCCCGTCACATCACTAACATGGCTCAGGAACGCCATGCCTCTACCACCTGACAGGAGGTGAGGGAAACAATGGATGTCTTATTTTAAACTATATATTTTCTTAATAATCTGTATGGTTATATGACAGGTCATAGGTTTAATTACTGTACAGGATTGAGACTAGTTAATGACTCATTTACACAATGCCCCCTGTTGAACAGCTAATAATTGGCTACCAGGTTTAATTGATCTGTTATGAAATCCTCTGTTGGGTCCAATGGGAAGTAAGAAGTAAAATTGAACTGACAAAACTTGTGTATTTCCATACAAGTTTACTACAAGCACTATTGTGAGTTGTTGTTGATGTGTTTATTTTATACTAGCCCACTGGGCCAGTTGCCCTCATAATGCTAGTGTTCGGTGAGGAGGTGCAAAGTCAAGTCATGTAACTGTCAGTAGTCAGATATCATCATAAAGTTTGGTGGCTCTCAGGAATTGTCGGAGAGAAGCGAAAGTGAAGGAGGTTGACTCAGAAAGAATAGAATGTAATGAGACGTGCTGCAGGAATCGTTGTTCTGGCTCATACGCCGGACAGACACAGAGATAATGATGGACTGTTAATGGGGTGTGACATAGTTGACACTCAGGCGGTAGATCGCGAGGGGTGGTCATCAAATAACCATGAGTAAGACTTGTGTGACCAATACGCAAACGCGTTAATACCGTTTGGTCCGCTCGACATGAAGCAATCAACGAAGGCCACAAGGAAGTTTAGGTGTTGACCTACTTGAAACCTGCCTTGGGTAACACCTTGGGGTATGTCTTCATGTATACAGTACTGGTAAAGGGATTATCATACAAGAGCCTTCATTATATTTTTGTATATGATCAACAGTTGTTTGGCATTGTAATAATTAAAAAAAAATCATGTTAGAAAGAAACGTCCCTCATACTGTAGTAAATTGTCTGCTTAGTAGTGTATCGAGTATATATGGTCTGCAAATGTAGAGAGTTTGTAGGACTCTTACAATAATAAAATCCATTTTGCTACATTTTGGATAACATATTCTATATAAATAGGGCTGTACATCCCTTTCTCCCTTCCCTAGACTGGTGGTGTCGCCGCGTGAGGTGCTGCGTATCAACAAGGTGAACAAGGAGGACCGGGCCATGTACCAGTGTGTCGTCTCTGCTTCTAACTTCAACGTACAGGCCGCCTCACATCTTGCACTAGGAGGTAACACATACAGCCAGTTCATGGACATTACAACCAGATGACCATTTCAACCAGTAGATCTCCACCACGACCAACTAAACCACTGCCAACATTAGGTCCTAACCTAACAGTATTGGTTGAAAGATACTGGCTGAACTGCTCTACTAATTGAAGTGTTGTACTGGTTGAGTTGTCCAAGCACCCGTAGAGCCAATGTATACAGTCGTGGACAGAGATTTCTGGACAATTTCTAGAGGTAAACTTATGATACTCTGGCGAACAATTTTGAGAAAAAATATTCTTCAATTTCAACACCAGATGTCACTACTGTTGAATCAGTCATTGTATGTTGTTCTTGTGATGGTGCCTTCTGACAACAAAACATGGCCATGCGTCGCTGGTTACCATGGCAAATAGACCCTGATACATATGTCTTTGTTGAAAAATGGAGCACTAAGATCAAATTATTGGAATTCAGAGTCAGCGTGGAGTAGCGGTAGCATTCCAAAGCTGTATGCAGGACGCCCTGGGATCAATCTCACACTTGCTATTAACACTCACCCCCATGGCCTCCCAAACCCTCTATGCAATGGCAGACATCAGGGGTGCTGTTGATCAATGTCACATTTACAATGCGAATGCTAACACCTGATCAGCATGATCGAGCTGATTACACTGGTTACAGAATATATTCAAAACCACAGCCATTCCAACAGTTTGATAACACTTCACATGCACCCCTACACACTATACACATCAATGGGCGGTTGGGCATTAGCAACCCTCCCCTGAAACAAGATAGAGAATTGAATGAATTGCCTCAATGGAGGAGATTTGTTCTTGGCCACCTCCTCGGGAATCGAGAGAGAATTGAATGAATTGCCTCAATGGAGGAGATTCGTTCTTGGCCACCTCCTCGGGGATCAAGGTGTTTGGCAAGAGATAGATAGATTAGTTAACACTCGCCCTCTTTTATCATCAGATGTTCAATTATTCCCGACCATTACTGTACCGTGTGTAGCTTCTGCCCCTAACTTCAAAGTATAGGTTGCCTCACAAGCTCACACCTCGCACTATAGTTGATTTACTTATCTGTTGGAAAATTGTCTTGTTCTCATCTTAATTGCAATTTTTCAGCTATTACAAAGATTTTATAGCCAAATATTTTGTCACTCAGGAAAACTTGGCAATAATATGATGTAGAGACATAGCAGTTTCTTCTTTTCCATTTGGTACTACAATTCTTATTCTGTCTACTCATTATTGTTTTCTGTGGGTATTTTTGTTGATATCACTTTCTAATAGGAGCCCCATGTACAAATTGGTTAACCCACCCTGTAAACTGCATGACCAGAATGGCTGAGAACTATTGTGTATAAAAGTGGTGGAGGCAGGCTATTTGCTGTATAAATACAATTAAAATTATTAACATTGAAGAACAGTTGGCTTGCATTGTTGTAATGTTTTAACATTAATGTAAGCAATAGCTGCTCTTCTGTAACTCTAAAATGGTTAACTTAAGAATGGTAAATGGGGTGAGACCTTTTTTATATATGCTGATATTATTGCAAAACAAAAAAAGTTATGTATACTAAATGCTGCTTCCTGCCTGAGTGAGGTGTGATGCACAGACATAAGATAGGGAAAAATTAAGAACAAAACAAGAACTGCCAGAATTAGCTTACGGATGAAATACTGGCCAGAAAAAATGCTTGTGTTACTGTCTCCACTTATTTACAATTAGTAAAATAAATAGATGTGTGTAAGATTTTGTGTTTTTTTTTTTATGATATGTTGTGATGTCCCTGTTCGGGCTCTGTCTCGAATCGGCCACCCCCATAAAAAAAAAAGGAAAACTGGGGAAGGTGCCAGAGTATATACATACATACATACATACAAAATAAACATTAATGTCCTATAGGCCTAATTATGGTTTGGATTGTTGGAATTACCTACACTTAATTGATGTTAATTTGGACTTATTTGTAGGCATAGATTTGTTTTTATTAGATATTTTATTGTGTGTGTGTGTGTGTGTGTGTGTGTGTGTGTGTGTGTGTGTGTGTGTGTGTGTGTGTGTGTGTGTACCCTCAATGATACAAAATCAATGAAGTGTCCACATCTCAGATACAACACGTCCATCCCCTCCTGTCTTCATTTCCTCATTTCTCCTTATTCCTCCTCCTCTTCCTCTTCTCTTTTTTCCCTCTTTTTGTTCCTTCCCTTCATGTTTCCTGCACTCATCATCCTCTTCCATTTTTCCTATTCCTCTTCCTCCATTGCCTTACCTTCTTTTCCTCCTGTTCTCTTCTTCCTTCTCCCTTTCTCCTTATCTTCTCTCTTTGGTTCATATGGAGGCAGTTATAGCTAATAATCCCAATTTTAAGCTTTCTTATTTTCTCTCATTTCTTCCTTCTCTGCTTCCTTCTTTTCCTCCTCCTCCTCCTCCTCTTCTCTCATTTCTTCATTCTTGTTTTTTTCCTCCTTATTTTCTTTCTTTTCCTCCTCCTTTTCTCCTCTCCCTTACCTTCTCTCTTTTCTTTCTCCTCCTACTTTTCTCTTCTTCCTCATCTTCTCTCTTGCTTTTCTTCCTTCTTCTTTTCATTTGTTTTCCTCTTCCATTTTCTATTATTTTTATTCTCTTCTGTTTTGTCCTTTGCCCCTTCATCTTACTCCTTCTCTATCAACTTTGTTAATTAGTGTTTGCTACTAGGGTCATTGTGATTCAATCGCTAATTTTAAGTTTGATAAATTATTGCATAATGATATGGGGTTCAACTAATTGCACTATATTAAATACTGTACAAAAAATGCAGAATTTTGCTGCAAAGCAATAGCTGTATCATATATATATTTTTGCTTTATTTTTAGCCACTCTAATTCCTTTATTATCGGAGTTACATGGTCGTATTTTTTTGCTCCACCCACTGGGTGGAGCAAAAGAATACGACCATGTAACTCCGATAATAAAGGAATTTGAGTGGCTAAAAATAAAGCAAAAATATATTAATTAAAATTTAAAACTTGCAAACTAAACAAACCAAAATTGGGACAAGGACAATATAAAGTCAAATTAAATTATCAAAATCGCTATGTGGAAACAACTCTTACTAAAATGAAAATTATTAAATAAAAGAACACAATCCACCACATAGGGTGTACATTACTACATGAGCAAGTTAATCTGTTTCCCAAACTGTTTAGCAAACTAATCACACATATAACAACGCACTATCGTCACGTCAAAGGAAGTAGTCAAGTCATGATACAGCTATTGCGGTGTATAAAGAAAGGCATAAGCTAATTCCAAACTGGCTAATACACTTTCCTATTGTTAATGAAATCATAAATAGTAACACAAGACAGCAAAACCATCTATATGTACAGAGAACAAACACCTTTTATGGTGAACGATCGCTTTTGGTAGCAGGTCCTAAAATATGGAATAGGTTGCCGAGATCAGTAAAGGACACAAATAACCTAAACATGTTTAAGCATATATTAAAAGATTATATTCTGAAACATGAAATGGATCTATAAACAAAAAATGTAATAATACTGTAACTGTCATTTTTGTATAGATATTGAAGACTGTCCATAGTAACATACTAGAGATGTTTCTTATTGTAAATATGTATATATATAATGTATGTATTTTAATATTTTTTAATGTATGTATTTTAATATTTTTTAATGTATGTATTTTAATATTTTTTAATGTATGTATTTTAATATTTTTTAATGTTTTATGTGAAGAACCATTGTAAAATGGAAAAATAAATATTCTGATTCTCTCTCTCTCTCTCTCTCTCATAACTTTTTGCTACATGTCCATATTTTTCCTTCTCTCTTCCCTCACTCATATAATTTCATTATACAGTATTTTGGCAATTTTAACTGCTTTTTGCCCTTTTCTTCTCATTACACATGCTTTTATGATACCCTTTACACACACACAGTCACTCACTCACACACTCACATTTATTCTCTCTCTCTCTCTCTCTCTCTCTCTCTCTCTCTCTCTCTCTCTCTCTCTCTCTCTCTCTCTCTCTCTCTCTCTCTCTCTCTCTCTCTCTCTCTCTCTCTCTCTCTCTCTCTCTCTCTCTCTCTCTCTCTCTCTCTCTCTCTCTCTCTCTCTCTCTCTCTCTCTCTCTCTCTCTCTCTCTCTCTCTCTCTCTCTCTCTCTCTCTCTCTCTCTCTCTCTCTCTCTCTCTCTCTCTCTCTCTCTCTCTCTCTCTCTCTCTCTCTCTCAACAACTAAATAATAACGCCACCATTGTCATTTAAAGTTGCCCGCACCAACTGTCAATAATTGTCTACATTTTCTATAATTTGCGACGGTGCTCCCTGCGATATATTACTAATTATAGATTCTGAAATGTGGGTATTGGCCGGAGGAAATAGTGGGAAATGGGGGAATGTTGTGGTGGTGGTTAGTGGTGCTGTGTGTTAAAATCATTGCTATTATTTTATTAGTGTTATACTGTATATACAGTATATATAAGTACTGGATTCTTATTTTATTTTACATTTTCCTGTTTATACTTTAGAAATATATCACTTGTTTTATTTTTACATTGGACAGTGTAAGAGATGAAGTGCTTGAGGAGTATGTGTAGAGTGATGCATAGAGACAGATTGAGGAATGAAGAGATACATAGGAGAGTGGGGCAGCAGGAACCTTTATCGGCCAGAGTGGACAGAAGGGTGCTGTGCTGGTATGGACATGAACGAATAGGAGATGAAAGGCATAAAAAGAGAGTACAGTATATGAGTCAGAAACAAGGAGAGGTAGAGGGAGAGGAAGACCTCAGATGAGATGGAGAGATGGTGTAATACAAGCGTTGGAAGGTAGAGAGATAACTGAATTAAAATGTAAAACTTCTATTCTATCTATCTATATGCTCAGGCCCAATCCACATTTTGGGGTAGCCGACTCAAGACAGAGCAAGAACAGGGAAAACACAAAAACAACATAAAAACAACGAATAAACACACATAAAAAGCACAAACTCACACACATCCAGGTCACCCAGGAGAAGACCCAGAGACCAGGGTCACCAAGGTCGCTCCAGCACTCCCCCGGCCCCCGACCACCCGGAGAGGTTCCGATCTCGGCAGGCAGACATGCAGCGGAGCCAAAGCCACAAGCCCTCCCACCACACTTCCAGGCGCACCCTTCATATTAATCGTCTCCCCGGGCCAGGCGCCTGATGGACTATTATCTAGTCCAACTTGCGCTAAAACTTGCAAACTAAACAAACCAAAACTGGGACAAAGACAATATAAAGTCTAATTAATTTATCAAATCGTTATGTGGAACAAGCAAGAGAAATGGTTATGAATAGGAATGAATAGAGAATACTTGTGAATAGATGAGTGATAATTCGATCATAGGGAGAGGGGGCCAGTTGCCGGTTGGACTAGATAATAGTCCGTTAGGTGCCTGGCCCGGGGAGCCGGTCTACCTTGTGAAGGGCCATGCCTGGAAGTAAGGTGGGCGGGCATTGTGGTGGTAAGCTCCGCTGCATGTCTGCCTGCTGAGACCGAACCTCTCTGGGAGATCTGGGACCTGGGGGTCTTAGCTGGAGACCCCAAAATGGACCTGGGTCTTCTGGGCGACCTAGATATATGTTTATTTTTTTATTTTATTTTTATTTTTATTTTTTATTGCGGTTCTTTCTTTTTATGACTAGTGTAAACGATAAAAGTTGACGGTAAAAGCACTGGTGTGATACCGACTTAAATTTCCTCCATTGTGTTTGGTGTGGTGGATTAGTACCCTTCCTGTACATATCATCTGAATCCACAAATCTGACCAATGTAAAAGATTTTTTTTAACTTCATTCTTGTCACCACCTGTCTTATGGTCAACATTACTTGAGTCATACCTTTAGGCTTCATTTGGACTGTACAGTAAGAGCCTGTTTTTTATGGCGATTACATGTATACTGTACAAAGGATTAGCATATTCTTTTCCATTACATTGTAATTAGCTCAGAATGGGGTTGCCTTTCAGCAGTTGGACTGTAGCACTGTATAATAAAGTCCCACCATAATACTGCCCCATCATGTCATCACTGTAGCCAATGTTGACACAGTACTAACTGTTCCTCAGCAAGACTCAAGAAAGCCCCTGCAGCATTTGCAACTACACCAGCGATGACAGTGCCGTAACTAGACTTTACCACATAGATATCGGTACTATAGGATGACTGTAGGTCCAGACTTACGTCATCCCCTCTTTTAATCTCCTTTTATGACACACTGTAGGATTAGTGGGGCATACTATTTTTGTCATCACTAGATATGAAGGCCCTCTTACCCCCAGGTAAAAAGCTGACTTTAGTGTTACATGCATTACTGTTACAAACTTGTGTTCTATATATTTTGTTATTTTTGTGTTTGATATGTTATCTCTGTATTTATTATATTTTATCTTTAATTTTTCTGTTCCCTCTGTAAAAGTTTTGTTCTTCCTCTGTAATTATGATATTTAATGTCATGTTCTGCCTTCTCTCCTAACAGACTCGTCCCCAGAACTGCACTACCGATTCCAACAACAGACGTTACAGCCGGGTCCGTCAGTGAGCCTCAAGTGTGTGGCTACTGGCAATCCTCCACCACAGTTCATCTGGTCGCTCGATGGCTTCCCACTGCCAGATAGTGAAAGGTTAGACTATATGTTTGTGTTTGTTTCTGTCACAGTGTGCGAAATGGAGTGTATGGTATGTGAGTGTCTATGATTCATGTGTATGCGTGTGTCTCGACTGGTATATTTATGTGCATGAGAGATACAAATAGATGGTGCCTACGCTACACTACAGGTTCCAATTATAATGTAAAACTTGCAAAATATAACAATACATTACAGTCAGGTCCATCACTGACCCTCAAGTGTGTGGCTAGTGGTAACCCTCCACCACTGTTCATCTGTGGCCCTCCATGCTTCACACTGCCAGAGAGTGAATGGTTGGGTCTGGGTGTGGAGGAGATTATATGACCATCATTGTGTTTCTGTATCTATTTGTATGTAGATTTGTAAGTAGGATATCTCAAAATACCAATGAGTAGATTGGGAGAATCTTTTAGGAATGGAATGTGAGTGGAAAATCAGAGACTGAGAGGTGTTAAAGTGCAGAGAAGTGACTATGTAAAGTAGGGAAATACTGTACATGTATCTAACAACCCTCTCCCACATTTCTTTCTGGTTTACTCTGCCTGAGCTTGAGAGCAGGTGTTGAGTGAGGGAGAGAAATCGATAAATATGAAGTGAGAAAGTAGATGTGTCCCAGTTATGGGTATTTCTTACATTTGTTTACATTTGCCCATCGAGGCCGTCCAAGATAATTTGGTAAAAAGCGTAAGGATTTTGGTTGGTCCTGATGAGTCCTGGCGTTATTTTGGATGGACACATTGTCCAGTTTGTAGCCATCAATCACACAATTCTTAAGAAATGTCATTTGTGCCTAACGTGATAGTCTCTATTAAGAAGAGGGGTGAGAAAATGTATATATTGAGAGGTAGAAATAAGAGACGGCAAGAAAATAAAATGTTATTAGAGAAAGTGAGAGTGAGATGACGAGAGTACGTTAATATATGTGCAACCAATTTGTTTGGGAAGCACATCCACTTACTCATATAGTGATGTACATTCTGTGTGTTTTTTTGTTATTTTATTTCAAAATTTTATTTAGCTAAGACGTTCTTTCCACATAGTGATTTTGATAAGTTCTTTTGTCTTTGTATTGTGTCGTCCCTGTTGTGGATTGTTTATTTTTCAAGTTTTTCATTATGTGTGAGAAAGGGAGTTATTAAGTTTATAATATGTGCCTTTGTATACTAGAAAGAGAGAATTTCAGTGCATGAGTAATGGTATATGTAAGAGGTTTGAGTGTGTGCATGTGTAAGCGTGTGATGTGTGAGAGAGAGCTGGGTAAGAGAGAAAGAGAGAGCAAGAGTTAAAGGGGAAGCAAGGATTGGTAATAGTAAAGCACAAAATAACTGGGTGCTCTTTATTTGTATTTTATCTTCTTCTTTTTTTACAGATAGTAAAGATAATTAAAGGAAGACAGACGGAGAGAGAGAGAGAGAGAGATATATATTTACATAGATTTACATATATACTGTACACTGACCACACAGACCTTACGATCCCAGCGAGGTAGTCAGGACTAAATTCTAGTAGAGATAGCTAACCCGAGAGTAAGGTACAGTGGAAGGAAAGGATAGCAAAAAAGAAGAGAGAGAGAGAGAAAGAGACAGGAATACAATATGAGAGAAGTATGACAGACAACAGAAAAAGTTAAGCAAGTAGAAAAATAAAATAGTGAGAGAAATACAATTGAGTAAAATTGTGTGTGTGTGAGAGAGAGAGACTACAGTACACCTAAGCTATATCAGTCCTATTTGTGAACGTGAAAAGTTGAGTACGGTATTGTATTGTAGTAGCCTTGTTCATTTGACCTTAATAATTTATTTGTTATACAATTGTTTCTCTAATTATTGCTGCTTTGGCGTGAGTAAATAGATAGATCTTTTAGCAAACCAGTTGGTAAAGAATAGGCTCTCTCTCTCTCTCTCTCTCTCTCTCTCTCTCTCTCTCTCTCTCTCTCTCTCTCTCTCTCTCTCTCTCTCTATCTCTCTCTCTCTCTCTCTCTCTCTCTCTCTCTCTCTCTCTCTCTCTCTCTCTCTCTCTCTCTCTCTCTCTCTCTCTCTCTCTCTCTCTCTCTCTCTCTCTCTCTCTCTCTCTCTCTCTCTCTCTCTCTCTCTCTCTCTCTCTCTCTCTCTCTCTCTCTCTCTCTCAATATATATATATATATATCCAGCATTTTTTTATAGTTATGTTTGTCTTTCAGACTTAGACTCATTTGAAACCCTGTTCAAAAGAGAGGACATTTACTGTAATTATCAAGCCGCATCTAATTGCAGTTATTCAGCTTTCAACTAGCTTCTCAAACCTCATTTCTTATTGTAACTCCCATCCATTTGATGTTTAGGGTTCCAGTGAGATAATAAATTATGGTGCTTGACAATAACCCAGTACTGTCAATTATCCTTCAGGATTACCGAGTGTAGCTTCTATAAGCTACAATTATATATGTCTTTTCATATAGGCCTATCAATTCTGAAACGTCAATCTTTCTCATTTCGGGTTACTATTCAGCCAATATTTGACAGTCTACAATGATGTAGTACTGTATGCTACCTGTTAATTGTAACGTTGGTAGTCTTTTAACTTCACATCTTAGACAATACCAAGCTTCTCAACTAATCTGCCTTCTACTGTAGGCCTATTTCAAAATTTGTTTCTCAATCTACAATCGTTCTCATTTCAGGTTCCTAGTAGGCCAATATGTGACGGTGCATGACGATGTAATATCCCACGTGAACATCAGTAATGTGAGGGTGGAGGATGGTGGAGAGTATACCTGCTCTGCCTCCAACACCGTGGGCTCCGTCTCTCACTCCGCCAAAGTCAACGTCTACGGTCTGCCCTTTATCCGGCCCATGAGGCGGGTGGCGGCGGTGGCGGGGTCCAGTCTCAGGATTAAGTGCCCCGTCGCTGGCTTCCCTATTGACAAGATCATCTGGGAGAAAGGTAAGGAATTATATATACTTTCAATTTATAGACCTAATGAGTAAAATTACTATCTAGTGTTAATTAAAATGTAAAACTTGCAAACTAAACAAACCAAAATTGGGACAAGGACAATACAAAGTCAAATTAAATTATCAAAATCGCTATGTGGAAACAACGCTTACCAAAATGAAAATTATTAAATAAAAGAACACAATCCACCACATAGGGTGCACACCACTACATGAGCAAGCCAATCTGTTTCCCAAGCAAACCAATCGCACACATAACAACGCACTATCGTCACGTTAAAGGAATTAGTCAAGTTTGGGAAGTCTGGGACGTTCTGGTAAATTTTACTAAACTCTGCATGAATAAAGAAACTACATGTTAAATGTCAAAATATTATTTAAAATCAAATTTGCAACATGACAAGACATTAACAATAGTACAAAATACAAATATTGATAAGATATCTATACTATTACAAAATAATATATAAAATACAGTACAGCACTCACTAACGATAGTGCTATCGGGTAGGTACCTGTAAGCATAGCATGCCGCAAGTGACCCCTATCAATAACTACCCTACAAATAACCTACATTTATCGCACAAATAAACTAAGGAAATCGCAAAAGCAAGCAATTGATACTATCGACAATGAATACATATAATATAAAGACAAATAATTGCAAAATATGAAGTAACAACAGATTTAAACAAAGAGTACTCTTTTAACAAGAACAATCAATTTAAAAAATCAATTTAAAAAATCATCAATATTAATATTAATAATAGAAAAAGAAAAAGAAAAAGATAAACAATAAATTAAAATGTAAAACTTGCAAACTAAACAAACCAAAATTGGGACAAGGACAATATAAAGTCAAATTAAATTATCAAAATCGCTATGTGGAAACAACGCTTTCTAAAATGAAAATTATTAAATAAAAGAAATACAGACAAAAAATAATAAATACAGACAAAAAGTAAGCAGAGGTTATACAAGAAACTTCAAGTTAAAAATGCTTGATTAAAATTATTGATGTCAAATTTTAGAATACAGTCACAATAATTGACCCTAAAAAGATTAAATTTATGGAACAATTTACTTGCCTCAAAACCATTGTTCGATACCCAGACGCCGCGTCTATCAATAGAATAGGTGTTGAGGGGCAAACACTAGGCGATTGTTGACTCGAGTCGTAATAATTCTAGTCCCTGACAGATAATTCAACAGAACAAAAACATTCCACAAGAACTCCTCACCAGGCTCATACCCTGTCATTGTCTCCTAATGGATAGGCTTGTTCTGCAATGGATTAATAAAGGCTGAAGATAATTATAAATGAGATGCACCCCCAGTAACTGATTGCTTACTGTATTATAATGTAAAACTTGCAAAATAAACAAACCAAAACTTGGACGAATACAGTAAAATGTAATGTACATGTAATCAAGTGTCTAAAATGTAAAGAATGTTACATAGTATTTGCCATGTAATAGATCATTAGTTGAGAGAAATGCCCAATAACTGATTTATCATATTACAATAACCAGACCATTTGAACAGACCCAAGCACTGGTGAGCTTTATAATTATAGGGTATTATTTTAGAGAATCACCAAATTATTCTTTCTTTACTGTTTACCATAATTATATACAAGATTATTTTGGGAAAAAGTTAAGTAGGTTACTAGGAATATCATCATACTATTCACGGTTCAAATTAACTTAGCAGCATATTCCACCTTCTGACAGCCCCTCCCGAGTTGTTCAATTTATGTTCGTCTTTTGGACATACCGGTAATGAAAATTGTTCATTATTTATCTTTAATGGTCACTTTACTCTGCTCTACCAACTGATTATGTTCACTCATAGTCATAATTAGTGGATGAGGATTTACTGTTAATTTAAATGAAGTACTATAGCTACCCTATAAGTAATATGAGGAGTAAAAAGTGAAAGGTGTGTAATTATTCAAAGACAGAAGATGGCATGAAGGGAGGTAGAGAGGAGGGAGTAGAGAAGGAAGGAGGAATGAAGGGAAACAAGAAGCAAAGGAGGGAGATAGAGAAGGAAGAAAAGCAGTGAGGTGAGGGAGGAATGAAGAAGGAAAGGAATTAAATAGAGAAGGAAGACAGGGAGAGAGTGATGAAATGGATGAGGAGAGAAAGGGAGGGAGGTAAAGAAGGAAAGGAAGAAGTGAGGAAAGTAAGAATAGAAGAAATTGTGAGGGAGGAGGCATGAATGAAGAAAGAAAGATGAAGGAATGACTAGAAGAACAGGGAGGAAGAAAGATGGCAAACTAAGGAAAAGAGGGAGAGGAAGAATGGAGAGAGAAAGGCAGAGGAGGGAGGGAGGGAAAAGAAAAAAGGTAGAAAGAAAGATGGAGTATTGAAACAGGTAAGAAGAGAAAGAGACCGGAAACAAACGTATACGACCTGGCCAGTACTGTAGTAAGTAATAGCAGTGTGAATATTTGAGACGCTATTACATCCCTTTAGCGTGATGATCTATTTTTCATCATATTCTGGTTACCAATAGACAATTTTCTTTAGCTTTTAGTCTGTCTCTAGAACTCAAAGGGGTAGTTAATATCTCAATAAACCATCAAAATAATATTGGTCCTTAACTGCATAAAATTGTCTACTGTTAGCCAGAATAAAAGGTGAAAAAGGTGTCATCATGCTGAATGTGTTAAGGATAGTTGAAGAAAGAGTGTTGAGTGTTTGAGAAGCAACATGTATAGATCAAGTCCTGTCACCTACTATTCTTTTGATGTAAGAGAGAGAGAGAGAGAGAGAGAGATAGATAGATAATATTAGAAGGAAGGAAGGAAAAGAGATGAATATGAGGGAGAAAATAAATTCATATACTGTAAACAGAAAAGATAGATAATTGAGAGTGGGGAACAGGTAGGAATATGAGAAAATGAAACAAATAAACAGGAAAAGAAAGAATGTTGGATAGAAGGAAAATAGAGTAGATAGCTAAATAAAGAAAGAGTAGGTAGAGAATGGAAAGGGGTAGTATTCAAAGGTATGATATGAGAAAAAGAGATAAAACATTGGAAGCTAGAGAAAAAGAGAAATATGAGCAAGAACTAAATATAAATAAGAGAGATGCCTGGAGTACCTTTACCCTCCCCTCCTTTTGGATCTCTGAGCTGTTGAAATATTTGTATGTTATGAGAGAGAGAGAGAGTGTGTGTGTGTGTGTGTGTGAGAGAGAGAGAGAGAGAATGAATGTGTGTGAGAGATGATGGGAGAATGTGCATACATGTATGAGTGATGGAAAGTGTGTGAAAGTAAAGGCGGTGTCACACGAGCGATTTTTCAGTCAACTTTTACGGGCAATTGTAGTCTGGCAGCTTCAACATATAAGTTCCATAAGAATTAAATGCCTAACTTAGCTACCATCGACTAGTTTCCGATTCCAATGCCAAAGAGCCTCCAATTATTACAAAAAATATACTTGTTTATCGAAAATTGCCAAAAAGCGCTCGCGTGACACCGGCTTAAAGGTGTGTGTAAGAGAAATAAAATAGGGAGAATAAAAGTGATGCGAGTAAAAGAAATGGACAAGAAATATACATACCTGTATAGAGAAAGACTGGGTAAATAAGAGAGAGAGAGAGAGAGAGACTTTTGAATACACAGAATATTGAGTGACAGGCCTGACTAGTGGATAAGTGTGTGTTGAAGTGAGGAAAAAGAAAGAAAAAGGTTAAGGGACACAGGTAGGTGGAAGTCTAGATATCTATTTATATCTTTCTTTCTTTTCATTTATCTACACACTGATCATTCTCTCTCTCTCGCTCTCTCTCTTTCTCGCTCTCTCTCTTTCTCTTTCTCTCTCTCTATCTATATATCTCTCTCTCTCTCTCTCTATCTATATATCTGTCTCTCTCTCTCTATATATATATATATCTCTCTCTCTCTCTCTCTCTCTCTCTGTCTCTCTCTCTACTATATTATAATTCTTTAACTTTCTTTGTCTTCTTTCCTCTCCTTATTTCTTCCCTTCTATTTAATTTCCTTTCCTTCTCTCCATTGATTTCTTTCCTTATGTTTCCCTATTTTATATCAGTTTTCTTTCCTGTATTTTTATGCTTTCCTCTCCTGTTTTCTTCCCTTGGGTTTCCTTTCCTTCCCTTGTCTCCATTTGTTCCTTCCTTGTTTTTCCCAATTTTATTTCTTTCTTCTTTAATGCCTTTTTTATTTTTTTCCTTCCATTCCTTCTCCACTTCCTGCCTTATTGTATTGTCGTTCTTCCTTATGTCCATGGTGTTGTTTCCTTGTTTCTATTCCTTTCCTTCCTCCCTTCCATTTATCTGTCACCTCTAACAATTCTTTAATGCTTTGATTCATTCCATCCTAAGTGTGTGTGTGTGTGTGTGTGTGTATTTACCTATTTGTAGTATACAGGAGTTGAGCTTTTTAGGCTCGTATTGTCCCGCTTCCTGAGTTACAATTATCTAACTTTGCCTTAAAAATATGAATGTTTTTGGCACACACCACTTCCTCTTCCAACTGATTCCATTTACTTATACTTCTGTAAGGGAAACTATACTTTCTCACATCTCCTTTACATCTTCCTTTCATTAGCTTATATCTATGCCCCCTAGTTCTTCCATTATCTTTCACAATATAATCCTTCTTGTCCACCTTTTCGAGTCCTCTCACACATTTGTACATCATAATCATATCACCTCTCTCCCTCCTATCCATTAGAGACGGTAAATCTAATTTCTTTAATCTCTCCTCATATGGTAATTCTCTCAGTTCTGGTATCATCCTAGTTGCAGCTCTCTGAACCTTCTCCAGCTTCTTTATATGCTTTTTTAGATGTGGTGCCCACACCACTGCCGCATACTCCAGTCTTGGTCTCACCAATGTTTTTATTATTTTCTCCAGCATCTCCTCGTTTATATAGTTAAAGGCTATTTTATTCTGTTTAGCAGTCCATATGTTTCTCCCACTATCTTATTAATATGATTCTCAGGTGAAAGATCACTCCTAACAGTTATCCCTAAGTCCTTTTCTTTCTCTGATGGGTTAATAGTGTTTTCTCCTAACTTATATTCCATATGAGGCCTTCTTTTACTTACTCCCATTTCCACTACATGACATTTATTTGTGTTAAATTCCATTTTCCACTTCTTGCTCCATTGATCTATCCTATCCAAATCCCTCTGTAATTCCCTACCACTGTTTTCATCTTCTATACGCTTCATGATCTTGGCATCATCTGCAAACATATTCATATATGCATTATATCCTTTGGCATGTCGTTAATGTATATTAGAAACATTATGGGAGCCAGCACCGCTCCCTGCGGAACTCCACTTGTGACATCTTTCCACGTAGAAAATTTATCTCTGATAGTAGTCCTCATCTGTCTCCCTGAAAGATAGTCCTCCATCCAATTTAACAAACTACCCTGAATCCCTCCATACTCTTTTAATTTCCACTTCAGCCTGCTATGCGATACTCTGTCAAAAGCTTTCTTCATGTCAATATATACGCAATCCACCCATCCATCTCTCTCTTGTAATATGTCAACCACTCTGTCATAAAAACTGAGTAGATTTGTAACACATGAGGTACCCTCCCTGAATCCAAATTGCCTGTTAGATAGTAGATTATTCTTTTCCAAGTAAATCATCCATCTTTTCTTAATTATTTTCTCACAGATTTTGCACACTATACTAGTAAGTGACACAGGTCGATAATTCAATGGATGTTCCCTGTTCCCACCTTTATATATCGGTACAATGTTGGCTCTCTTCCAGTCCATTGGTAATTTTCCCACTTCCAGAGAGTATTTCATTATCTCATATAAGGGTTTCACTAGTTCGTCAGCACATTCTTTCAAAATCCATCCCGCTACATTGTCAGGTCCCACTGCTTTTTTCACATCTAGTCCTTTCATTATTTCTACTAGCTCTTCTGGGAGAAAATTAATCTCTCCCAGTTTATCACCAATTTCACCTACCGGTACTTCTTCAAAGTTATCACCTTTAGTATATACTGAGTGTAGTGTATTGTTCATAATTTCACACATATTCTGGTCATCATCATAAGTGGTCCCTTCAACCTTCAACCTCACTATTCTATCCCTTACCTTCATTTTACTATTTATAAACCTATAGAACAGCTTAGGATCACTCTTACATTTGTTCACAATGTTCTTCTCATATTCTCTGGCTTCTTGTCTCCTGATTGCAGCATATACATTTCTTATATGAAATGTGTGTGTGTGCCTCCTAAGATATGTTTGTCATACCGTGCTTTGAAACTATGCACTGATGGTGCAGACACTACTTCGGCTGGCAATTTGTTCCACCCACTAATCGAGTTGGTAGGAAATCTTTTACTTATCAGATTTACTATTTAGCACTTTTAGTTTGTAGCTGTGACCTCTTGTCCTCTCACCTCCATCCCTCTCTATGAAGTTTTCTTGGTCGATTTTGTCAATACCTCTAACACATTTATATATCTGAATTTGCTGTCCTCGTTTCCTTCTCTGTTCCAGTGTAGGTAGATTCAATCTCTCGAGCCTCTCTTGGTACTCCAAATTTTCCAAACCTGGGATCATCCTCGTAGCTGCTCTCTGTACCCTCTCAATTTTGTGGATATGTTTCTTCAAGTGAGGGGACCACACTACAGATGCATATTCCATCCTGGGTCTTATTATTGCCGTTATTATTTGTTTCATGGTGTTTTCATTAAGATAATTGAAAGACATCCTAATATTTGCCAATAATGCCAGTGATTCTCTCACTATCTTATTTACGTGGCTTTCTGGAGACATGTTATCCCTAAATTCTATCCCCAAGTCTTTTTCTTTTTCTGCTTTGGGAATCACTTCATTTCCTAGTTTATAATCTTTTCTAGGTCTGTACTTGCTTTTACCCATTTCTAGAGTCTTACATTTCCCTGCATTGAACTCCATATTCCATTTGATGCTCCATTCATGGATCTTTTGCAAATCTGCTTGGAGCTCAAGGCAATCCTCCTGGGTTCTGATCGTTTTAAGCAGCTTAGCATCGTCCGCAAACATGCTCATGTAGCTTGTTAGTCCCTCAGGTAAGTCATTTACAAATATTAGAAACATGATTGGGGCTAGAACAGATCCTTGTGGTACCCCACTCGTAATTTGAGTCCAGTTTGACGATTTCCCCCTTACTGTTGTTCTCATCTGTCTTCCGCTAAGGTAGCTCTCCATCCATTTCAGCAGTTTGTCTCCTACTTTTCCCTCATGTTTTAATTTACACAGCAATCTCTTGTGTGGAACTTTGTCAAATGCCTTTTTAAAGTCTAGGTAGGCACAGTCTACCCATCCTTCCCTCTTGTCCACTGTGTCTATTACTCTAGAGTAAAAACTCAACAAGTTGCTTACACATGATCTGCCACCTCTGAATCCAAATTGTCGGTCAGTAATTAATCTTTTGGATTCCAGGTAGTTCACCCATTTGTCCCTTATTAATCCTGTGTGTGTGTGTGTGTGTGTGTGTGTGTGTATGTGTGTGTGTGTGTGTGTGTGTGTGTGTGTGTGTGTGAGAAAGAGATATATAGAGAGAGAGGTAATAAATGTGTTTGAATTCGATATTAAATACCTGTAAGTGTTTATATCAGTATGTATGTACTGTATGTAAGAGGGATAGTTACAGTGTGTGTATCAGTATTTGTGTGTGTTTTGTATGTATGTGTTTAGGAGGGCATACAGTAATACAAGTGAGTGTATCAATGTGTAAGTATGTGCTAGTGTGCTTGTGAAAGTGAAGTTGTGTGTATGTGATACAACAGGGTGTGTGTATATATGAGAGAGAGAGAGAGAGAGCAAAAGTGGGATTGACAAGAAAGCCGAGTGACGGGCGGAGAGGAAGAAATTGTTGGGAAAAAATAGAGAGACAAGGTGAGGCGGATGGAAGGTGGGATGGGAGCGAAGCTGGAAGGGGGGAAGGAGGATGGGAGGGATGAAGGATGGATGAATGGAATGAAAGGAGGGGAGGATGGATCGAAGGAGGAGGGGAGGATGGATGGGAGAGAGGGTGGAATGAAGGAAGGAAGGAGGGGAAAAGGAAGGGAAGGAAGATGGCAGGGATGGAGGGAGAAAGAGAATACAGAAATGAAGAAGGTTAGGTAGAAAGGAATGAATGGGGTGGAGGTACAGTAGAAGGAAATTGGATGGGAGAGGAAGGAAAGACACAACAAAAGGAAGTGGGATGGAAGTAAGGAATAGTGGGAAGTATGAGGAAGAGAGAGAGGGAATAATGGAGATGGAGAATATAAAAGGAAGGAAGGGAGAGAGCAAATATAGCAAAAAATAATATAGGAAAAAGGCAGGGAAGAGAGAGAGAGAGTTACATAGATACACAGACTGCACAGACCGTGCAGTCCCTACTAGGCAGTCCAGACTTAATGCGAACTTAGAATTTGCTACAAAGTGGAAGATAAAGATAGCAAAGCAGAAAGCTCTCTCCCGACCCACCAGAAAGTGAGTGAGAATTAGAGAGAGAGAGCACCACACCCTCTCAATCCCCCAGTAATCCTCCCAGCTTCACATATCACTCCCCTTAATCCCTCCCTGCCTTCCCTCCCTTCATCTCTCACTCCTTCTTTATCTCTCCTCTCTCTATTTTTGTCTCCCCTCCTTTTAATCTCTCTTCCCTCCCAGTCTTTCCCTACCTCCATCCCTTCACCTGTCTCCCTCTATCCCTTCCGCCATTCTTGCCTTGTTACCCCTCCTCTCTCATTCTTCCTCTTCTCTTCCTCTCCTCCCTTCCTCTCTTATTCCCCATCTCCCTCCTCCTCTCCCTTCCCTTCACTTCCCTCTTTTATTCCCTTCCTCCTCCCCTCCCTTCTCTTCTCTCTCATTTTCCTCCTCCCTTTCTTTCTCTTCTCTCTCATTTTCCTCCTGCCCTTCTTCCTTCCTTCCCCCTTTCCTTTCTTCCTCTCCTCCCTTCCTTCTTTCCTTCCTCCCTTCCTCCATACTTCTCTTTTCTTTCTTTCACTCACTTCTCAATCTTGATCTCTTTCTCCATTCCCTCCTTTCGTCCAGTTATTTCCACCTCCATCTTTTTTCTTCTTTGCATCCTCTCTCAGTATTTTCTGCTCCTTTCCAGTCTTCTTCTTTTCATTTCCCTTGTTTATCATGCATTCTCCCTTCTTTCATTCATTACCCAATCTTCATTCATTATTTCCCCTTCCTTCTTTCATTCATTTCCCAGATTTCTTTCATTCTTTCCCCTTGCTTCTTTCATTCATTTCGAAGGTTTTGTTCAGGCTTTCTCCTTCCTTCTTTCATTAATTTCCCAGTCTTCATACAATCTTTTTCTTTCCTTCTTTTTTTCATTAATTTCCCAGTATTTCATTCTTTCTCCTCCCTTCTTCCATTCATTTCCCAGTCTTCATTCATTCTTTCTCCTTCCTTCTTTCATTCTTTTACCAGTCTTCATTCATGCTTTCTCCTTCTTTATTTCATTCATTTCCCAGTCTTCTTTCATTCTTTCTCCCTTTTTTCATTAATTTCCCAGTCTTCATTCATTCTTTCTCCTTCCTTCTTTCATTCATTTTCCAGTCTTTGTTAATTCTTTATCCTTCCTTCTTTCATTCATGTCCCAGTCTTCATTAATTATTTCCCCTTCTTTCATTTATTTCCCAGTCTTCTCTCATTCTTTCTCCTTTGTTTTCATTCATTTCTCAGTCTTTCATGCTTTCATTCATTACCCGGTCTTCATTCATTCGTTCCCCTTCTTTCATTAATTTCCCAGTCTTCATTCATGCTATCCCCTTCCTTCTTCCATTCATTTCCCAGTCTTCTTTCATTCTGTCCCCTTTCTTCTTTCTTTCATATCCCAGTCTTCATTAATTCTTTCTTCTTCTTTCATTCATTTCCCAGTCTTCATTCATTCTTCCTTATTTCATTCATTTCCCAGTCTTATATAATTCTTTCTCCTCCCTTATTTCATTCATTTCCCAGTCGTCTTTCATTCTTTCTCCTTCCTTTTTTCATTCATATCCCAGTTTTCTTTCATTCTGTCTCCATCCTTCTTTCATTCATTTATCAGTCTTCTTTAATTCTTTATCTCTGTTTCATTCATTTCACAGTCTTCATTCATTCTTTTCCCGTCCTTCTCTCATTCATTTCCCAGTCTTAATTAATTATTTATCCTTCCTTTCATTCATTATCCAATCTTCATTAATTCTTTATCCTTACTTTTTTCATTAATTTCCCAGTCTTCATTCATGCTTTCCCCTTCCTTCTTTCATTAATTTCCCAGTCTTCATTCATTAGTTCCCCTTCTTTCATTCATTTCCCAGTCTTCATTCATTCTTTTTTCTTCCTTCTCTCATTCATTTCCCAGTCTTCATTAATTGTTTTCCTTTTTTTCATTCGTTTCCAAGTCTTCATTCATTCTTTCTCCTTCCTTCTTTCATTCATAATTTTAAGACTGAGTGTTCCACACATACGTGCAGTTTCAGTCTCTTGTCCTAATGGCGGCGTTCCAGGCAACCCTGTTAAGGGCTGCTTCACTTGTCAAGTTCTTGGATTTGAGATCGGCACGTATAGTCCGATCCCAGGTCTTCCTCGGTCCACCCCTTGGTGCAGCTCCCTCCACAATCACAGACCTGCATTTTTTTCACCCAATTTTGTTCATCCATTCTCTCCACATGTCCATACCATCCCAGTCTACTTGTAGCATCACCTCGCTGATTCATTGCCCAGTCTTCATTCATTCTTTCTCCTTCCTTCTTTCATTCATTACCCAATCTTCATTCATGCTTTCCCCTTCCTCCTTTCATTCATTTCCCAGTCTTCATTCATTTGTTCCCCTTCTTCTTTCATTCATTTCCCAGTCTTCATTCATTTGTTCCCCTTCTTTCATTCATTTCCCAGTCTGCATTCATTCGTTCTCCTTCCTTCTTTTATTAATTTCCCAATCTTTATTCATTCTTTCCCCTTCTTTCATTCATTTCTCAGCTTTCTTTCATTCTTTCTCCTCCCTTCTTTCATTAATTTCCCAGTCTTCATACATTCTTTTCCTTTCCTTCATTCATTAATTTCCCAGTCTTCTTTCATTCTTTCCCCTCCCATATTTCATTCATTTCCCAGTCTGTCATTCATTTACCAGTGTTCTTTCCTTTTTTCTTCCTTTCATTCATTTCCCAGTCTTCATTCATTCTTTCCCCTTCATTTTTTCATTCATTTCCCAGTATTCTTTCCCCTTCTTCTTTCATTCATTTCCCATTCTGCATTCAGTCGTTCTCCTTCCTTTTATTAATTTCCAAATCTTAATTCATTCTTTCCCCTTCCTTCTTTCATTCATTTCTCAGTTTTCTTTCATCCTTTCTCCTTCCTTCTTTCATTAATTTCCCAGTCTTCATACTTCTTTTCCTTTCCTTCATTCATTAATTTCCCAGTCTTCGTTCATTCTTTCTCATCCCATATTTCATTAATTTCCCAGTCTGTCATTCATTTACCAGTGTTCTTTCCTTTTTCTTCCTTTCATTCATTTCCCAGTCTTCATTCATTCTTTCCCCTTAATTTTTTCATTAATTTCCCAGTATTCTTTCCCCTTCCTTATTTCATTCATTTCCTAGTTTTCATTCATTCTTTCCCCTTCCTTTTTTCATTAATTTCCCAGTCATCTTTCATTCTTTTATAATAATAATAATAATAGTTCTTAAAGCTAGCGCATGCTAAGCTAGCTAAGGATAGCTCAATAAGGCCGATTAGGCGTATTTCCATTGGGGTCCTGTACTACTATCCCATCCCTTTGCTCATGAGGGATGGTAACGACTCAGTGCTTGTGAAAAATATTTAATGCGCCGAGCGTGGGCGCGAACCCGGGCCTTCTGGGTGGAAGTCCGAGACGCTAGTCACTACACCAAGCGAGCCGCCTTTCTTCCTTATTTAATTAATTTCCCAGTCTTCATTCATTCTTTTTCCTTCCTTCTCTCATTAATTTCCCAGTCTTCATTCATTCTTTCCCCTTCCTTATTTCATTCATTTCCCAGTCTTCTATCATTCTTTCTCCTCCCTTATTTCATTAATTTCCCAGTTCTATCATTCTTTTTCCTTCATTTGTTCATTATTTTTTTTTTTAATTCATGCTTTTTTCTTTCACTCATTCTGCTATCCTTCATTTATTCTAATTTCTTCTTTCATTTATATTACTTTCTATCTTCATTAATTTTCATTTCTGCATATTCGTCTTTCTGCTTTCATTCATTCTTCTGTTTGCTTTCATTCTCCATTCTGTTTTAATAATTCCCCTTTCATTCAGTGTTTGTTTCTTTATTTTAATCCAATATCGCCTTTACTTCATTAATTTGTTGACCAGCAAAGTTATATATTCTTTCATTTGCACACTCATAAGACATCTATCTATCTATCTTTGTTTTGTGTTCGAGCACTTGTGATATCATTTTGAAGATTGAGCGCTCTTTTAAATAAGTAAAATTATTATTATTATTATTGTTATTATTATTATCCATCTATATATCTATTTGTGTATATATCTATCATATCTGTTTGCATTTTCTTTTTTCTACCCCTCTCACTCTCACTCTGTGTGTGTGTGTGTGTGTGTGTGTGTGTGTGTGTAATAATAATAATAATAATAATAATAGTAGTTATAGTAATAATAATCGGTTTATTTCAAGCCGGCAGCCAGTGGGGCAGAAAATACACAGACTTAACCTAGATCTTATCCTAAGGGATCAACAGACTGATCTTGGGTGCTAACGTGTGCGTCTACGTACGCTCGAAGGAGTAGGTCGTGGGCAGAAGACTTTGTGGATTCCCCGAGACGGTCCATTCAGACCTAGTTTTTACGGCCAGGGAAAGTTTTTGAGAGAACTTCCCCTGCCGGCGCGCGGGATCGAACCCCCGACACCAGAGCTAGTGCTCCCAATACAGTGACTAAGCGCTTTCGGTCACTGTGTGTGTGTGTGTACCAACCTAATTGTAGTATACAGGATTTGAGCCCTTAAGCTCGTATTATCCCGCTTCCCAAGTACAGTATCCGTTATCTAATTTGTCTTTAAAAATATGGATATTCCTCGCACACACCACTTCATCATCCAGCTGATTCCATTTATCAATACTTCTATATAGAAAACTAAACTTCCTCACATCCCCTTTGTGTGTGTGTGTGTGTGTTTTCTTGTTTACCGTCTTCCCGTTCCCTCCCTCCCCCTCCTTGAGATATTTTGGGTATCCACCTTATCTATACATCATTCCCTCCCTATCTCTCTCTCTCATCTCTCCTTCCTCCCTCTTCTATCTCTTGTGTGTGTGTGTGTGTGTGTGTGTGTGTGTGTTTTCTATTACAGTACCTGTACATGTGTTTTATGTAATATTATATATTTGTGTGTGTGTGTCTAACTGTTTATGGTTGAGTTCTATATTTCTGTACAGTATTTTAGATCTTGTGGTGTTTGTGTATGTATGTGCTAAGTTGGTCACTAAAGTGATAATCTGATACAGTAACAGAGAATGATCAAAGTTCGCTTCTTTTGTCGGACAATTATCAGAAGTTAACTTCCATTTTCGTTATCGGACCAGTTAACTCCCAATAACGCGTTTTTGTAGTCCGATTACTTGCAAAACTTGAAGAAAATGCTTATTTATTCTTTGATTTTACATAAATAAGCATTTTTTAATGGGTTCTGAAGCTTATTTTTCTTGTTTGTTTTCTATTTCTATTGAAATAATTGTCGTTATCGGATTATCGTTAACTTATGATAATTCTGTTTTAAAATTATCGGATTATCTTTATCGGACTTAAAAAATGGGGTTATTGGATTATTGTTATCGAAGTTAACGTTTTTGTTATCGGTGCCCAACACTGTGTATGTGTGTTTTATATGGTGTACTGTATAGTAGCCATGAAAAACAACAACTCCTGAATGGGGTAAAACATCATACAGGTATAACCGCCAGGGTTAAATTTGTAATACGTTCCTGAATAACCAGACTTTAGGTGAAGCAAATTTGTAACCTGTTCAATCAGATGATGCCCTTTTGTTTTATTATATGTATCTTCAGACAATTCTATTACATTTCTGAAGAATCTGTAGGAGTCAGATGGTTAATTGCGAGTCATTAACCCAATCAGTGCGGACTTATTTCCACTATAATAGGGCTCATTCAGGCACTCCTGATTGCTTAAGCAAGTGCCTGAATGAAAGTAAATGTTTGCAGCAATAAACTAGAAGAAAATAGCTTTAAAATGACACCAGAACGAGCTTCATAGCGCGCGGGGCTCACCCGCAGCACTACCACGGACATCGGCAATATTCGCTAATTATTAGCAATGTCGCGCTACATTTGCCTTTGACAGCGCTGCATATATCTCGCGAGACATGGAGTGAGACTCTCAGGTGCGGCAGATGTGCCGGAGAGTGAACGGGTGCCTGCCGCGCTCCCACTCACTCGCACTCGTCTCCACAGGCTTTAATGGGCATTAAATTGCAGTAAATTGCCATGACGTTCCTGAACGGCTCCCACAGTGAAAGGATTAAGAGGGTAGGCATAGTGGTTAGTTTGCCATGACGTTCCTGAACGGCTCCCACAGTGAAAGGATTAAGAGGGTAGGCATAGTGGTTAGTTTTTTTGTCACTTTATTTATGGATTTATATATTTCATAGTAACCTCCCTAGAACTCTATCAAGCTTAAAGAAACACCCCCTAGACCCCCTTTCAAGATAAATTTGTACATTTTTCGGTAGAAAAATTTCCTGGCCGGTTCCTCCTAGAAATACACGGTCACCAGGAAAAAATCGGCACCTAAATGGCACGAAAGGTCTTTATATTTACAAATAAATGGGGCGAAAGGTCTTAAAATTGCCAAACTAATGGAATGAACGTCTTAAAATGTCAAAACTGTAGGGTTGGCAACACTGTGATACCGATCTGGCAACTATGTACCACTACCGCTTGAGAAGTAAACAAGAGCTATACATCATCCTGTGTCTTATTCATGGAGTTCCCCTAGCTTTATTGGAAGATCCTACATGGCGCAGTGTGTTTGACCAAGGCCTATGACCTTCAACAATGTCTCGGTCTCACAGGATATTCGCCAGCACCCCCAGGGGACGCAGGTCAGCTCCTACCATGGGTCCTGCAGTGCCTCACGACCTAGCAACCACCATGACTCAAGCACAGGCGGTAATTGCGGCCCAGCAGCGTGCCATAGAATCCCTCCAAGCCAACATGGTCAACCTTGCCACACAGGGCCATGGAACCAGATCAAGAAGCTCAGTGTCAGCTGCCCCTGAAAAGTGTGAGTTGGAAATGTCATCTTCTGCCTTTAGGTCTTGGAGGCGGTCAATGGCTTGCTGGCTACAACTCTACAAGTGGTCCCCCCTGGAGGCTGTCCAACACATCAGACTTAACTGTGTTCCGGCCCTTCAGCGAGCTGTCGACGCCAGGTTCTCCAACGCCCAGTGGAGTGCCCTCACATCAGAAGCAGCCCTTGATGCCATTGCCAAGATAGTCCTTCGTGCTTCAAACCAAGCAGTACAGTGGTCAGAATTCTTCAGTGTGTCTCAGGGCCAAAGTGAGTCAGTCAGTTAATTTTTTATCAAAGTTCTCAGAAAGCTACTGATTGTGAGTTCCAATGCCCTAAATGTAATTGTGATTTATCCGAGTACATGCTGCTACGCAAGTTAATGGTTGGCCTCCGTGATCCAGCATTAAAGAGGCATATATTTCAAATGTGTGATTCTTTTGATGATGTTGATGCCCTTAGAGGGGTTTGCTGTACATATGAAGCGGCACGTCAAGATGCATTAGGTGGACAATGTTGGCGTGATACTGCTCAGGCAGCTGGTACAGACACCATGGATGACTTCAGACCTGATATAGCAGCAGCACACCAAGACAGGGATGTAAGCGCTCCTCCAACCGGCAATTGTGGTGGCCACCACGCCCCCGACAAAGCTTCATGCCCAGCCAAATCAGTCACTTGCCATGGCTGCCAGAGGATTGGCCATTTCAGAAGATATTGTAGGAGCACAAAGGCACGTGTGAGTGCCTTTACAGCAACAAGCACTTCCCCTTCAGAAGCTTCAGGGGTCGTTATTGCCGAGTCTCGCCTCTCCACACAGCCCAAGATTGAAGTCGTCGTCACCCATGGAGAGGATAAGGCCTCGTCAACATCATCAGTGGCTGACACAGGAGCGCAGGTATATTTATTGGTGGCCCCTTCATCATTGACGATGCGCCTTACGTAGGTAATGGCCAATCTTTGAACTCTAGCTTGCTTGTTCAAACTTCCTGCCCGGGGAGACTCCAAATACGATTGCCTTACATCGTGAGCGAAACGCTCTTAATAACCACTCACGGACTCGTCCTTATGATGTGGGTACCACTACTAGAAAAACTAGTAAAATAAATAAAGAATAAAAATAAAAAATAAACTTGACCTAGCTTTGCGCTTCCCGTGCGTCTGCTTTTGGGTACAGCTCGCCATCTTGTTCACAGCGAGTGCTCATTCTTACTCTCTCCGGGCCCGCATAGCAAGGACCTATGCCCCCGACACTCCTGCCTGCATCTCGTTCGTCACCTTCCTTGTCCCTAGTGAGTCCTTCTCATTTGGCCCTGACAGTGCTGAAGTTAGGTTAGATTATCGACTAGATATAGGCTGAAGTGTTAAATATGGGCCCTGGAGAGTGTTTTTCTGGGTCTAAGCATTCGTGTTAAGGGGTGTTCTTGTTGTGATAAGGCAAGTCGCCCCTAGTGTGTTGTTTATTTATCCTAGCCCACTATTAGTTCACTGATTAGTCATGAGGCTTCTTTTAGGGTGAACTGGAGCCTGTTGCTCGGTCCCTTCATGGTGTGCAACAAGTATGCTTCGGGGCTAGTACCATTGGATTTTCTCACTTAGTTGAGGGATCCGGCACGGAGCCATACTACTCTGCAACCGTATCATCATGTGTTCTACAGGTAGCGGGGTCGACGCTGGATCGCAGGTTTGAGCCATTGACGAACTCATCACCAAGGGCTCCCATCTAGTTGACCTCATTAGGTTGCATATATGTATGGTTAGGGAGTGTTATCATTGATTATTGATTGTTCATGATGTATAACCATGCCATGTATGTACACGTTGTTCATCCCTATATATATACTGTACTGAAGGGGCGCCCCTTCCAGCGGGATTTTTATGGTTCAAGTGCGACTGAACATTAAATTACAACGTGTCTCAGGGTGTTCCTTGGGGTTCCCCCGCCGGGAAACACTGAGCCATATTAAAATTCAGTATTCACCGACTGGTTCGGGTTTGCAATGAATTCAGTTTGCGTTATTTAAGGCATATTATAAGTTTGACTCCTGCAAGGAGATAAAGAAAACCTAATATTTAGTAGTGGCCCCGTAATCATTGACGATTATGCCTATTACATAAGGCTACATCTTCAAACGCTCATAAGCGTAGTTTGAATCTACCGCCGCAGAGCTCAGAGGAATCTTCATCATAAGCACACGCAAAATCACTCATGGTTCGTCTTTATGATTGGGTTCTCACTACGAAAAAACTTTGTAACAAATAAAAAATAAAAATAAAATAAGAATAACTATTCATAAGCTTTCCATATTCCGTGGATGTACTTCTGTGGATTCTTGGACCAGACGCTGACTAGCGCATCTATCCGCCTTCACTGACATATCAAGTATACCACAATCCTTAATACATCAACGAATGGGAAGGGGATGGTCGGGAGGGCCCCAGTCGTCAATGATTACGGGGCCACTACTAAATATTAGGTTTTCTTTACCTCCTTGCAGGAGTCAAACCTATAATTTATTAGTGGCCCCTCCATCATTGACGATTATGCCTGATATCTAAGACTGGAGGGGGACATTCGTAATCATATCATAACCATTGCAAATAGAATAGGCAGATAATCAAACAACCACATAGTATTCTTACTTTGTAAAAAATAATATATTTATGTATAAACTTTATACAACATATAAAAAGGGGTACAAGCAGGGGCGTGCTTAACCCTTTATTGGCGGCGCGCAACTTATGTCGTGTGAAAGAAATTTGGACTAAGTGGCGGTTCACAACTTATGTCGTGTGCCATTTTCACCACGTAATGTTGCTGAGAGAGAGAGATAAGTGGTGGCAGGAGAGTAGCAAGCGTATGACTGCTCCAGACCACCGCGGCGGACCTACTGACATGAATCCCACCCTCCCCCACCCTCACACACTCGCTACACAGGGAATTATGTAGGGAAACTACCTAATTACATGGTTTTTGCACTCGTGTTGCGCGATCGTTGCAAGAAAACTAGCGGTCGTACAAGGATGGTTAGGGTGTCATTGGAAAGCTCTGTTTATGCCCTTTCAGGGATAGATACTTGTTTTACGCTCTGGGTCTTATTTAGGCATGAAAATTATCACGTAAACAACCCTATTTAGGGTAAAAACACCCCGCTGGGCGGTACATATAAATTACCGCCTAGGCCGCTCGTAAGGTGTTAAAGAAGCCTGCTTAAGGAAAAAAGGGTAACTATGAGAATCTGTTCACAGATCTGAAAGTTAAGGCACCCCACTTAAATTAACCCTCCAGCCCCGGCTATGTATTATATATATATTCCTCGAAACCCGGGTGTTTTGGCCGAAAAACGTCTAGGCTAGGCTACCGTATATTCGTTAATCAGACTGCTTCCCGCATCCCCAAGCGTAGCCGTGTTATTTACCTGTAGAATGGCATTAAGTAGAGCTCTCTAAGTCAACTGGTTGAGCTGTGATGATGATTTCATTGGAGATAACTTTATGGCCAACACAGCCACTTTACACCACTTTTCGATACTTAACAACAACATACAGGCACACACGAACAAGCGACGCTCTCCTTCTTGTGGCCGGAGATGCGGGGCGTCGGTCCAGCCGGCTGTTGTTTACATGCGTCGGACCGACGCCTTGCACACGAAGCTCACAGGCTTTCAACCACTGGGCGTTCAAGAGGCCTTCCGGGTACCTGTTATATGCTTTTTTATGGGCGTTCAAGAGCCCTTCCGTGGTGAGAGGGTTAAGTGGTGAAAAATAAAACTTTATGTTTACATGTGCACATATAAACTCCATTATTCTAATGTGTATATTCCTTAAAATTAGACACAAAAATAGAATAAATTCTCGTACTATCGCAGATGTACTTACTAAAATGCTACTCGTAGTTGCAACTACCGAGAACTCTTAAAATTAAATTGCTTCAACAGTGTATCCCACTGAAAGAAACCATTGTACCTCAACTACATTTCCCGTAGGCATTACTACAGAGAAATTTTAATCACAACACTTATACATTGTATCACAGCTCGTATACTCTGTACATATCCTCCGGCGGGGTCTAGGGTCGTCTTATGCTTCACTGACTGCACCCCCCCCCCCCCCTCTTTCTTAACCTAAACAATTAGTGACTTAGAGACCCATCTAGACCCTTTGCCGTAACGCTATACATGGCATTGATGGTTTGTCTAGTGCTACCGACAGCTATCGAGTCAAAAACGTATGATTTGAAGCCCATAGTTGAGTAGTAGCTATGTCTTCAACCGAAAAGTTTTTTAGAAAACGTAAAGATACTGCCCATTTGCGTAAATCGTGGGCCCTACCCACTACGCCGGGATTACTCTCTTTAATGACTTCGACTAGCAGAGAAGCCATTTTTCGTTTCATTAATCTTTTACCTGTACTCGATACCCATAAAGCACCTTGTTGGTTAAGAGGTGCCACTCTCATATATTTGGTTAAAGCTTGTACAGGACACAAATTATGGTGCACTTTACCCCGTTTCAACGCCGGCACCGTGAACTCTGAGAAAACATGTTCACTATGTTCATTCTTGGCGATGAACCGTGGGGAAGGTGCAATATGAATGCAATCATTTAGTCTACCAAACCTTATGCAATTAGGGGTGTTGCTCATTGCCGCCAGCTCAGACACCCTGTTACCCGTTGCCAAAGCCATAAGGAACACAGCCTTTCTTAATAGTAATTCAAAATCTGCCGTATTCTGATACAGACGGGAATGAAGCAAAGATAACGCCTTGTCAAGAGACCAGGTAGGCATGAGCTGACGGAGAGGTGGGCGGAGTTTGAAACATGCTCTCATGAAACCCGTTTCTTCCGCTTGTGGTATGGTTAGACCTGTAAGGTCAAAGAATGGCACCCTGATAGCTGTTAAGTGATTTTTTAGAGTCACTACAGATAGACGTTTCTGTTCAAACAAATAGTTTAAATAATTAAAAACTAATGCCACCGAAGGTACTGTCTGTTCTGTTCTAACTATCCAAGAAGTAAAGGACTGCCAATGAGATTGATATTGCCTCTTGATAGATTGTGTGTACTGATTCATAAATTTATCTGTCACAGTTCTACCATACGGCGTTAACCACTTGGCCTCCTGAATTTCCACAATGCAAAAGTCAGCGAGGTCTTTCGGTTGCCAATCGTGTCTAAGTGGAAATACCTGACCGGGAGCGACACCGGGTTCGGGCACCACGTTATCAATTGCTGGTACCACAACTGCGCTGGCCACAGGGGCGCGATTAACGAGACTACGCCTCGATAATCTTGTAGTTTGTTGACTACGTGGCACATTAGAGAAGCGTCTGGTGGCGGAAACAGATAAATGGAACTCCACATGTTCCAATCCGTCACCAATGCGTCGGGGCCCCCCCGCCGGCGTTAATGTCCGGCGTGTGAGGTACCGAGGGAGTTTGTGATTCTCCTCTGATGCAAACAGATCCACTTGTGGACGGTAAGACTCTGCAATCATTTGATCGACAATTTTCTGCTTGAGTGCCCACTCTACCGTTGTGCTCTGTCTCCGAGACAGAGCGTCTGCCCAGACGTTTGCTACGCCTGGGAGATATGATGCATGAAGATGAATGTTCAGCTTGTCGGCTAGAACAAAAAAAAATTCTGACACGTCTAGCAACTTCCGAGACCTCGTTGACCCTTGTTTCTGAATGCAGTGAACTGCATTGAGATTGTCCATCCTGAAAGCCACCAATTTTTCCCGTAAAGTAGAGCCGTGAACTTGAAGGAAATACAAGGGGACTAGTAATTCTTTTACATTTATGTGGGAGGTTTCTGAATGGGACCAAAGCCCTTGACCCTGATGCCCGAGGTTTGACTGAAAGCCCCAACCTATCGTCCCTGACGCATCCGTGTCCACCCATACCGTCGGCGGAGGAGAGGTCCATGACATGACTGAGTGCAACACTTCCCTCTTCGCCCAGACCGCTAGTAAGCTGTGTATTAATGTTGGGATAGGCCATAATGTTCCCGCCGGTAATAGTGGGAAATATTTGTTGCCCTCCAAGATTAAACGTTTGACTTTCAACCGGCCCAACTTCACAGTTAGTTGAACCCAGTTGAGAAAACCGACTAGGGATTCCCAGAGTCTCCGTGTTGTAGTCAGACTGTGGAGAAACATAAATATTTTTTTGCGAAATCTGTTTCGATTGTCCACACTCTGACTCAGAGTGAGAGACGCTGTGTCCCAGACCAGCCCTATCCACTGAATTACTCGTGAGGGAACAAGGTTTGACTTTACTAAGTTGAGGACCTTGAATCCTAGGACCTTGAATCCTAGAGATTTGACATGGTTTAACGTAATGTTGACGTGAGTGTTGCATAACTTTTCTGTCTCTGCCACCACCAGCCAGTCGTCCAGATACCACAAGATCCTGATCCCCTGTTCTAAAATGGGCATCAGGGCTAGCCGGACTAATTTTGTGAATATGCGTGGTGCTAGGTTCAATCCAAACGGCATCCTTTGAAAGACATAAGTCTGATGCATTATTCTTAAAGCCAGAATTTTTTTAAATCTCCTGTTTACCGGGACGTGCCAATACGCGTCTGTCAGGTCTAATGAACAGATCCACCCTCCCGGCGGAAGCGTTAGCCTGATTTGATTCACGGTCAGCATCCTGAAGGACACGTTGTGAATGTGGAGATTCAAATAAGACAGGTCTACGACCGGTCTCATCTGAATACTGTCCCTTTTTGGTACTAGAAATAGTTTGGATGTAAACACCGGGTAAGTCGGGGGGACTGGGATAATGACACTCTTGGTAATCATCTCCTGAACTAGTGACTCCACCTCTAAAGAAACATGATTGGCCTTTGTCGGCTGACGTAAGCGAGGTCGCCGGAGCCACTGCCAAGTGATGCCTTTGCGTACCACAGTCCTCGCCCATGATCTTAATGGCCATGCCTGATGACATGCCCGGAATGACCCAGTTAGCAGACTGGGGTTCGCCGGCTGGACTACTCTCTGTTCCAACACGCCTTTGACTGGCCCCGGGAGTGAGAGAGACCTTAGTTTTTTGCTGGTGGTGGTGTACTCTTGGACGACTGGCTGGGTTTGGCTGGAGGCGGGCCCTGACCTGGTCGTTGGTGAAACCTGTGGCCTTTACCTGAGAATTTACCCTGTTTATACCTGACTTGAGCCTGACCCTGGGTGGAAGGGGACTTAGGCTGATGAAAAGGCTTAGACCCACTAGCTTGAGCTTTCGAAACTGGTTTGGGTTTAGGGAAAGTGAAGGTAGGCTTCTTAGGTTGAGAGGGACTTTGTTTGAATGCTTGTGCCATATTGAAAACAGTCTTCCAAACTGCTGGAGAAATCAAAGAAGGAGTTAGAACTGGAGACAGAACTACTTGGCTTGCAATACGGTCAGGAAGTTTCTTTACTAAGAACATCCTCAGATCCTGCCTTGCTCGAACTGCCTCTAATATGGCCGTCCGAATATCTCCTAAAGACTGAATGGAAGTTTGGAGAAGCAAGCGCCGGGAAAGTTCAATGGCCTTCCTGACTTCCGCAGCTTCGATCGCCTGAGAAGAGCGTAACATAGACTTTGTTACTTGCTGGGTAACAATATATTGTGAAAACAGTCTAAACGCTTTTCCTCTTAACCTAAACTCGCGGTCTAGGTGAGCTGGGGAAGGCGTGCTAAAAGGATCTTTTAATTCGCACAAATTGATTTTAGGGGCAGCCAAGAAATCAAACAAAGCAGAGGGGACTCCTCCGGCACTAAAAACCGGAAGAGAGAACCAAGTACTGTATGGTGGTCTTGAGGGATTTGGTGAGAAGATTTTGACGTGAAAGTAGTGACAAAATGTTGAGCCTCTGTTTCCCATTCCACCCAAGGTCCCGTACCCAACTGCCCCACCTGCAAGACTGGATTAGAGGCTGAGTCTGTGATTGGAAACATATCCAACTCCGGCGTCAAAGCAGAAAGTGCCTTGATGTCGTTAAAGCCATCATTCTTAGTCCAGTCAGAAAATAGCTTTGAAGCTGAGGCAGGGGGTAGGGCTGGTGTTGATGCATACAAAAAAAAAATCATGGTTATAATAACTTGGAATGGCCTTAATATGAACATCTAAAACATTTCCTTGACTATCCAATGCTCTGAGTTTTCTAGACTTATTGCCTTGCCCACTCATGTGGTACAGGGAGCTCCCCCGAAATAGTAGCTTGTGCTGCCTCTGGCTTAGTTGGTAACATTGCTACCCATGACTCATCAGGCCCGTATAAAAGAGGCATAGCTCCTTTTTTGACTGGTGCCTTGTCTAAAGGGGGGGGGGGGGGGGAGTTATGTCTGATATGACTCGCACATTGGAAGTAGTGAGAGCTGCTGTGCCTGGCACATTGGAAATTGAGTCTGACACAAGAGGAGGATTAGGTATTTTAGCTAAAGCAATAGATATAGCCAGAGGTCGCACATTCGTCGACGTCGCGGGAGCTCCCGTACCAACTGTAGGAGTTTCCGGCGTAGGGCCAAAGAACTTATTAAGTGCATTCAATAGTAATCCATCAATCTCTTCTGCAGTTACATACCTAGCAGATGACGAACTCCGTGGAGATTCGACAGTACCCTGAGAGTCCTCTAGATGATGACCTGACTCTTCAACTTCCATCTCTGAGACCAGAGAACGCTGTTCTTCGTCCCTTAAGTCTGGCCTATCATGGGAAGATCCCGCCGAAGCCGGGACCTCCACATGCCGCCATGTTAAATCTGGGATAGAAGGTGGTACATCGGCATCCCGGTGGACGTCAGCCACTATTTGAGACACAAAAGGATGTGTGCTGTCCTGCCAGGGCTGAGAGTATCGCCATACACCTTGGCTGTGGCTGTTACTCGCTTGCGAGCCTGGGAAACTCTCCAATTGGGAGCCCTCACCCGAGCACCCTAGAGGGTTATAGTTTCCGTAAGATACTTCTAAATCTGAGACTGACACACGCGACCTGGTAGAACAAGCATGAATATCAGGTGATGAAATGTCCGCCGGGGCATCCTCCACCACATTCTCTGACTCCACCCCCGACCTGTCAGATTGGACGTTAGACTTGGTGGGGGTAGAGGCAGAAAGCGGGGTACCAGTCTCCGGCGACAGCCGTGAGTCCCTTCGCGCCGGAGGATCCCTTTTGGATGATTTATGACTCCTACTAGACTTATGTTTAGTTCTAGTAATGTCTTTAGGTCCCCTACTATCTTCCTGTTTCCTCTTCTTTGGAGGTGAAGCAGAGTGGCCCGAAGCTTTCACCTGCTTCCTCAGGGGTGACCTTGATTTGGACCTCGTCGCCGTTGCCGAGGGTGACGGTGAGCGAGGCCTCTTAGATTTGCCAGGGGAGGGTGTGGTAACCTGTCCCCGCCCAGTCTCTGAGGTCTTACGTGCACGTATCTTAGACTTAGGGGGGGCATGTTTAACAATTAATAGCTCCCAAAACTCAAGGTTATCACATTGCAAAGCTTTATGTGCTACATTTGTTGAATAGGTAGAGAGAAGTTGTTTAACTTCTTGCAAAGCTACCGCCGCAGTATTATCCTTTTGAACTAAAATTTTAACACTTAAGAGGTTACAAATAGTGCAATTCTTTGTCACCCATATCCCCTGTGACCTATCGAGGCATTTAACACATTTAATGCACTTCTTGTGTGCATAAATAGGGATACCTGAGCATAACGGCGTTGAACATAAAGCAATGAGAGGTTCTAGTGCCGACATGACAGAGACTGGCGGAAATCTACCCACCCCCGGGATCTACCTGGTCATCCGGCGTCACTCCGGTACTCCGCCCTGGAAAGAGAAAATTTCCAGGAATTAATGCTCATAAGGGTACCCCAAAATGTTACAAAAACATGTGTCATAAAACCGCTGGTCAACGAACCGTAGCCCTCAACCACTACTTTTCGTTGTCCTTTAGTTTCATATTAAAGATTTCAGCATATCTTTACCTCTCCAAAAGATTTAAGCATATCTTCTGTCTTCATAAAGATGAGCATAGCTTTATTAAAGATGAAGCCTTTCAAGTATCCTTTTACACTTGAAACACTAGTAAGATTCAGGCATCTTTTTATCCCATAAAAAGTCTAAGCCTATCTTAATCTCTAATCCGACTTCTCCCAGAAGCCCTCATAGATCGCCGTCTTGAAGGCCGTGATACCCTATTGTATCAATCAATTGTCTGGCAAACCATAGCGAATTGCAAATCCGTTAATATAACCACCCGAAGGTACAACCGCCGGGTTTCATATTAAATGTCAAACCAATTGTACCTGCCCCAGACCTCTTTGTAAAATGGTTGCCGGGAGGGAAAGACCAAACAAACAAACAGCATTGTTTCAATGGCTTTGCCAAGCCGAGAAAACCATATCCAACTGGTGTCAGCATGATCACCTTAGATAAATGTGTGGGGCCCACCTCGCCGGGAAAAACACAGGAAGCCCGATCACAGGCTCGACCACAGAGAACGCAGTTTCTGATGAGCCCTCAAGCTACCCAACTCGCCGGGGTAACTACCGATTTTAACCAACTTGACTAAAACCCGGTAAACAAAACGGCTTTCTCGGAGCAATCGAGAAAAACCGCCGGAAAGGCAACCCACACCAATCAGAACGCAATCTGATAAACATAATCAGACACAGTCCGAAGCTCCTGGATCAGCCAATCACAACTAATCCAGGACACACATGACACATGAATACATTTTTATAATAATAAACAATGAAAACACTTGCATATGTGAAAAACTACGAGTGGCTGGCTAGGCCTGGTGAAAACGGAAAAAACACTTAATGACGTCGAAACACAATCGAAAAGCACTCCATCCCACCAAAACTGGAACAGCTGCCACATCAACATCGTAGAAAAAACCCGGGTAAGGGTAACACTGACTCGGGACCCAGAAAGAACTCCACTACGTGAAGAAAAAACACCAGGAACGTCAGTATAAAACAACATAGGCTACTCCATCTGAAAGATAGCTAGAAGCCCGACATCGCGTAGTTAAAGCCTCCTAACAAGCTAGGACTAAAGATGGCTAAACACGAAAAACAGTTTCAGAGCGTCCTCAACTCGGCCACGAGGGTCCGTCCGAAATAGACGCCCCAACAAAACGACCCAAAATACACTTGTTCTGCGAGAAAACCACCCATGACACCCCTGCTAAGCTAATCCTAACCTTACTCAGGACATCCCAGAGTAAACAAATGAGAAAAAACTCACTAGGGACGCAAGAATGCGGAATCAAAGCGGAGCACTGTGGGGGACACGTCCGGGGGGGGTGAACGCAGAGCAAGGAAGGCGGATAGATGCGCTAGTCAGCGTCTGGTCCAAGAATCCACAGAAGTACATCCACGGAATATGGAAAGCTTATGAATAGTTATTCTTATTTTATTTTTATTTTTTATTTGTTACGAAGTTTTTTCGTAGTGAGAACCCAATCATAAAGACGAACCATGAGTGATTTTGCGTGTGCTTATGATGAAGGTTCCTCTGAGCTCTGTGGCGGTAGATTCAAACTACGCTTATGAGCGTTTGAAGAGGTAGCCTTATGTAATAGGCATAATCGTCAATGATGGAGGGGCCACTAATAAATACAGTACTGTAGTATGATTCTGGAGGACCCGGCATGTTACTAAAAAGAATTCAAGTTTCGAAGGGTAACGGCGAAGCCACCCCTCGTAATCACGTCTTCCGCCGCCAACAAAATAATACAAACAACAAATCGTTCTTCTGGCCTAAGACAGACAAATTCAATATTCCCCGACTGGTACGGGTTTGCAATGAATTCAGTTTGCGTTATTTAAGGCATATAGTATAATTCCGGCGGACCCGGCATGTTACTAAAAATAATTCGAGTTTCGATGGGAACGGCGAAGCCCTCCCTCGTAATCACGTTTTTACGCCGCCAACAAATAACACAAAAATAAACTTTCTTTTGTCCTTGAAACAGACGAACATTACGCCGGCCGATATTAAAAAGTGGCGAGCCACAATCGCCGCGCGAATCACGGCGGAGCCGGGAAGTAAACTCACCCTTTTCGACCTTGTAGCTCGCAGTTAGACTGTTTAGCTTTATCATGGGCAACTTGTCCGCCGGATTTAGAATAAAAAAAATCTGTGTTAGCGACGCCGGGGTTGATTCATATATCACAAGACGAATGAGGTCAGTGTTATTCACTTAGGTAAGAAGTTTACAAATTAGTAGCACATAATAGGCTACACAATGACATTTCTGGGGAATGTTTAACGTTAGGGGAATTAAGATTGTTTAAGAGTTATTCAAACTTTATTCCTTTTTACAAACTAGTAGCACATAATAGGCTACACAATACTCAATTACATTTCTGAGGAATGTTTAATGTAAGGGGAATTAAAATTGTTTAAGTGTTATTCAAACTTTATTCTTTTTTACGTAGAGATATATAATTATATTAATTATTCCAGCCTAGCGTGTCCTTATGAGCATTGATTCTTGAACTTATGTGGTAGTCGTTACCTTACTCCTGCAGAGGCTGGGTATGCGGCAGTGGAAGGGGAAGCCCTAGCAGTTGTGTGGTGTCTCCAGAAGGCCCGGCTATTTCTCCTTGGATGCCCTAACCTCACAATTGTCACTGATCACCACCCACTTGTTAAGCTTCTGGCAGACAAGGCCCTGGGAGATATCTTGAACCCAAGGCTGTTTAGACTAAAGGAGAAAACCTTGCAATATAAGTACCAGATCAAGTACCTGCCTGGAAAGAAAAATAGTGCTGCCAACTTCTTATCACGGGACCCTGCCCTCCATGCACCTCCCGGCACTCTCGATGCTGAGCTTGATGAAGACCTCACAATGGCTGCAGTAGCAGCTACTGTGGCAACAATGGTGCATGATGGCTACACCATGGACGAGGAGACAGTCATAAAGGCGGCCACAGAGGACCCCGTATACCAGCTACTGTTAGCCAAGGTTGTGGCTGGGAATTGGCATCAACAAAAATCCCAGGAAATTGCCTGCCTCAGTCAGTTCTACAGTGTAAGGGACCGGCTGGCTGTGGTTCGGGGTCTGCTCACCTACACTTTCGATCAAGGTTGTGTCCGCCTTGTCATCCCAGAGGGCCTCCGTCACCTGCATGCCGGCCATCAGGGCCTAGACTCTATGTTGCGGAGAGCAAGGCAATCGGTGTACTGGCCAGGAATGGAGGGTGACCTGCAGCACCACAGGGCGTCGTGCACATCATGTGACATACATGCACCCTCAGAGACTCTGGTCCTCATCCCACCCTCGGACTACCCCTTCCAACATACAGTGGTGGACATGTTTCAAGTGGAGGGCCACATGTAGGCTACATGGTCTACGCTGATAGGCTAACAGGGTGGTTAGAAGTTGCCCACTTCCCTTACGGTGCCACCTCGAACAAGATTAAATCTCAACTAAGGAGTTACTCCACCCGTTGGGGAGCCCCCGAACAAGTTTCCATGGATGGGGGCACCAACTTAGTGAGTGAAGAGATGGATACTTTCTTCAAGAGGTGCGGCGTCATAGTGCGCCTGTCTGCAGCTCAGTATCCCCAGTCAAATGGGAGGGCAGAGGTGGCTGTCAAGACTGCAAAGCAAGTTATCAGAGCCAACATTGGAGTAGGAGGCAGTTTAGATAATGACAAAGTGTCCTTGGCCATGCTACAGTATTTGAATACTCCTCTACGTGGAATTGAGAAGTCCCCCGCCCAACTTGCGACCGGCAGGCAGCTTCGAGATGGGGTGCCTACATTCAGGCAACACTACCAAATAGACAGGCACTGGCGGCACACTTTACGTACAAGAGAGTGTCAAGTGGCCAGGACTCAAGAAAAGTTGGCTGCCGACAGCACTGCCAGGAGGCTAGCCCCGCTTCACATTGGCAACCATGTCCGAGTCCAGCACCAAGTATCTAACCTGTGGGACAGGTCAGGCATCATCATCGAGATCCTTCCATACCGACAGTATACAGTTGTTGTTGTTGTTGTTGTTGTTGTTGTTGTTGTTGTTGTTGTTGTTGTTGTTGTTGTTGTTGTTCCCTAAGCTGCCTGGCCGAACAGCCCCGAGTCCCTGAGAAAGGCCATGGCCACGATTGGGCTTTCCCACAGAGCTCTCATTGAGTGTAGATTGTGTTGTTGGCGTAAGTGGTTGTGTGAAATGCAGTCTTCTATGATGTGTTTAATGGTATGGGGTGCTGTGTTACATCCCGGGCAGGCGTCGACAACGGAGTCATCCAGTCTCTTCTGATAGCTCAGGAGAGCTGGATGGTGTCCGCATCTCAGCCTGGCCAGGTGGACTCTGTCCTCGCGAGGAAGGGAGGATTCGGAAGGATGGATTTCGGGAGGTCGTGCATGCAGCTGCGTGTTGTCTGTGAGTGAGTGGATGGATCGGTGAGAGATATGAGTATGGATGTGCTTCTGGAAGTTGGTTCGGGGTGGGCAGGGACAATAATTGTGTGTGATACCGTGTGCTGGGTGTTGTTTTGATATTTCTTGGTGTCTGTGGGTGTGTTGCCATGTAGTTTAGTGGGTGGTCTTGGTTCGTGGAGGCTGCTGCCAGGAATTGAGTGCCTCTCATGTCCAGATGGTCTTTGACTTTGAGAATTTTGGTTTCTTGATGTAGGTGATCTGTGGGTGAAGTAGCTGTGCAGCCTGTAATGATCTTCAGGGCTTTGTTTTGAATAGTCTGTAAGGTCTTATGATGTGTTTCAGCTAGGTTAGAAGCCCAGGCTGGGCTTGCGTATTCCATCACTGATCTTATGTATTGTTTATATACTGTGGTGGTAGTTTCTTTGTTGTGTCCAAATTTTGTGTGAGCAAGTGACCTGAGGGCGTTAAGTCTGGGTGTCAGTTTTTTTAATGTTTGTGGTGTGCTGTTTGAATGTCATATGAGTATCATATGTTACTCCTAGGATTTTGGGTGTGTGTGTATGTGTTAGGGGTGTGTTGTTTATGGTGAGTTGAGGGATGTATTCGTGTTCTCCTGTCCAACTTGTGAGCAGGGTTGCGGTGGATTTGGCTGGGGCTAGATTAAGTCTGTTTGTAGTGCACCAACCATGTAGTGTGTTGAGATAGGGTTGAAGGAGATCTGTTGATCTTTTTGGGTCATGGTGTGTGCATGTGAGTGTTATGTCATCTGCATAGGAGGCTAAGTTTATTTGGGGCGTATTGGGTGTAGTTATATCGTGCATGTACAGATTGAAGAGTGCGGGCGATAGGACGGATCCTTGTGGGACTCCGTTTGGAAAGTTTCTGATTTTAGATGACTGACCGGCAAAAGATACGTGTGCACATCTGCCTGCTAGGAAGTTGGCCAGCCACCTTTTTGTGTTGTTGTGCATGTTTGTGTTGTAGATTTTGTTTGTTAGGTTGTGGCGGGGGATGGCATCGAAGGCTTTACTAATGTCGAGTGTGGCTAATAGTGATCTGTGTGGTGGTCTAGCTGAGTTGATGCCGTCGAAAGCTCTTTGTGTAAGGTCTGTGAGAAGAGTGTTTGTGGAGTGCAGTGGCCTAAAGCCATGTTGTGTTGGAGCTAGGGGTAGGTCAGGTGTAATTAGTTGTAATACTAGGCGTTCCATGACTTTGGAGGGGGAGCAAAGAAGTGTGATGGGGCGGTGCGAGGAGGGTAGTGTGGGGTCTTTGTTGGGTTTGGGGAATGTGATGATGATACCATGCTTCCAAATGTCTGGTATTGTGTTGTGTGAATAGCTATAGTTTGATATGTTAGTGAGTGCTTGTATGCCTTGTGGTCCTAGGTGTCTGAGGTGTATGTTGCTTATGTTGTCTAGGCCACAGGCGGGTGAGTGCTTGAGATTGTTGATGATATGCTTTGTCTGGTGATTGGTGAAAGGTGTATAGTCAGGGTCTGTGGAGAATTGTCTCTTACGTCGGATGACTCGTCGGTCGTCTTTGTGAGGTTTTAGGTGGCTGACATGTGAAAAGTGATTGATGAGAGTGTTTGCTTGTTGTTTACATGAAGGAGTAGAGTCTGTTGTTGTGATTGCAGCATGTGATTGTGTTGTGTTGCTGTTGGAAAGTGTGATGCTGTTTAGTGTTTTGTAGAGTTTTTTGGGGTTTGTTTTGTGATCAAGTGTTTGTAGGAAGTTATTCCAATTTAGTTTTTGTTGTTCTTGTATATTGTTGTTAGTTTGGGTGTTGAGTGCTTGAATTTGTTGTGTGATGTCTTGTGTGTGGGGTGCTGGGGAGTGTTTCAGTATGTCGCGTTGTCTGTTGAGGTTTTGAATTTCTGGTGTGAAGTTGGGGTTGTGTCTTTTCCTGTTACCTCTTGGAATGTGTTTCTTGTCAGCGTTTTGGATAGTTTTATTGAGTATGTGTACAGCATTGTTGATGTTAGTGATGGGTGTACTGTTTAGAGTTGTGAAGTGTTGTTCTGTCTCATTTGTGAATGCTTCCCAGTTAGCTCTTTTATAATTGGTGTATGTGTGTTTGTGGCTAGCTGGGGTGAGTCTGGTTTTGGTGGTGATAATGATCGGGAGGTGGTCAGAGCCTAAGGTTCTGACCAGCCTCCAGGATGTTGTGGGGGCGAGTTCTGGGGAGCAAAAGGTGATGTCAGGAGATGATGGGTTATAGAGGGCTTGGTGAGGAATATGGGTATGTTGATGGATGTCGTTAAGGATGATGAGGTTATCGGTTTGGCGTTGAAGTACCAGCCCTCTGTCTGTGTCGGGGTTGTCGACAAACCAGGCCGACGTCTTGGCGTTGAAGTCACCACCCAGGATGATGTGTGGGGTGTGTGGGGTGTTTGTGATGTGTTGTAAGTGTGGTCAGTATTCATTTGGTACTGTAGGGGATGTTTGGGGAGGGATGTATGTGTTTATGATGGTTATGTTGGAGTTGTTGCCAGTGCGTATTTTAATTGATTGTATTTCTGTTGTGTTATCATTTGGGGGGAGGAGGGATTTGGTTTGTACACTGGTTACTATGTATGATATTTCTTTGTGTACCAGGGTGATGAGTCCACCGCCCCCGCCGACAGCCCGGTCTTGTCTGATGGTGGTGAAATTATGAAATGTGGGTGTTTTTTTGTGATGTGCGGAGTTTTGTTTCTTGTAAGATGGCAATGTGTATGTTGTGTTGTTTGATGAAGTGTGAGAGTTCGTGTTTCTTTGTGTTGATGCCATCTATGTTCAGTTGAAGAATGTTAATGTTATGTGCACGATGTATGTTGGGTGCTGCTGCACGAGGATGGGGTGGGGGTGGGGATGAGGGAGGGGCTGGGGGTTGGGATGGGTGAGGTGGGGGTGGGGTAGAGGGGGGGGGTTGAGGTAGGTGGGTTTGGGGGGTTGGGAGGGGGGTTCAGGGGGGGGGGCTTAAACTCCCCCCCCCCCACCCTAACACCCCCTACCCCCCCCTACCCCCCCCCCCCCCCTGAACCCGCCCCTTCGGGGCTTGTACCCCTATACAGTTAGGCTAGATGGTAGCGGTCGACTGTCTCGCAGGAACAGAAAACACCTCGAAGTCATCACATCATCATTGCCCGTCCCACCTTCAAGGAACACTTCAATCTCCAATCTGGCAGCTCCAGCACCGTCGTCACCACTTCGTGCACCGTCTTCACCTCAACCGGCGGAGGTACCTACACGCCCGCGCCGATTGAAAGCCCGTCCAGAGTGGTTGGCTGACTATGTCCAATGAATTGTATTCCTCTGCAATTATTGTCACTTCTGTGTTCCTCTATGTCTTATCTCATTTTTCTTTCCTATCACTGGCACTGTTATGAGGATTCGCGAAGTGCGGTGAGGGTGAAGGGTGTACTGAGTGATGAGTTCGCAGTCCATGTTGGAGTCCATCAGGGTTCAGTGTTAAGCCCCCTCCTCTTTATTATGATTCTGGAGGCACTGTTTAGAGTTTTTAGAGGCGGACTCCCGTTGGAACTGTTTTATGCAGACGATTTAGTCCTAATAGCTGACAGTATGCAAGATGCTGAGGCCAAATTCAGAGAGTGGAGAGCGAGCATGGCGAGCAAGGGTTTAAGAGTCAATATTAACAAAACCAAGGTTATGCATTGTAGATTTGAGACGAGGCAATGTGGAAAAGAGCGGTGCATACCCATGTGCAGTGTGTGGAAAGGGAGTGGGCGTTACCTCAATTCAATGTAGCATCTGTCGATGTTGGGTACACCATGGGAGTAAGTGCTGTACTAGAATAAAGGGACCCCTGCCGAAGGATAAGTCAGAAATAGAGAAATTTGAGTGCGTAGTGTGCAAAGGCGAGCTTGTGTTAAGTGATGATCCTGTGGCTGTGAATTTTGGAAATGAGTCTTTGGAGCTGGTGAACAAGTTTTGTTACCTAGGAGATACCATCTCTGCTGGTGGTGGGGCCGAGGCTGCCACTGTTGCTAGAATTAGGTGTGGCTGGGGGAAGTTCAGAGAACTGCTGCCAATCCTGACCATGAAAAGAATGCCTCTCCCCCTGAAGGGAAAGGTGTATGCCTCATGTGTTAGAAGTGCAATGACGTATGCCTCAGAAACATGGGGTGTTAAAGTAGAGGATGTCAACAGAATGGAACGTAATGAGATGAGAATGGTGAGATGGATGTGTGGGGCCAGACCGGAAAGTCGCAATTAACATGGGGTGATGGGTAGGCAATATACTGGAAAATCACTCCCGCGCGCGCCCACACGCACGAGGATGGACTTGGAGGGTTGCCAACCATAGGTACTGTTCCGTGGGTTCCTAAAGTAGTTCCCATACAAATCTGAACCCTCTAGGTGCCATACGACGAGTAATTAAGGCGAACGCAACCATTGCGTTGCTGGGGTTTAGCATTACATACATAGGCGACACATAACTTGCGTCGCTGGTACTCAAGGGGTTAAGAAAGGTCTCTTCTATTCTCAACTTTAATTTCTAAGTTTTCATCTATAGTATCATCTCACTGCTGCCCTGTAAATCAATGAAGGCGTAACTCATAAAGTGACCAGCACAAAACATTTCCAGTGTCCCTGGAAACTGTTTGACAAGACTAGCCTATATAACAAGTGTAGGCAATTCAATGAATGATTATTCTGACTGCATTCTGGTTATTGAATATAAGGCTTTACTTAGCACAATGACAGTAGTCTACAGTACATTATAGAGGTTCTTAACCTGTTAAGCGCTAAATAGCCCTAGGAGCTAGGGTAGTTATTTGTGCATTTCTGCCAAAATATTCGATCTCACAGAATTTAAAAAAAAGTACCTCAATGTCTTGGAAATAAGCAGCCACATCCGCCAATATATATATATCCACCCTAAAAAAATGTGGGTGTGGAGTTACGGTGGCTGCAAGTTGAAAAAAATGGGCTGATAGGCACGACATCCCCGAGCGAGCGAGTGTGTGTGAGTGAGTCAGGCGGGAGGAGAGAGAGAGAGGGTGGAGGCAAGAACGTGCGATTGATGAGAAGCAACGCTCTATATCTCGCCTAAAAAGCACCTTTATGGTTTCACCTGTTCATATTCATGAGTAAGGCAGCCCATGTGAATAATATACACTGATAAATGAAGCGCAGAGAGGCATACGGACGAATAATAGGCGAAATAAGAGTGGTGTATTGAGAAAGGTGGGTGGCGCGGGAGAGAAAAGGGGTCAGATTACAGTAAGTAGATGAGATTAGCGTGGGTGTATGCACAAATTTAGACCTTATAGACACTTTGTGTTGTCGTTGCTATATTGTAAACAACGATAAGACTTCTTGGATGGCGCAGTATGTTAGAGTAACCCGATATCTCATTACACAATTTTTACGCACTATTTGCTTGCAACTCGTGGATGAAAGGTTATTTATTTACTTGTAAATTTCTTTACTGTTTGTTCGTAATGATAGAATATGTTAGGTTATGTAAAAGTATTATACATACTAAATACTTCGATATACACAAGTGTATCGAGGGTATATATATATTTTTTTTGTCAAGCATTCGTCTGCCCGAAAATACGTACGCACTAATCGCTGTCAGTATAGTGTGAACAGTCATGGTCTAGTGGTTAGAGTGATGGACTGAGTGAGATGTAGGCCTAGAGACGTAGGCCTAGAGACGTGGGTTCGAAACCAGAGAGGTTATGGGGATGTTTTTGGAGTGTTTATATCACTTGAAATTTTTTTTTTTTACATACTTACGCCCTGCTATTCATAAAGTCGAAAACTTTGATGAATAGCAGAGCGTAAGTATGTTTTTTTGTGTTTATTTATTTGTTTTTTGTTTGTTTTTTGTTTGTTTTATTATTACAAAAGGTTGTTACAAAAGGTTAGTACATAAGTATAATATTACATAGGTATATATATAAATAAAACAAAATATTGCCTGGCTAATGAATTAAACTGAAATAATAAATGAAAATATTGCTTATATATACAGTATACTGTATACAATAATATACTGTGTATATATATATATATATATATATATATATATATATATAATATATATATATATACAGTATATACCAAAACATATGAACTTATCCTACAACTATAATTTGTACATGTTATGATAATATTATCACGTTGGTCAGGTACGGGCAAGTAGGTAGGCAGGCAGGTGTTTTGAGATCACGTTGGTCAGGTACGGGCAGGTCAGGTACGGGCAGGTAGGTAGTGAGGTAGGTAGTGAGGTAGGTGGGCGGGGCAGGAGTTTGGCTGAGATAGGGCGACACAGGTACCACTCCTAGTAGTACTTGAGTGAGTGGTAGTCCCTGAAGCACTCGCCCAAACACAACCCAACGTTGCATTCCTTGCACATTGATGTGACTCGGCGGCTTCTTTGTGGCTTTCTGGTGGAGTGGGCACAGACCTGGCACTGTACTTGCAGCCTCCGGGTGCCAGATAGCTCGGTGTGGATAGGGTAGTGTTTGTCATATCCATCAATGACTCTGTCTGGGAGGTTGACTGCACGGCGACCCCTGTGACCGGAGACTGGTTGGTGTTTTTGTAGGAGTTGGTAGGCGACGTTGTATATGAACTCCCTGAACTTGAGTTTTTTGTTCGGGGCCATGTCTTTTTTTACCAGCCACATGTTGTAAGCGTTGAGCATCGTGATGTCAACAAAGTGAAGGAAAAGCTTGTGATACCACTTCACTGTTTTTCGTAGGCACTCAACGCCTGCAAGCTGGCAATCAGACTTGTCCACAAGGCGCATGTACTTGGTATAATCCACCACCATATCAGGTTTCTGGATAGACTTCTTGGTACGGTAGTGGAATTTACCAGAGTCCACTTGGGCACCTGTATGGACAGTCGAAAGCAGGTGAACTGGTCGCTTATCGAGCCACTTTACCGCCAGAACTTTCCCAGACTTCTCCAGCTGCTTGTAGTGCTCTTTCTTCTTTCTTCTTGGTCTGTCCAGTCTGCGGCGCCTTTGTTCCTCTGCCAAGTCGTCATCAGAAGCGGTGTCACTGTGGGAGGGGTTGTCCAGTTCTATGCGATTGCCTTGGAACTTAGGCATGAACTTCCTGTTAGTTCTGACAGTCCCACATGCCCCCGTTTTGTGGTCATGGAGGAACTGGCAGAGTGCAGGACTTGTATACCAATTGTCGGTGTACAACGTGTGCCCCTTGTTCAGGTAGGGCTCCAGCATCTTTTTCACAATGTGCCCTGACATGCCCAATGGGTCGTTGCCACCGACTTTTGGAATGTCTACATCAGTGCCGGTGTATACGATCATGTCGAGCACTATTCCACTTTCACAATCGCACAACACAAAGATCTTGATCCCGAACCTGTGTCTCTTCAAGGGGATGTACTGCTTGAACACCAGGCGTCCTTTGAAAAGCACGAGCGACTCATCAATCACCAGGTTGGCAAAGGGGTAGAAGAATTTCCTGTACCTTTGCAACAACATGGTCAACACATCCCGAACTTTCCATATTCTATCAGCTCGGTTTGGATTATTATTGTCTGCGAAGTGCAAAAATCGCAGAAGCAAGAAAAATCTATCACGAGCCATATATTTCCGGAAAATTGGGGTGTTGATGATTGGGTCGTGCTTCCAATAATGCTCCATTACATGCTTCCTGCAGAGAGGCATGATTAGCAACAACGCAAAGAACACAAGGAGCTCAGGGACAGTCGTATCAACCCATGCACGAATTCTTGCTCTAGGAGATATCATATCAATTCTTTCCCTCACCCAGGTAAAATAGCCATTGGTTTGGGAAACGAGATGAGATAATACCTCCTGGTCAAAAAATGCACAGAAGAAATCAGATTCCGTGGACTGGTCATTGCAGGGCCAGTCTGCTGTTGAACCAGCCAGATTGGGATTGAACTGGTGCAAATCTGGTTGGAAATGGGACCCTTCAGACCAGGCAAAATTATACGCCCGTGGGGGATCAGGATCAGCCCCTCCGTCAGCCACGTCGTCTGCGCCTTCGTCGTCAGACAGGTCTTGGTCATGGTCACGGTGCAGAAGTACATCGTCGTCTTCCGAATCCTCTGCACCTCCCTCATATTGGTCTTGATCCTCCTCAGACTCGCTCCCACTATCACCACCCCAGCCATAGTTCCTGGGATCGAAGGCTTCCCCTTCTGCAGCGTCGTCGTCAGAGGAGTCAGGAGGGAAGAGGAGGGCGTCAAACTTGGATGGCGTTAGACCGGCTGCCAAAACTCTACGAGGCCCTCCAACAGCAGCAGGGGCATGGGTGGGCGTGGGTGGTGGAGCAGGGGCGTGCGTGGGCGGTGGTGCAGGGGCGGCCGTGGTGGGCAGTGGTGCAGGGGCGGCCGTGGTGGGTAGTGAGACAGGGGCGGCCGTGGTGGGTGGTGGTGGTGGTGGCAACGCGGGGGTGGTAGAGGCGGGAGGTGTCACCTTACTCCTCTTGAACTGATAAGGGTGTCCTTTACCCTTACCCTTCTTGCCAACTACCCCCGATGCTCCTGCATCCCCAGGACGGCCACTTGTACTTCCTGTGGTGGTGGGCGCCGTGGGCGTCGTTGCCACAACAGTAGAGGCAGTAGTTGTTGTGGTAGCAGTTGTCAGAGCAAATGCTGAGGACAATGACCTCTTCGCACTCGTCGTGCTTGTTGCACGTGTCGTGCCTCTCCCAGCACGTGTAGGTCTTCTTGGCTGCACTGGCTCATCATCCTCAGAAGTATATACGTAGGAGGGGTCCCTGGCACGTGTTCGTGTCCTGCCACGAGCACTAACACCGCCAGCAACAGGGTTGGGCGAGTCAACAGGGAGCGAGTCAGGGGAGCGTGTAGGCTCCATAGTGACTGAGAGCGTACTGCGTGTGTAGACTGTGTGGGGTGCGTGCGGCGGGTGGTTGTGGGTGCCATCGAGAGGTACCATGTCGCACTAAACGTGGCGCAATTTGTGACTCCCTAGACAGCTTGGCGCCGTTTTGGTACGCCTTTAAAAATCCTGCTTCCGTGAGGCCTATCGCGTTCCCTATAGGAAGCCTTCCGTGAGGCCTATCGCGCTTGCCGGGTTAAGAACAATTTCTTTACCATAACACATTTTCAACAGAGTAGGCATTATATCACAAAGTATGCCTTCAGCCTCATTCATAACAGTATACAGAATGTCCTTCTCACCAGTGACACTGTCATTGGCTAACTCATGGATATCCCTTAACTAACACTTTGTGTGGGGTCAAAACACAAACATGTAACATCAATAAAAATTTATTTATATTACAATTCTATTACCAGTACATTATATCCATTTCTGTTTTCCCACCAGAGGGTCGAGTGCTACCGACAGATATCCGGCAGCATGTGTTTGAGAACGGCACACTGGTTGTTACACAGACACAGCGTGACAGTGATGGTGGTCGCTACACCTGTCGTGCTGCCAACCGTCACGGACACTCAGCTTCCAGGGATGTCACTGTTACTGTTACAGGTGAGGCCGGGTATTCAACAACTTTATAGATTGTTTGTTTAGTTTGGTTACATGGCCCAAAAGGTTCAGGGCATTTCCTGTTCACCAGACTGGAACTTCAGACCATTAGTACGGGCAGGAAGTAGGTCCCTAGGATGCAGCTCTATTTAATGGATGTATAATACCCTACTTAGGAAGTCATAGGAGTGTCATGTGTGTACAGTACTTGGAGTGTTTCCCTGTACAGTAGTTGGTTTTGTTGAGGTGCCTTGAGTCTACTGACAGTGATTCATGGGATTATAGTCACAATTATCAAAAGGGGCCAAGCAGGTAGTACAAAATTCAAATATTAACCGGTGAGGTATAGAGAACAAATAATGAAAATTGAAGCAATACTGAATAAGCTGTCTAGAAAAATGTGTTTGTATTTCCAAATTGATATGCAGTTACTTGAGCCATTCCTTGTCTGTTGCAGTTCCACCCAAGATCATGCCGTTCTCCTTTTCCAACAACATCCTAAGTGAGGGCAACCGTGCCTCTCTCACCTGTCAGATCCTTGAGGGAGATTTGCCAGTCAACTTCAGGTCAGTCTGGTTTTAAAGTTTTCTTAAATGTACTACCAATCCTTCTTGGTGTAAGCTAACTTTTTTCTACCTTGTCATTTCACAGATTTTGGCTCTGCCTGGCCAATTCCAATTTAATTTCTAGCTTTCTCTTTTTACCAAATATATTAAAAACTGATTGGGGACTCAAAATTTATACCTCAGTGTGTGAGATTTCATGAATCAAGATATGTAAAGGCTTTGCTTCATTTTATTACAGGCACTCTTCACTTACAGTCTCCGTATTTTAAGTTGTTTGAATATACTGTTCATTAATTGCACTGTGGCAGTAACGTAACCAATGAAGTACAGCTGAGGTGTGCTGTTGTTCAAGGCTATCATATTGAACTGTATTGGGAAAAGTTTTCAGCTAGCAACTAGCCCTACCCCTGTTTTCAGAGGTAGGTTAGCCTATCCCCACCTTCTTGTGGTGCGCACCGTTAGTACACCTTGTTTCTGTGCGAAACGTAATTGACTCCTTTGGAAATGTGTAGATCGGATTAACTTGGTGTAAGGCCTATAACAGGTACTGAGTGTTATCACTGTCAAAAGTTTGCCTCGATCCTACTTATGCCTTTTGTGCAGAAAGTCATGAATCCAGGTCATGTGTAAATAAAACCTCTCCTCACTGTATCAACTGCTTGTCTCTCACAGAGCCATCTGAGCCAGTCAATCACTCTGCATCAAATAGAGACTGCCCCTTAATTATTTCCCAATGTAAGAGGTTAATTGAAAATACAGATGTTGTAGCTCAAAAAATGTATAAAGCCTTCTTGGAGTTAAATATTTGTTCTATCAGAAATAAAATAATCAAAATCGATGAGATCTTGAATGAACTTCACCAGGATATTCTTTGCCTAACAAAGACATGCTTGTATGAATCAGACACTGACTCTATATGCAGTGCTTTTCCTAAGACATATTGTATGATAGTGTTCCCAGACCAGCAGCTGGAACTCCAGGTGGAAGGATTGCCCTCATTTATTCTTCAGCAATAGTTAATATCGCCCAGGTCTCTAATTATTGCAGTCCATCCTCCTTTGAATTTATGGAGGTATTAATAAACATTCATTGCCATGTCATGAGGATTGTGGTTATTTATCGTCCAGGCCACCCTGATACAGATAGGAATTTCATGGTTGAATTTGGTCAGTTTGTTTAGGCTTTTTCTGTTAAGTCTGGAACACAGCTGATTTGTGGGGATTTAAATTATTGGGTAGACAAACCATCTTCTAAAACTTACTCACCTGACTTTTTAGATCAAAACAACTTTGTCAACGGTGTACCACATCCAACACATGTTTCAGGACATATTCTTGACTTATTATTGTGTCCTATTGTCTGTGATCTAATAGCTGACATAGGAGTTGATGTGATAGACCCAAAAGTCTAAGATCATGCTTTAGAGAAAGAAAAAAATAACCACTGTTTTTATCATTGAACAAGATTCAATTAAGTTTTTATACTTTAATATTTTGTAAATCAGACAAAAATGGTGCATGATCTCAAGTAAACTCACAAAAATGTTTCACTTAAATTTGTTTTTTGTTAAGTATTGTTTTTCAGCAACATAACTACAACTTTAACCCCTTAAGCACCACAACGCCTCTTTACCTTTGATTTTGGCTAAAGTTAGACGATTTTATGGAGTTCAAGAATGACCTATGGTATTAAGAGGGTCTATTGAGATCGTATTTACCCATTTGAGTCGTTGAGGTAGATTATAAACTAAAGAAAATCGTCTAATCGTAACCAGAATATGATGAAAATTATGTAATGGCGGTGAAGGGGTTAAACGAAGAGTCACTGTCTTGATAGCGTAATGCATATTTCGATGCGAGTATCCTAAGTTCGAGTTCTTGGAGTGCCACATGTATTTGTTGATTTCATTAATTGAGTTTAGAAGTAAAGTTGGTTGGTGAAAAAATATAATAATATATAATGACAGTATCTCTTTTGGTTTGTATCAGATGGGAGAAGGATGGTGGTCCGGTGCCGCTGTATGAGGGCATAACAACCCGGCTGTTGGATGATTACCAGACCCAACTGGTGATAGACCACATCTCATCCCGACACAATGGAGAATATACCTGTGTGGCCTCTAATGCTGCCGCCACCAAGCACTACACCGCCAGGCTCACTGTCAATGGTAGGCAAACAAGTCCTCTTAGTCACTAATAGAAACACTACTAAGGCCACCTCTCCATTAATGTCTCTTCTGCAGTTACATTCGCATCTAATTTGACTGCTTTTATTTACTGTTGTTATTGTTGTTATTGTTGTTACTGTTCCCCAGGCTACCTGGCCGAACAGCCCCAAGACCCCAAGCAAGGCCAAGGCCATAACCGAGCACCCCCACAGAACCCTCCCTGCCTACCACAATAAAGCCTGGGTGACCGAAGTCACTCCATGGCGGGGAGCTGAGGAGGGTGCGGAAGTGCCCGGGAAACCAAAGCCCCACCTAGGGCCCTGTGCCCCTCAGCAATTATGAAGAGAAAGTTGAGGGGCAAAGGAAAAATGTGACGCTTTGGCTTCCAATCTGCCAACCTCTAGGTTGGCAGATTGGGAGGTCAATCCACGGAAGAGACGCCGTCACTTGAGATCTAGAAAATATATACAGTAAGTAAAAGGAATAGTCAGAGTAAGCTATGGGTATGGCAGAGATCGCTCAGTTCTCACTCTGATAGATCAGCCCATCACCACATGACTAGAACCCAATCCCAACCCAAGCAAAGTAAAAAGACCCTAGAGTTACATATTGCGAATCAAAGTAAAACAAACCCGAAAGAATTCTATAGTTATATCAGAAAGAAAAAAGTAGTTACTTCAACTGTTGGACCATTAGTCGATGAAAATGGAGAATACACCTAAGACGAAGTACAGTACAAATGAGTAATGCCCTCAATACCTTCTTTGCATCAGTTTTTACAACAGAAGACCTCAGTGATATCCCTACACCATCGCCGATTCAGATTGATAATTCAGATGTTCTAAGCAATATCACCGTTACAGAGAGAGAATTATTGAATTGTTTAGATAAACTCAAGGTAAATAAAACGCCTGGACCTGATACAATCTCGCCTAGAGTTCTAAAGGAAGCTAAGGATGAGCTCTTCAAACCACTGACATTACTATTCAATAAATCCTTGCAGTCTGGAACTATGCCTGATCAGTGGAAGATAGCCAACGTAACACCGATATTCAAAAAAGGCAGCAAATCTCTACCCAGTAACTATCGTCCAATTAGCTTAACCTCAGTTGTATGTAAACTGCTAGAAACGGTCATAAGAGACAGACTCGTAAATCACTTAGAGGAAAATAACATACTTAAAGATACTCAACACGGCTTTCGTAAAAAACGTTCCTGTTTAACAAACCTCTTAGACTTCTTCCACGATATCCTCAACCTCTACGATGAGAGTAAAGCTGTAGATATTATATACCTTGATTTTAAAAAGGCCTTTGACAAAGTTCCCCACAAACGTTTACTGCTAAAACTAAAAGCGCATGGAATACAAGACGGTGTGTTGAAATGGATAGAAAATTGGCTCAGTGACAGAAAGCAAAGAGTAGTCATAAACGGTAAGGCATCTAAATGGACCAATGTAAGTAGCGGGGTACCCCAGGGATTGGTACTAGGACCAATTCTCTTTCTAATTTACATCAACGACATAGATGAGGGTCTCACCTGTACAATCTCAAAATTTGCTGACGATACAAAAATTGCAAATAGCGTACTCTCAAAAGAACAAGTTGACGATATGCAACACAATCTAGATAAATTGTCACATTGGGCCCAAATTTGGCAAATGAGTTTCAATGCGGATAAATGTAAAGTACTACATATCGGATACCTAAATGAGAAAGCAAACTATTCGATGAATGGCACTCAGCTTAAGAATGTAAACAGAGAAACCGATCTGGGAGTAACAATATCGAGTAACCTAAAACCGAGTCAACAATGTTCAGAAGTTGTTAAGAAGGTAAACAAAATAATTTTCTTTATAGGCAGGTCATTTGAGCATAAATCCAAAGACGTTATCCTAACCCTTTACAATTCCTTAGTCCGCCCTCTTCTGGAATACTGCGTTCAATGCTGGTGCCCTTATTACCAAAAAGACATAAACAAGCTAGAATGAGTTCAACGTAGAGTTACCAAAATGATACCTAGCCTAAAGAACAAACCATACGAAGAGCGTCTTAGAGAATTAAATCTATTTCCTTTAACCCAGCGCAGATTAAGAGGTGACTTAATTCAAGTGTTCAAAATCATCAAAGGCATCAACAATATGAACTGTAGTAAGTACTTCACTATCGACCAATCTAATTACACGCGGGGAAACGGTTGCAAAATTATTGGTAAATCTTTTAACTCACACGAATCTAATAATTTCTTCTTCAATCGAGTTGTCAACTTGTGGAATGGGCTTCCCCGAGACGTTATAGACTGCAGCACCGTTGATTCATTTAAACTCCGCCTAGATATTATATCTCGCATCAAACCCGCGACTGACTACATTTGTAAATGAATAACTTTATTTTATCCTCCCCTCAGATACTAACCCATATGTCCCCTACTAACTTCCTAGTCCTGCCACGGACATTAGTTCCAGAGCAGTTGTTCCCTTTCCAATGTTCCCTTACCCACTCTAAACCACTGTTTGGACACTTGATCCTCAGTGTTTTGGAGGACAAGCAGCCTAGAAGGGTCACTAGACCTGTTGTTGCTTGATTTCCTTTGTACTCCTTTGTACTCTCCGCATCAGCTAGGAAAGGCCCTAGAAAACCGCCTTTTGCGGGGGGATAGCTCCCCTATTTCAACCCCTTTCGGGGTTGGGCACCCACCCTTTATTGCACGCTCGCAGTTACATTCGCGTCTAATTTGACTGCCATTATTTACTGTTATTTGCCCCTGCTGGTAATATATATGATGATGACAATAAGTCATGGGGGTGAGGGGAGCTTAACCCATTATTGTATCCCACAGCCAGTAACAAAACAATTTACCCAACACCTGGCCGTGGCATGCAATAATGGGTTAAGCTCCCCTCAACCCCCATGACTTATTTTCATCATCATATATATTACCAGCAGGGGCAAATAACAGCAAATAATGGCAGTCAAGTTAGACGCGAATGTAGCTGCGAGAGTGCAACTATGTAAACAAAGCGGACGGTATGCCCGCTAGAGTTAATGCTTTTTTGCAGCATTAATTCTAATTTTTAAACTTATTTTATTCTATTTTATTGTATTATATTTATGCTTGATATCCTCCACTGCATAATATGTTATCTGTGTTTAATATGTGTATATGTACAGTACAGTATACAGTATATGTTTTTATTTTTTCCTAAGTTGCCGTAGTCTCTCTCCAGTGCCTCCGGGTTAGTTAGTTAGTTATGTAGAGCAGATTAACCAGACCACTGAGCTCCATACGGAACTCTCAGTGCCTCCGGGTGTTTTGTGTGGATTGATCTTGATGGTGTTTCTGCACCCTGGTTGGAGACTTCGGCATCTCATATAATAATAATAATAATAATACACAACTCTTACCATGCTAATTAATGATGATAAAAATAATAATTGCCTGATTATTTGTATAGCACCCATATCTCTTCCTTTGAGGATTCTAAAGCGCTTGACCTCGACCAGAGACCATTACCCATCTCCCTTGCTCAAGGGAAGACGGTAACCACCTGCTTTATCTCGGTAAAACTCTTCAACCTGAGCGGGGATTGAACGTGAGTCTGCTGGGATGGTAATCAGGGACGCTATCAACTGAGCCAGCTGGACGGCTGGCTTACACAAATGAATAGCATAATGAGGGCGAAAATGGTAAAAAAAAAAGAAAAAAAAAAAGGGACTTTGGGGTTTGGCTCCGAACCAAGCATGGTATTTACGTATATCTACATATGCGAATCGCGACATGCGCGTGATGTCCTCGGAACGAAGAAATTGTGTATGTTGGGTAGGCTACAGACTGTAATATTACAGACACTCAAAAAATTATATTAGGTCTGTAGTAGTATTGAATGATAATGAAATTACCATAGGCTACAGTACCTTCCACCTGGAAAGCTGCCATTTAGGATGTGAGACTGTAACCACATTCTCTGGACAAACGGTCTTTAAACTTGTATGTATGTATTACTGTAAAGTGATTTTCTGGACAAGGTTGTATAATGTTTTTGTTATGACTGAAGTGTTACTCTCATTAGTGTAGACCCTAGGCTATAATAGTAGTTCTGCTAATTTATGATTATTTTTTAATGCTGTAGAGTTTATGTTGATATTGATAATGTATTATGGGAGATATTACGTATATGATATATTTTACTGATGACCTCTTATTTTGTATTTGCTTACCGGGTATATTTGTTTATTTTGTTTTGTTAGTGCCTCCCCACTGGGTTACGGAGCCTCAGGACAGTGGTGCAGCTCAGGGCAGCACAGTGACTCTCAACTGTCAAGCTGATGGTTACCCTACACCCAACGTCACATGGAAGAAAGCCGTCACCGGTGAGTGTACGTCAAACATTCTCACTGGGGTGATCATTAACTTGTATACCCTTTCACTCAGATGACGCCTCTTTCATTTTGTTCTACCTATCTACTATTGATCTAATTCAGCTTAGGAAGGACCTTTTGGTAATAATGGATTACAACCAGTTTCTTTAATTTTGAATAGTCTTTCCTAACTTGAATAAAATCGACAGAAGATAGATGGAATACAACATAAATTTGCGTGTCATTTGGTTCAAAGGGTTTAACCCTTCCCGCCCGGGCAGCATTTTAAAAGGACACCGCGGAAGATAGGCAGGAACCTAGTGTCCCCTTGTAATCCCTAAGCTTGAAAGCCTATTAACCCGGGAACTGCGGGAAGACTCTTAAGAGTTCCCCCGGCGGACTGCGGGAAGACTCTTTAAGAGTCAGAGAAAAAAAAAATGAACTTTAAACATCGAAAAAAAAAAAAAAATTGTATTTATTTATTTTTTTGCCCCTGGGCCATGCAAATTATCACTCCTCTACCTCCCCTCCTTCCCCACTTTCCTCCCCTCCTTCAGTTATCACCTATTTTCCCTGTTATTCCCTTATTCTGAGGTATATTTTCGTGCTAACATTAGCGAGTTGCAAGCAGGGCATTGTCATCACTGTTAGCAAGCGAGTGCAAGAGAGAGAGAGAGAGTATCGATCGACTGTGTCTCAGTGGCCTTGGGGGAAATTGGCGGGAAAGCAGGTTGCCTCACCCATACATTATATAACTCGTGGCCTGTATCTCCGATTTTGACCATCCAAACGCTGTTTTCGCTCGTTTTATTGTTGTTTCAGGTTAATACCTTTATAATCAACCCATAATAGGCGCGTATGGATAAGTATTAATGCTATTTATGGTAAAATGAATATTTTAGTGATGGAAACAGCTCAAATACATGCGCACAGGCAGAGGTGTCTAATTACCCCCATGCGCACTTCTTAGGTTAACCTATAAACGGCGAGCAGGGGGTATTGAACTCGATGCCCCCGGGCAAGCATATTAGGCTCCGTTCATGCCTATAATCGTAAGTTTACGATAAATATCGTTATTACTTATTCATATGCGCCTATTTTACCTTCACTATGAAGATAGTAACCTGTAACAACAATAAACCAAGTGGAAATATAATTTTTCTGGTCAAAATCGCGAATATACATGGAGCAGCCCATTCATGAATTATGGAGCAAATTGAGGCAACCCCTCCCTTCACGAGGCCTCAAGCCTGACTGAGCTTACTCATCCACACACTCGCTTGTGTAACACACCCGCTAGGCACATAAGCACATCCTCCACACATTTTGCTAATGTTAGCACAAAAATATACCAACAAATTAGGGAATAACAGGGACAATAGGTGATAATTGAAGGGGGAGGGGGAAGGAGGGGATGTGGAGGAGTGATATGAGGTATAGGGGAAAAAAACAAAAAAAACAAATAATAATGTTTACTGGGGCCGTTTATTTTTATTTATTTTTTTTTTTTTTTTTAGGCCTTCCCTCTTAAGAACTTTGCCGCCCTCGCCCAGTAAAACTTCTTATGAGCTTTCTCGCCGTTGCCGGGTTAAGCTTGTTTTGAAAGCCGCGCGTCCGACGTATGTAAACACAGCTGGTCGGAGGCGACGCACGCATCTCCGAAAGCAAGCAGACGTCGGAGCTTTGTTGTTGTGTGGTCAGCTAAGACAGATTTAGTGTTAAAAAGTGTGTCATATTGCTAACATCGCCTCGAAACTTTCTCCACGGAAATCGTCATCACAACTGAACCAGTTGACTTAGAGAGCTCTACTCAACGCAAGTCTACAGGTACGAAACACATCTACGCTTGAAGATGCGTGGGAATGCGGTAGCAGTTAAAATAATAAAGATACGGTAGCCTAAGCGTAGACGTTTTTTGGCCAGATCGCCCGGATCTCAAGAACGTCCTTAGGAGGGCGAGCCCGGGCCAGAAGAGTTAAGTACCATAATTTGAAAGTCCATATCTATCATTTATTCTTGCTACCTGTAGAATTTTGTTTCCAATACTATGTAGAGCATAGTTTTCTCAAACTAAATAAATACAGTTGAACGCAATTAGTATTCAGATAGACTTGTGTGTGTAACACCATTTATTGACTTACATGATCATAATGTATAACCTCTTGAACTCACAGACAGGATTTTTTTTTTTTTTTTTTTTTTTTTTTTTTTTTTTTTTAAAGAGAGAAGAGTGAGTAAATCGGTGATGACAACAACAGAGGCAATATCCTTGTTAACAGTAAGCATCTTCAGGGCCTGTACCAGCATTATGTGGAGAGAGATACAGGTAGTAGTAAAAATAGTACTGTAATGCTATTAAATCAGTCCTTTACTATCCCACAGATAGCAACAATAGAAGGAGTATACTGGTGAGCAACACGCATGATCAGGGCTAGTACCAGGTTTACTAGTGTATGGAGAGTGAGTAGTAATGATACTAAATTAAACCTCTACTACCCCCCAGATGACAACGATGGAGGCAGTTTACTGGTGAGCAGCAAGCGTCGTCAGGGCCAGTACCAGGTTTTGCAGTACGGGGCGGGGGTGGAGGTGTTGGGTAATGGGTCGGTGGTGCTGCGGAGGGTACAGAAGGTCATGGAAGGGATGTATCTCTGCCAGGCTCACAACGGTATCGGGGCTGGACTCAGCAAAGTTGTCTACCTCACTGTCAATGGTAAGGGTTTGAGTTATGATCCTATTGTGATTTACTAAGATGGTGTTGAGTAGTTTCTGCATGCATTGCCACCGTGCGATATAATTGAAAGAAGAGGACAACCTTTAATATTCTTAAACAGAGAAGATTTATATTCTCCTTCACAACATATCCCAAGCCTTATACAGTACTGGTATCAGAAGCTCTTTTATATAAGCTTTTAATTTTCCAGTTAATAGTTTGCGAAAAATTTAGAAAGTTACTCTATTTTCCCCAACTTTAGTTGCAACCCAAGGGCATTTACTTGGTCCATGAACTTGTCACTAAAGCTTTTTTAGGCTTTTCCAAAATGTGAGGCATGAGAGACCTCTTGGATTCACCAAGTGGATGCAGCTGGCTCCTTGAAATCAGCTGCATTTCCATAAAGGGTTATGTCAGGCAACATAAGAAAGGGATTATATTTTACTACAGTATAAATATACCTAGATGCTCATGAAATTAATTCATCAAGTTGATTAAGATAACTTAGGTGTTTGAAATTGTTTATTCTTTCATAAGCTCCTTTTTTATTGTTTTGCTTCTAACTTCTGTTTGTATTTTTGTTTGTATTCATCTTGTAATACCACAGTGCTTCTGTAGTATATTTATAGATAAAATAGTACCGGTAATACCTAACCATCTCTCCCTAGCACCTGCACATTTCCCTGAGAAGCTTGGTCGTGTGGTGGTGCGTAAGGGTCAGAGTGCTGTATTACGCTGTCCCGCCCGAGGTGACAGACCCATTGATATACTCTGGTCTGTTGATGGTCACCGCCTAGACCCTCATGCTGTACCAAGGTTAGTTTTCTATGGATCATTAGGCTATTGTTATCGTTATCATAGTCATCATGCTTAGCCAATATTTTCATCATTGTCATCATCTCTAGACATACTATAACTTCCTCCTGAGAAAATCACAACAAGAATGTTAAGTGGTCATGAAAGAAGTGGTTATGAAAAAGGTTTAGATGTGAAGGTCCACAGTTATCACTTGGGCAGTGCTAATGGAGGAATCATTGTACATCCATGATAACATGGATCACCCTCGATGCACCCCATGACAGAATCACTGCTCTGAAGGATAGACTGAGGACACTGAAAGCCTGGAGTTACCATTCAGCTGGATTAGTTGTTGTTGTTGTTCCCCAGGCTGCCTGGCCGAACAGCCCCAAGGCCCCGAGCAAGGCCAAGGCCACAACCGAGCGCCCCCACAGAACCCTCCCTGCCGACCACTAATAAAGCCTGGGTGACCGAAGCCACTCTAAGGCAGGGAGCTGAGGAGGGCGCGGAAACGCCCGGGAAACCAAAGCTTCACCCAAAGCCCTGTGCCCCTCAGCAATTATGAAGGGAAAGTTGAGGGGCAAGGGAAAAATGTGATGCTTTGGCTTCCAATCTTGGTAGATTGGGAGGTCAATCCACGGAAGAGACGCCGTCACTCGAGATCTAGAAAATATATAAGTAAAAGGAACAGTCAGAGTAAGCTATGTGGGTGGTGTTGGTTTGTGGAGGCTACAGAGAGAATTTGTGTGCCGCTCATGTCAAGGTAATTCTAGATTTTGAGGACTTTGGTTTTCTGGTGTAGGTGGTCTGTAGGTGTGGTAGCTGTATAGCCAGTACAGTAATTATTTTGTATGGCTTTGCTCTGTACAGTATAGTCTGCAGGGTGATGTGATGTGTTTCAATGAGGTTAGAAGCCCAGGCGGGGCTAGCATATTCCATCACTGAGCGTACTGTATACAGTATACGGTATAATAGACTGTGATGGTAGTTTCTTTATGTTCAAATGTTGTATGGACAAGTGACGTGGTTATCAGTAGTATGACATTACTTAAACTGAGTGCAGTAAGGCTGACAGGCCCCAACAATGTGAACTCTATAGTTAACTACTAACATTGTCAAATAGTTACCAGGGATTCTGGATATTGATTGTGCTTGTCACTTTTTGCACAGATAGACTGATTTACAGAGAAATACTGCATTATAATGAGTTAATGATTGGTAGCTTTACCTACTTACGATCAGTATCATTCCTTTTATATATAATCTTTCATAATTCCTTTTTTTTATGTCGATGACCTTGTTGTTGCATTCCAGTGGCATTTCTGTGCTAAATTAATAAATCTTAAATAAATTTAAACCTTTAACCGTCCTGGTGGTGTAATGGTTAAGGTGGCAAAAATATGTGTGTGATAACCCGGGTTCGAATCCCGGTGGATCATATATACTTTAATTAATTTCACTAGGGGTGTGGTGGTGAGATTAATAAAAATAATATTATTAGTAGGTTTAGGGATATTTCTTCGAGAGGCCGGTCTATATGATCTGTGCCCCATGAATATTCTTTCCTCTCACTTAAACAGTAGGCTACCATAGTGCGGTTGGGAATATGAACATGATTAGATTAATATCCAGTATTCGAGAATGGATAATAAGTCGTAGGCGTGTGCATAAACCTTTAACCGTCCTGGTGGTGTAATGGTTAAGGTGGCAAAAATATGTGTGTGATAACCCGGGTTCGAATCCCGGTGGATCATATATACTTTAATTAATTTCACTGGGGGTGTGGTGGTGAGATTAATAAAAATAATATTATTAGTAGGTTTAGGGATATTTCTTCGAGAGGCCGGTCTATATGATCTGTGCCCCATGAATATTCTTTCCTCTCACTTAAACAGTAGGCTACCATAGTGCGGTTGGGAATATGAACATGATTAGATTAATATCCAGTATTCGAGAATGGATAATAAGTCGTAGGCGTGTGCATAAACCTTTAACCGTCCTGGTGGTGTAATGGTTAAGGTGGCAAAAATATGTGTGATAACCCGGGTTCGAATCCCGGTGGATCATATATACTTTAATTAATTTCACTGGGGGTGTGGTGGTGAGATTAATAAAAAAAAAAAAATATTATTAGTAGGTTTAGGGATATTTCTTCGAGAGGCCGGTCTATATGATCTGTGCCCCATGATATTCTTTCCTCTCACTTAAACAGTAGGCTACCATAGTGCGGTTGGGAATATGAACATGATTAGATTAATATCCAGTATTCGAGAATGGATAATAAGTCGTAGGCGTGTGCATAAACCTTTAACCGTCCTGGTGGTGTAATGGTTAAGGTGGCAAAAATATGTGTGTGATAACCCGGGTTCGAATCCCGGTGGATCATATATACTTTAATTAATTTCACTGGGGGTGTGGTGGTGAGATTAATAAAAATAATAATATAGCATTGATGTGGATGTTTGTGTTTCTGTAGGGTTGAGGTGCGTGAGGAGACCAGTGAGGAAGGATTCACTTCTCGCCTCACTCTGACCTCTGCCGCCCGGACACACTCGGCCACCTACACCTGTCATGCTGCCAACGCTTTCGGTAGAGACACCAGGAACATTGAGCTAGTTGTGCAAGGTATGTCACATTTAGCACTTTATAATCTCTGTAGTTGTATGTATTTCATTTATTTTTGTGTGCGGAAGCAAGTGTCCAGTCATCCACAGTGCCACTCCTTCAAGATAAAAATTTATTTATGTGTGCAATTGTTTTATTTCATATTATATAATACCAGTAATTGTTATGTTCTATTTACTAAATAGAAAATTAAGTATTTCTAATATCGTATTACTACCTATGACCTATACAGTTTATTATGATATATTTCAAATGTCAGATTTATTAATGCATTCATTATGATACTAGTGTTTGATTTTTGTGTGAAAGTATTAACATAATGGTGCATATGGTTTACAGAGGAGCCTGAGCAGCCTAAAAACCTGCGTGTGGTAGAGACTCACAGCCGACGAGTGAAGCTGAGTTGGATGGCTCCATACAACGGCAACGCTCCCATACAGAACTACCTCATACAGTATAAGCTGGCATCAGGTCAGTCTATACAAGTGGTAATGTAGGCACAAGTATTTTAACCCATGGGCCATGGCAAGCTTTGAACTTTCGCGCCACCCCGATTCCGGGGGTTTTCGTCAATTTTGTGATGTTCACATTCATATCTCCGGAATTAAATAGCCTAACCTAGGTAAATTATATGTCAAAATGTAGCACTAACAGTTGTCTTGAGAATAGTGAAGGCTAGAACACGCGACATCAAGTATTTCCTGTAAAATTATGTATTGGAGAGAGCTGTTTTGGTGCAACCGTGATGACGTATTCATAGCACATTCGAACGTTTGCCTGGCAAACTATTTCAGCTTGTAAACACTCATACCACTATTGATTATAGATTATGTTTTTTTATTGATTACAGTATATTACATAACATACATACATACCATTTATTAACATGGAACACGGATTGCCACCCGGGCGAACACTACAAGTCTTCACCATGCGACCTAGATGGCTGCCTGGGCTTCTATAGCTATTACAGGGGTATTAATACCGACACAAGAATTTTTTTTTTTGTCAGGCGGACCGGACCCGGAGCGTAAACAAACCAAACTCCCTCTGTTATGGTTCTCAAGCAAGCAAGCACAGGCACTGGCACTCGAAGCTGATCAATACATTCCAAGTGTTTGAATCCATGCACACAAGCAGTGTACAGTGAATTAAGAATGGTTACATTAGTGAAATAAACCAATAATCAATCAATTTAATAATAATCCATGATCAATAATTGAACGAGAGTAAACAAGCTTGTAGTTGTAGGTGACGGTATGGCGGTCGCGCATACGAATGATTCAGTTAAAGGAGGTAGTCGGTCATCATCCAACAGGGTTAATATATTCCAAGCTTCAACCCGATTACCCATCCGTAAGTTAAGCCCAGGAGAGAAGGCATGGCGAGCAAGGGTTTAACCCTTCCTACCCGGTCTGCCTTAGGTAAGGACAGCTCGAAAGAAGGGCCGCTACCCGGTATGCCTTACCTAAGGCAGCAGCTTAATAGCCTAATTAAGCTTGGTCTGAACGCCGTGCGTACGACGTATGTCAACAAACCCAAGCGTTGCGTCACCGCACCTCCGAAAACAAGAAGGAGAAGACTCTTCAATGTTATTGTTCTGACGTCAGACGAAATTAGTGTCTGAAAAGCCCCCATATTGGCAACATCTCTGCAATATTGGCTCCACTGAAATCGTCATCACAACTGAACCAGTTGACTTACAGAGCTCTACTCAACGCCAAAATACAGATTGAAAACCGCACTACAGTACGATTATAGATGAGTGGGAAAGTTCTAGCAGTGAAAATAAACATAAATACGGTAGCCTAGGCCTAGACGTTTTTCAGCCATTTCGCCCGGGTAGGGGCGACCGTCATTGGGTAAGACAGCCCGGGTAGGAAGGGTTAAGAGTCAATATTAACAAAACCAAGGTTATGCATTGTAGATTGATACGAGGCAATGTGGAAAAGAGCGGTGCATACCCATGTGCAGTGTGTGGAAAGGGAATGAGCGTTAACGCGATTCAATCTAGCATCTGTCGACGCTGGGTGCACCATGGGAGTAAGCGCTGTAGTAGAATAAAGGGACCCCTGCCGAAGGATAAGTCACAAATAGAGAAATTTGAGTGTGTAGTGTGCAAAGGCGAGCTTGTGTTAAGTGATGATCCTGTGGCTGTGAATTTTGGAAATGAGTCATTGGAGCTGGTGAACAAGTTTTGTTACCTAGGAGATACCATCTCTGCCGGTGGTGGGGCCGAGGCTGCCACTGTCGCTAGAATTAGATGTGGCTGGGGGAAGTTCAGAGAACTGCTGCCAATCCTGACCATGAAAAGAATACCTCTCCCCCTGAAGGGAAAGGTGTATGCCTCATGTGTTAGAAGTGCAATGACGTATGCCTCAGAAACATGGGCCGTTAAAGTAGAGGATGTCAACAGAATGGAACGTAATGAGATGAGAATGGTGAGATGGATGTGTGGGGCCAGGTTACAGGATAGAATAACAAATGTTGAGCTGAGGAGACGTTTGGGTATAAAGAGTATTAGCGAGGTTGTTGTTGTTGTTGTTGTTGTTGTTGTTCCCTAAGCTGCCTGGCCGAACAGCCCCGAGTCCCTGAGAAAGGCCATGGCCACGATCGGGCTTTCCCACAGAGCTCTCATTGAGTGTAGATTGTGTTGTTGGCGTAAGTGGTTGTGTGAAATGCAGTCTTCTATGATGTGTTTAATGGTATGGGGTGCTGTGTTACATCCCGGGCAGGTGTCGACAACGGAGTCATCCAGTCTCTTCTGATAGCTCAGGAGAGCTGGATGGTGTCCGCATCTTAGCCTGGCCAGGTGGACTCTGTCCTCGCGAGGAAGGGAGGATTCGGAAGGATGGATTTCGGGAGGTCGTGCATGCAGCTGCGTGTTGTCTATGAGTGAGTGGATGGATCGGTGAGAGATATGAGTATGGATGTGCTTCTGGAAGTTGGTTCGGGGTGGGCAGGGAGGGAGAGAGGACAATAATTGTGTGTGATACCGTGTGCTGGGTGTTGTTTTGATATTTCTTGGTGTCTGTGGGTGTGTTGCCATGTAGTTTAGTGGGTGGTCTTGGTTCGTGGAGGCTGCTGCCAGGAATTGAGTGCCTCTCATGTCCAGATGGTCTTTGACTTTGAGGATTTTGGTTTCTTGATGTAGGTGATCTGTGGGTGCAGTAGCTGTGCAGCCTGTAATGATCTTCAGGGCTTTGTTTTGAATAGTCTGTAAGGTCTTATGATGTGTTTCAGCTAGGTTAGAAGCCCAGGCTGGGCTTGCGTATTCCATCACTGATCTTATGTATTGTTTATATACTGTGGTGGTAGTTTCTTTGTTGTGTCCAAATTTTGTGTGAGCAAGTGACCTGAGGGCGTTAAGTCTGGGTGTCAGTTTCTTTTTAATGTTTGTGGTGTGCTGTTTGAATGTCATATGAGTATCATATGTTACTCCTAGGATTTTGGGTGTGTGTGTATGTGTTAGGGGTGTGTTGTTTATGGTGAGTTGAGGGATGTATTCGTGTTCTCCTGTCCAACTTGTGAGCAGGGTTGCGGTGGATTTGGCTGGGGCTAGATTAAGTCTGTTTGTAGTGCACCAGCCATGTAGTGTGTTGAGATAGGGTTGAAGGAGATCTGTTGCTCTTTTTGGGTCATGGTGTGTGCATGTGAGTGTTATGTCATCTGCATAGGAGGCTAAGTTTATTTGGGGCGTATTGGGTGTAGTTATATCGTGCATGTACAGATTGAAGAGTGCGGGCGATAGGACGGATCCTTGTGGGACTCCGTTTGGAAAGTTTCTGATTTTAGATGACTGACCGGCAAAAGATACGTGTGCACATCTGCCTGCTAGGAAGTTGGCCAGCCACCGTTTTGTGTTGTTGTGCATGTTTGTGTTGTAGATTTTGTTTGTTAGGTTGTGGCGGGGGATGGCATCGAAGGCTTTACTAATGTCGAGTGTGGCTAATAGTGATCTGTGTGGTGGTCTAGCTGAATTGATGCCGTCGAAAGCTCTTTGTGTAAGGTCTGCGAGAAGAGTGTTTGTGGAGTGCAGTGGCCTAAAGCCATGTTGTGTTGGAGCTAGGGGTAGGTCAGGTGTAATTAGTTGTAATACTAGGCGTTCCATGACTTTGGAGGGGGAGCAAAGGAGTGTGATGGGGCGGTGCGAGGAGGGTAGCGTGGGGTCTTTGTTGGGTTTGGGGAATGTGATGATGATACCATGCTTCCAAATGTCTGGTATTGTGTTGTGTGAATAGCTGTAGTTTGATATGTTAGTGAGTGCTTGTATGCCTTGTGGTCCCAGGTGTCTGAGGTGTATGTTGCTTATGTTGTCTAGGCCACAGGCGGGTGAGTGCTTGAGATTGTTGATGATATGCTTTGTCTGGTGATTGGTGAAGGGTGTATAGTCAGGGTCTGTGGGGAATTGTCTCTTACGTCGGATGACATGTCGGTCGTCTTTGTGAGGTTTTAGGTGGCTGACATGTGAGAAGTGATTGATGAGAGTGTTTGCTTGTTGTTTACATGAAGGAGTAGAGTCTGTTGTTGTGATTGCAGCATGTGATTGTGTTGTGTTGCTGTTGGAAAGTGTGATGCTGTTTAGTGTTTTGTATAGTTTTTTGGGGTTTGTTTTGTGATCAAGTGTTTGTAGGAAGTTATTCCAATTTAGTTTTTGTTGTTCTTGTATTTTGTTGTTAGTTTGGGTGTTGAGTGCTTGAATTTGTTGTGTGATGTCTTGTGTGTGGGGTGCTGGGGAGTGTTTCAGTATGTCGCGTTGTCTGATGAGGTTTTGAATTTCTGGTGTGAAGTTGGGGTTGTGTCTTTTTCTGTTACCTCTTGGAATGTGTTTCTTGTCAGCGTTTTGGATAGTTTTATTGAGTATGTGTACAGCATTGTTGATGTTAGTGATGGGTGTACTGTTTAGAGTTGTGAAGTGTTGTTCTGTCTCATTTGTGAATGCTTCCCAGTTAGCTCTTTTATAATTGGTGTATGTGTGTTTGTGGCTAGCTGGGGTGAGTCTGGTTTTGGTGGTGATAATGATCGGGAGGTGGTCAGAGCCTAAGGTTCTGACCAGCCTCCAGGATGTTGTGGGGGCGAGTTCTGGGGAGCAAAAGGTGATGTCAGGAGATGATGGGTTATAGAGGGCTTGGTGAGGAATATGGGTATGTTGATGGATGTCGTTAAGGATGATGAGGTTATCGGTTTGGTTTTGTAGTACCAGCCCTCTGTCTGTGTCGGGGTTGTCGACAAACCAGGCCGACGTCTTGGCGTTGAAGTCACCACCCAGGATGATGTGTGGGGTGTGGGGGGTGTTTGTGATGTGTTGTAAGTGTGGTCTGTATTCATTTGGTACTGTAGGGGATGTTTGGGGAGGGATGTATGTGTTTATGATGGTTATGTTGGAGTTGTTACCAGTGCGTATTTTAATTGACTGTATTTCTGTTGTGTTATCATTTGGGGAAGGAGTGATTTGGTTTGTACACTGGTTACTATGTATGATATTTCTTTGTGTACCAGGGTGATGAGTCCACCGCCCCCGCCGACAGCCCGGTCTTGTCTGATGGTGGTGAAATTATGAAATGTGGGTGTTTTTTGTGTTGTGCAGAGTTTTGTTTCTTGTAAGATGGCAATGTGTATGTTGTGTTGTTTGATGAAGTGTGAGAGTTCGTGTTTCTTTGTGTTGATGCCATCTATGTTCAGTTGAAGAATGTTAATGTTATGTGCACGATGTATGTTGGGTGCTGCTGCACGAGGATGGGGTGGGGGTGGGGTGGGGGTGAGGGAGGGACTGGGGGTTGGGATGGGTGAGGTGGGGGTGGGGATTGGGGAGCAGGAGATGGGGGTTGGAATGGATTAGGATGGGGTGTGGTGTGTTGAGTTGAGGATGTGGATGGTATGGGAAGGTTAGGTGGGTTAGGGAGGAGAGGTGGACGGGTTTTAGGGGGGGAGTGGATGATATGGGAAGGTTAGGTGGGTTGGGGAGGAGAGGTGGACGGGTTTTAGGTGAGGGATTTGACTGGGAGAGGGAGGGGCATGAGGAACAGGTCTAGGTGTTTGTGTAGTGTTTCTTGGAGGCAAGTGTTGTGCAGGTGAAGTGGGTCCAGTTCCCGCATGAATTGCAGAGAACTGAACCCTTAGTATGGCGACTCGAAGTGATGGGTTTTGAGCAAGTTGGACATATGTATGTGAACGTGGGTCCTGGGTTGCTCTCAATGTCTCCGGCTAGAAGAAGTCTTCCCCAAGCTGCCTGGCTGAACAGCCCCAAGGCCCCGAGCAAGGCCAAGGCCATAACCGAGCACCCCCACAGAACCCTCCCTGCCGACCACAATAAAGCCTGGGTGACCGAAGCCACTCCATGGCGGGGAGCTGAGGAGGGTGCGGAAACGCCCAGGAAACCAAAGCCCCACCCAGGGCCCTGTGCCCCTCAGCAATTATGAAGAGAAAGTTAAGGGGCAAAGGAAAAATGTGACGCTTTGACTTCCAATCATGGTAGATTGGGAGGTCAATCCACGGAAGAGACGCCGTCACTTGAGATCTAGAAGATATATAAGTAATAGGAACAGTCAGAGTAATCTATGGGTATGGCAGAGATCGTTCAGTTCTCACTCTGATAGACCAGCCCATCACCACATTAGCGAGGTGATGCGTACAAGTAGACTGGAATGGTATGGACATGTGGAGAGAATGGATGAACAAAATTGGGTGAAATAATGCAGGTCTGTGATTGTGGAGGGAGTTGCACCAAGGGGTGGACCGAGGAAGACCTGGGATCGGACTATACGTGCCGATCTCAAATTTAAAAACTTGACAAGTGAAGCAGCCCTTCACAGGGTTGCCTGGAACGCCGCCATTAGGACAAGAGACTGAAACTGCACGTATGTGTGGAGCACTCAATCTTAAAATGTTATATTTATTAGTGGCCCCTCCATCATTGACGAACATGCCTATTACATAAGGCATCCTCTTCAAACACTAATCCGCCGTAGTTTTGAATCTACCGCGCAGAGCATTTAAAAACTGAGGAGCCTTCATCATGAGCGCACGCGACCTCACTCATGGCTTCAGTCATTATGAATTGGGTTCTCACTACGAAAAAAACTTCGTAAAAAATAAAAACAAAAAGAAAATAAGAATAACTATCCAATAAGCTTTCCATCATATCGTGGATGTACTTGTGTGGATTTCTGACCAGACGCTGATTCAGGCGTCATTCTTCCTTCTCTGCTCTGCGTTCAGCCTGCCCGGACGTGCCTCCCCACGCTCCGCTAGTTCCGCATTCGTGGCGTCCCTAGTGAGTTTTTTCTCATTTGTTTACTCTAGGATGTATCGAGTAAGGTTAGGATAGGCGTAGCAGGAGTGTCCTGGGCTGGTTGCCCGCAGTGCAGTGTATTTTGGGTCGAGTGTATGGGGCATCTATTTCGGATGTACCCTCGTGGTCCCGTTGTGGACATGTGAACTTTTTCACAGCTGAGTTAGTTTGTGATGCAGGCGGCTTTCACTACGCGTTAGTTAATGCTGCCTTTTATCTTTCTGATGAGGTAAGCTTTGTTTCTGACGTTCCCAGCGTATTTTTCTTCACTTAGTGAAGTTTTTTCTGGGTCCCGAGTCAGTCTTCCCTTGGTCGGAAGTTTATGCTACGGTGGTGTGTTGGCGGTGGTTCCTGTTGTGATATTCCAGTGTTTGTGTATATTTCAACTTTTATTATGCCGTCTACCTAGGCCTAGCCAGCCGCGCGTAGCTTTGCCACATGTACTAGTGTTATTGTTTATTATTGATAAATATGCCCTACTGTGTCATGTGTATCCAGGTTTTAGTTGTGTATTGGCTAATTCCTCGGACTATAATTGTTTCCTGGTTTAGTTGTGTATTGGCTAATTCCACGGATCATGGTGTGACCTTGGGGTTGTCGTGCGTGGCTCTCCTCGTGTCTCTTGTTGTTCAGATGGTGTCTGTTCAGGGTGGGTTGCCTTCCGGCGGGGTTTTCTCGGTTTCACCATGAAAATCCCGGCCGCGAGCCGTGTTGGGCCACACGTGGTTGTTAACACTGGCTTGTTTCCCCGGCGTGGGGTGTCTGTGGCTCTCCAGGACTGCGTCTCTGTGGATGCCTGGTTTCAGGCCTCCTTTGATTCCCGGCGGGATGGCTGTTCCCATCTATAATACGATTGTTCATGCGGACATACGTTATGTAGTTTTTCTACCTGGTTTTACAAAGCCACTTGAAAAACCTAGCTGTTGTTTTAGGCGTTCCTCCCCGGCGATCTTTTACAAAGAAGTGGGGACAGGAACTTATGGGGTTAACGTTTGAACATTTCACCCGGCGGGTGCACCTGGGTAGGGTGGGATGAACGACTTATGTCTTTCATGTAGTTAACCAATCCATTTAGTGATACTATGTGTATCGCCGCCTTTACTTTTACGGCAATTGAAGGTTCAATTTAGGTTAATATATCGATTCTTCTCACCCGGCGGGTGCTCCTAGGTGGAGGAAAATAAGGAATTTACAAAATTCGATTTCGATTTAACCAGTTAATTTAGTGATACAAGCAGGTATCGCCGCCTTCTAACTTACGGCGATCTTTTGTGACAATTCGTTAGACATCAGATCTCGTATCATCCTGCCCTGTGCTATTCTACTAAAAAATATTTCTAGGGCCGGCGTCTTTTGGGGGGTTGCCTTGTTACAAAATTGAATCTTGAGCCAGTCGCCACCACCAAGAGACTATAAGCGCCATGCTGGACCGTTATATTATATCAGAGGGTATTCTTCACTTTCTTTAACAAAAGATTTGTTTAGATTTCTGAACCCCACCGCGTAGCGAGCTGTGTTTGTGCCATTACATCTCGTTACCCGGCGGGTTATTAACACTTGTGCGCGAACATGTTGGGTTAACCTTATGAGCATTAATTCCTGGAAATTTTCTTTTTTTCCAGAGCTGAGCTCCGGCGGACCAATACAGACCCGGCGGTAGTTTCCTCCCACCAGTCTCTGTCATGGCTACCGTGGCCCCAGTTTTTGCTTTGTGCACTACCACTGCTTGTGCTGGTATCCCTATTTTTGCGCATACCCGTTGCATAAGGTGTGTTAAATGTCTAGACCGTTCAAGGGGTCTCTGGGTTATGCGTAATTGTTCTTTTTGCTCCCAATTAGCTTTAAAGGTCCTTTGTGATAATGATAAGACCGCGGCGGTAGCCTTAAGAGAGGTTAGGCAACAGATGTCAGCCTACACTACCATTGTTGCACATAAATCACTTCAATGTGACAACGTCCCACTCTGGGATAGATTGCTCTCCGAACACCCTCCCCCTAAACGTTCCTCTAGAGTCACGAGTATTAAGCCGGCGGAGACTGGTCAGGGTTCTGTATCCTCTGCGGCTACACCTAAACGCCCAAGAGAGCCTACACCCCCGGTATCCGCCTCTTCGTCTCGGGCGAGATCCCGGTCTAGGTCTCCTCTTAGACACCAGTCATCTAGTCGGGCCTCTTCACCGGCGAGTAAGAAGAGCAGGACGGAAGGTTCCACCAGTGGTCACGGCGACGATTCCTCTAGATCAAGAATAGTTCGCGGTCACACCGTAGCCATAAATCCTCTAAAAAGGATTCTCATAAACGGAAGTCCTCTCGACATTCACCAACTTCTAGTACATCTCATCGTACCTCTACCCCAGACAGAGTTTGTGTTAAGGCCCAAGAGTCCAGTGCAGTGCCTGTCCCAAAAGAGGATTTGCCACTTAATATTTTAACCCTGGAATTGGAAAGTTCAGGGGGTTCAGTAAGTGAGAATGTTTCAGACTCTCAAGAGAGCGTAGGCCAGGGCCTAGGTGTTTGGCGGTTTGCGCAACCAGGGTCTGATCAACCACGTCCGACTCAAACGAGTCACACAGTAGCCGATGTCCACAGGGACGCGGCGATCCCATCCTCTATCCCAGACTTATCTTGGCAACAAGGTACCCCTGCCTCGGCGGGGTCTTCTCAGGAGGATCAGGATGAGAAAGATGAAGTTTCTATAATTTCGGAGATGGAAGGACAAAGGTCAGGCTCAGGCTTGGACGCCGCACAGGATACTAATGATTCACCTGTAAGTTCTTCATCAAACCAGTTTGTTACGGCACAAGAAATTAATGGGCTGCTTACTCATGCTTTATCTAAATTTTTTGGTCAACAACAGGAAAACCCCACAATGGACTTGGGGGCTCCCAAGACAAGTTCTACGGTACGGCCTCTGATGACTCTGATGGCCCCTAACCTTCCCACTTTGTTAACCTCAGGGATCAATAAGCCTGCTACGGCGGCCTTGACAACTTCAAATGTCAGGGTCATAACGGATGTCAATCCACCCCCTCTAGACAAAGCGCCTCTTAGAAAGGTAGCTATGCCCTTACTTTATGGGCCAGACGAGTCATGGGTTCTTTTGAACTCCTCTAAACCAGAGCTTGCCCAACCTACTTTGTCAGGGGAACTCCCGGTACCGCGTGAGTGGGTCATCCAGGGCAATAAGTCAAAGAAACTAAGGGCCATGGATGCTTTAGGTAATGTTCTGGACGTAAACATCAAGGCTATACCTAGTTATTATCATCAAGATTATTTTGTGTATGCTTCTAAGCCTGCTTTGCCCCCTGCCTCAGCTTCAAAACTATTTTCAGACTGGTCTAAGCTGGACGGGTTTAATGATATTAAGACTCTGTCAGCTCTCACTCCTGAACTAGATTTACAGACCGTCACAGACGAGGCAGCTAATCCAGTTTTGAAGGTGGGACAGTTGGGACCAGGACCTTGGGTAGATTGGGAGGTAGAGGCTCAAAACTTTGCAACCACTTTCACTTCTAAATCTTCCCTCCAGATACCTCAGGACACTCATTCTTGGTTCTCCATGCCGGTAGGTTCTGCCGGCGGAGCCCCGTCAGCTTTGTTTTCATTTCTAGCTGCCCCTAAGATTAATCTTTATGAGCTGAAGGACCCGTTCACTACCCCTACCCCTACTCACCTAGACAGAGAATTTAGGCTACGGGGAAAAGCTTTTCGCCTGTTCTCACAGTACATAGTATCTCAGCAGGTGGCTAAGCCTTTACTACGATCCACTCAGGCAATCGCAGATGCGGATGCTCGAAGATCGGTTGAGTTATCCCGGCGACTGATTCTTCAGTCGTCAATCCAATCCTTGGGTGACATACGTACCGCCTTGCTTGAGGCGGTACGAGCACGACAAGATCTTAGGATGTCGTTAGTTCGCAAGCTACCTGATCGCATTGCTAATCAGGTGGTTATGTCACCAGTGCTTACTCCCTCTTTAATGACCCCTGAAGTGTGGCGAACAGTGTTCAATATGGCACAGGCCATTAAGCACAGTCCCACCCCTTCTAAGAAACCTGCATTTAACTTCCCCAAACCCAGGCCTACTACTAAAGCTCAGCCAGGGGGATCTAAACCTTTTCTTACGCCTAAGTCCTCCCACTCCCCCCAGGGTCAGTTCAGGCATAGACAGAGTAGGTTTTCAGGTCAGAGAGGACGCGGCCAACATAAACCAGGTCAGGGCCAGTCTTCGGCCAACACCAGCCAGCCGGCGAAGCGTCCAGCACCTACCCCACCATCAAAAAACTAAAGTCTCTCTCACTCCCGGCGCCTACCTTAAGGCCGGAGGAACCGAGTGTAGTACAGCCGGCGAACCCTTGTCTGCTAACTGGGTCGTTCCGAACGTGTCACCAAGCATGGCCGTTAAACACTTGGGCACGGATGGTGGCACGCAAAGGCATCACTTGGCAGTGGCTCCGGCGACCTCGTTTACGTCAGCCGACAACGGCGAATTTTGTTTCTTTAGAGGTGGAGTCACTAGCCCAGGAAATGATTGCCAAGAATGTCATCATCCCGGTCCCCCCAAATTACCCTGTATTCACGTCCAAACTATTTTTGGTTCCCAAAAGGGACAGTGTTCAGATGAGGCCGGTCGTAGACCTGTCTTATCTGAATCTTCACATTCACAACGAATCTTTCAGAATGTTAACAGTACACCAAATCAGGCTAACACTTCCGCCGGGAGGTTGGATGTGTTCACTAGACCTGACAGACGCCTATTGGCACGTATCGGTCAACAAAAGATTTCAAAGGTTTTTGGCCTTACGGATCAGGCACCAAAATTTTGTTTTTCAGAGGATGCCGTTCGGCTTGAACCTGGCACCTCGATTATTCACAAAACTAGTCCGGCAAGCCCTGATGCCATTGTTAAAACAGGGATCAGAGTGTTGTGGTATCTGGACGACTGGCTGGTGGTGGCAGAGACACAACAATTATGCATAAAACATGTCAATATCATTTTAAATCATGTCAAAACTCTAGGGTTCAAGGTAAATCTGGTAAAGTCAAACCTTGTGCCCTCACGAGTAATTCAGTGGATAGGGCTGGTCTGGGACACCGCCGCTCTCACTCTGAGTCAGAGTGTGGACAATCGCAACAGGTTTCGCAGGAAACTGTTCAGGTTTCTTCACAGTCTGACTACGACGCGAAGGGTCTGGGAGTCTCTGGTCGGCTCTCTCAACTGGATTCAACTAACTGTCAAGTTGGGCCGGTTGAAAGTAAAACGATTAATATTGGAAGGCAACAAATATTTCCCGCTCTTACTGGCGGGAAAATTATGGCCCATCCCGAAATTAATCCACACCTTACTAGCGGTCTGGGCGAAGAGGGAAACATTGCACTCAATAATGTCATGGACCTCTCCTCCACCAACGGTATGGGTAGACACGGATGCGTCAGGCACAATAGGTTGGGGATTTCAGTCAAATCAGGGGCACCAGGGTCAGGGGCTTTGGTCCCACTTAGAAATCTCGCACATCAATGTCAAAGAATTACTAGTCCTCTTGTATTTCCTTCAGGCTCACGGCCCGGCGTTACGGGGCAAGTCGGTGGCCTTCAGAATGGACAATCTGAATGCAGTCCACTGTATTCAGAAACAAGGGTCAACGAGGTCAAGGAAGTTGCTAAACGTGTCGGAAGAGATTTTTGCTCTAGCCAACAGTCTAGATATTTATCTTCACGCATCTTATCTCCCAGGCGTAGCAAACGTCTGGGCAGACGCTCTGTCCCGGAGACAGAGCACGACAGTAGAATGGGAGCTCAAGCAACCCATTTTCAACCTAATGATTGCAGAGCTCTCCCATCCACAAGTGGATCTTTTTGCGTCCGAGGAGACTCACAAACTCCCTCTATACCTCACCCGCCGGGCGAAAACGCCGGCAGGGGGGCCAGACGCCCTAGTGACAGACTGGAACAGATGGAGCTCCATCTATCTGTTTCCACCGCCAGATGCATCACTAATGTGCCACGTAGTGAACAAACTACGAGATTATCGAGGCTTAGTCTCGCTAATCGCGCCACTGTGGCCGGCGCAGTTGTGGTACCAGCAATTGAAAATGTGGTGCCCGGACCCGGTATCGCTCCCGGTCGGGTATTTCCACTTAGACACGATTGGAAACCTAGCGACCTCGCTGACTTTTGCATTATGGATATTCAGGAGGCCAAGTGGCTAGCACCATACGGTAGAGATGTGACAAATAAATTACTTAATCAATATACTCAGTCTACAAAACGACAGTATCAATCACATTGGCAAGCCTTTACTTCTTGGATCGATAGGACAGAACAAACTGTACCCTCAGTGGCATTAGTTTTCAATTATTTGAATTATCTGTTTGAGCAGAAACGTTTATCTGTGGTAACATTAAAAAATCACTTAACTGCGATTAGAGTGCCCTTTTTAGACCTTACGGGTCTTTCCATACCGGTAGCGGAGGAAACAGGTTTTATGAGAGCATGTTTTAAACTCCGCCCACCTCCCCGTCAGCTCATGCCTACTTGGTCTCTGGACAAAGCCTTGTCTTTGCTTCACTCTCGTCTGTACCAAAATACTGCAGACTTTGCATTACTCTTAAAAAAGGCGGTTTTCCTTTTGGCTTTGGCCACCGGAAACAGAGTGTCTGAGCTGGCGGCGATGAGCAACACACCTAATTGTCTTAGGTTTGGTAGACTTAATGAATGTATTTCCATTGCACCCTCCCCAGGTTTTGTAGCCAAGAATGAGCATAGTGCACACGTGTTTTCTGAGTTCACGGTGCCGGCGTTAAAAAGGGGAAAGGTGCATCATAATTTATGTCCAGTGCAAGCTCTAACCAAATATTTCAGAGTAGCTCCTCAAAACCCCCAAGGTGCTTTATGGGTAGCAAGTACGGGTAAACGCTTACTTAAACGGCGATTAGCCTCTCTTCTGGTAGAAGTCATTAAAGAAAGTAATCCCGGCGTTGTGGGTCGGGCCCACGATTTACGCAAATGGGCAGCCTCTTTACGTTTCCTGAAATTTTTTTCAGTTGAAGACATAGCGTCCACGCAGTTGTGGGCGTCTAATCACACGTTTCTGTCTAGATACTTGTCAGTTGCTCTAGACAAACCTTCCTTACCATGTATAGCTTTAAGGCAGAGGGTCTAGGTGGCCCTGCAGTCACTTTTGTTTACTTTCACGGGAAAGGGGGGGGGGGGGTGCAGTCAGTTGACATAGGACACCCTAGACCCCGCCGGAGTATGAGAGCTGTGATACAATTTAAGGTTAAAATGTGATATGAAAATTTCTCAGTGAGAAATTGTGCTAGTACAATGTTAAGTACAAAACAACGGTGTTGTTAAAGTAGTTTAGCTGCGAAAGCAATTAATTTTTAGAATAATGGAGTTCCTTTGCAATTTATCTCCAAGTTTATGTTGGGGTTTATTATGTGCACATATAAACTTATAACTTGTTATTTTTTTGTCACCACTCGTTGAGTGGGGTGCCTTTGTAACTACAGATCTGTGTTCAGAATCTTCAGGGTTACCCATTTTTTGTCAGGCAGGCTTCTTTGAAGCACGCACCTGCCTGAACCCCCTTTTTCTTGTATTTTTTCGGCTACGCCGTTGTTAAATATATTTTCAAAGTAAGAATACTATGTGGTTGTTTTTATTATCTGCTTTTCTAGAGTTATGATATGATTACGAATGTCCCCCTCCAGTCTTAGAAATCAGGCATGTTCGTCAATGATGGAGGGGCCACTAATAAATTATAGGTTTGACTCCTGTAAGGAGATAAAGAAAACCTAATATTTAGTAGTGGCCCCGTAATCATTGACGACTGGGGCCCTCCCGACCGTCCCCTTCCCATTCGTTGATGTATTAAGGATTTTGGTTTACTTGATATGTCAGTGAAGGAAGAATGACGCCTGAATCAGCGTCTGGTCAGAAATCCACACAAGTACATCCACGATATGATGGAAAGCTTATTGGATAGTTATTCTTATTTTCTTTTTGTTTTTATTTTTTACGAAGTTTTTTCGTAGTGAGAACCCAATTCATAATGACTGAAGCCATGAGTGAGGTCGCGTGCGCTCATGATGAAGGCTCCTCAGTTTTTAAATGCTCTGCGCGGTAGATTCAAAACTACGGCGGATTAGTGTTTGAAGAGGATGCCTTATGTAATAGGCATGTTCGTCAATGATTACGGGGCCACTACTAAATATTAGGTTTTCTTTATCTCCTTACAGGAGTCAAACCTATAGTATGTATGTATGTATTCGTCTGTGTTACAAGTCAGAACCCCCCAGAATTGGTGGCGTGGGGTCATGGGCACCTGCCTGGTAGTGTTTACCACGATTCCTTGTCTCTTTTCCCTAATTATGCGTGGTGGTTTTTGGGGGGATGGGGCTGCAGGCCCTACCCCAAACCAACTGGCTCTTCCCCATGGTCGCTGGAGTCTATTAAGAGATTTGGTTTTCAAGGTTTTCCTTCCCCTAGACGAGGTTGCCTGCCAAGGCTAACGAGTCCCGTCTACTAGCACCCTGATACACCTGACATATGAGGCAGCTCTGAACAGGGCTGCCTGGAGCGCCGCCATTAGGACATGAGCTTGGAACATGACTCCGTGTGGAGCACTCGGTCTTTAGATTTATGTATGTAAAGATTGCATTCTCTGACCAACACATTGGTCACAGCTTGTGGATGATGGGCATCCACACTTACCATATTTATTACTGATTTATTTCACCATTGTAACCACTCTTATGTCACTGTACACTGCCTCTGTGCATTGATTCAGACGGACAAAAATAATAGATTGGCTAGCTTGGGCAGCGATTGTAACACAGTGTCAGCTGACCGTGAAAGTGTGTTGTTGCGTGTACTGCCTGCCTGACACGCAAAGCTTTCTAGAGCGGGGTTTAAAGCTTGAAATATAGCCATTGACTCAAATGAAGCCATCCGGGCTCTGTGATGCAAACTCGCCATGGCCTCATGAGCAGCTATCCAGCCTCCATGGTTTAATAATACAGTACTATGTGAAAGGTAATAGATGAGATGAGGATTCCTGCAATGAGAATAATTTTATACTGTACAATATTTATCTGTGAAAATACATAATTTAATTTAATGTTTTTTCTCATATCTTAGAGCCGTGGCCGGGCGTTCCAGAGCGACTGAGTGTGCCAGGCGACCAGACTGAAGGTGTTATCCACGACCTGACACCTGCCACAGCCTACCACCTCCGCGTCACTGCGCAGAACACTCTCGGTCTGGGGCAGTCCTCCGAGATTATACAGGCTGCTACCGATGAGGAGGGTGAGTTTTGGAGAGAGAGAGAGAGAGAGAGAGAGAGAGAGAGAGAGAGAGAGAGAGAGAGAGAGAGAGACTTGGAAGTAAATACTGAAAGTATTGTAGTTTATTGTGGTGCGAAGCATTGAATGAAAACAGGTTAAAAATGTTAGAAATTAGGCTTAGGAAATAGTTCCTAAGTACAAATATTACGGTGGCCTGAAAAATAACCTCTGGCCTGGGCACAACCAGGGGCTACCTGTCAGGAATTACAGATATATGAATCTGACACTCACATATAATTCAACCCTTAACCCTTCCTACCCGGCCAGTCTTACCTAAGGACGGTCGCCCGTACCCGGGCGAAATGGCTGAAAAACGTCTAGGCCTAGGCTACCGTATTTATGTTTATTTTCATTGCTAGAACTTTCCCACTCATCTATAATCGTAGTGCGGTTTTCCATCTGTATTTTGGCGTTGAGTAGAGCTATGTAAGTCAACTGGTTCAGTTGTGATGACGATTTCAGTGGAGCAAATATTGCAGAGATGTTGCCAATATGGGGGCTTTTCAGACACTAATTTCGTCTGACGTCAGAACAATAACATTGAAGAGTCTTCTCCTTCTTGTTTTCGGAGGTGCGGTGACGCAACGCTTGGGTTTGTTGACATACGTCGTACGCACGGCGTTCAGACCAAGCTTAATTAGGCTATTAAGCTGCCGTCTTAGGTAAGGCATACCGGGTAGCGGCCCTTCTGCCGAGCTGTCATTAGGTAAGGCAGACCGGGTAGGAAGGGTTAAGGGAATATCTATCCTGCTATAATGTTAAAACACAACTATCACAGAACAAAAAGACAGGGTTCGTATGATACGAAACAAAAAAATAAACACATTAATTCGCGGCTCTGGGAAGTGAAAATGAAAGTGGCTTTTGGTTGGCACGTACGTCGGCCAGACCAGACTAAAGTCCTTACTTTAATTAAGAACGGCATCAACTCCAAGATTCTTCTATATGAGCATTTTAACACAGATTGTACTAAATTTGATTGTAAATACAACATTATAGAAATCTAGGCACTAAAAGCTTCAAAATGAGACCAGAACGAGCTACGTAGCACTCGTGGTTCTCTTGCAGTGATGCCACGAACATGGGAGTTTAGCATACAGTATATCGGTATATTTTTCCCAGCTATGCTCACTACTGGCTACACTGCCGGCCTCTCGAGAACACAGGGAACATGAGTTAATGGGCGGCGGTAAGCCCTGGGAGTCGGCTGTCTGGCCCGCTGTGCTCCCGGCCATTTGCACTCGATTTTAACCCTTTCTTACAGTAGATCCTCTGGAAAAAGGCAAACTATGCCTGTGTATCCAGCTCAGTACCAGTACTTGCACTGCTGCGGTCGTTCACGGTGTTGGCGGCGGCGGTAGCAGACGCAACATTTTTACTATTCTGTATTTTTGTTTTATAATCAAACTTCAAATCTTGTCTTCCCCATGCTTTATCAAGATTACTTTCAAACTCCCTTATTGATTCGGAATCGACTACATACTGGGGCAGTGCGTTCCACTCATTTACCACTCTATCACAAAATGAGTTCTTCGCCTTCTCAAGCCTATTTCTTTCTTTGTCAATTTTCTTAGAGTGTCCTCTCGTTCTTGTTCCCTCCCGCATCAAGAAGATACCTTCACACACATCCTCATCGTACTTTCCTGACACTATCTTAAAAGTCTCTATCATATCCCCTCTCTTTCTCCTATATGCCAGTGTCGGAAGTCCCAGTGTCCTCAACCTCTGCTCATAGCCCGCGTTCTTCAACGTTGGTACCAGCTTGCTAGCTCTTCTCTGCACTTTCTCCACTGCTTCTATATCCTTTACCATATATGGAGCCCACACCTGGTTTGCATATTCCAGGTGTGGCCTAACCATATATAGATTCCTGAAGATTTCTTCGTCAAGTGACACAAATGTCCTCCTTATCAGCCCTACAATTCTATTGGCTTTGTTTATCTTTTCCGCTAAATGTTCTGAGAAATTTAACTTATTATCTATCACTACTCCTATATCCTTTTCTGCACTCACTTCCTCCATCGCTTCATACATACTGTATCCTACCTTGTCTATCTTGCTGGTCCCAATCCGCATGTACTTGCATTTTTTTGGATGAAAAGGCATTAACCAATGCTCAGACCATCCCTTCATGCCCTCCACATCTCCTTGAAGCAAACCCATATCTTCCTTACTCCTCACTCTTCTATACAGTTTAGTGTCATCCGCATACAGGTATACCTCACTTCCATTAGTTATAACTTCAGGCAAGTCGTTGATAAATATAACGAACAGCAGTGGTCCCAACACAGATCCCTGAGGTACCCCACTTGTAATTTCCCTCCACCCCGAGCCTATTCCATTCACCAATACCCTCTGTCTCCGATCTTTCAGGAAGGCTTCTATCCATTTCACACATTTCTCCCCTATATTATAGCTTCTAACTTTCTCTATTAACCTTTTATGTGGGACCTTATCGAAGGCCTTCATAAAATCGCAATATACCACGTCTATTACATCACCATCTTCTAGAATTTGCATCCAATCATCTACCACCTTAATTAGCTGTAGTACCGTCGACCTCCCCGGCAAGAATCCGAACTGTCTCCCACTGAAAAGTTGGTTTGACTTCATATGATCCATTATTCCTTCTCTAATTACCGTTTCCATTAGTTTACACACAACACTTGTCAAACTGACTGGTCTATAATTCCCTGGGTCATTTCTCTTTCCCTTCTTAAATATAGCTGTTATGTTCGCCTCTCTCCAGTCCATCGGGATTTGTCCTGTATTAAACGATACCTCAAATAACATTTTCAATGGCTCTACTAACATCTCCCCTCCTTCCTTTATGATTCTTGGGTGTATCCCATCCGGTCCCGGTGACTTACTTCTGTTCATTTTTTCTATAGCCCTTCTTATTCTAGCATGGGAAAACTCTACTAGTTCTAGTGCCGGTGCCTGTTTGATGGGAATAGTAGGCACTGCATCCTCCGACTCCACTGTTAGTACCCCCCCAAAGTATTTCCCCAGCACCAAAGCCTTAATAATGCTCCTAACTTGCTGCAAATTGGTGCACGACTTAAGTCGAGCGCCGCCAATAAGGGGTTAAACAGAAGACCTGGTAGACACAGTAATAGAAGACTAAATACATTTAACCCTTTCACGCACATATGACGCAGAGGTTACCAGATTAGCACTAAGAAATAGAGTTCTCTCACTCTTATAATTACCTCTCCAAAATTAGTTTTCTGCCCACAGCTAACTCAAAGACAACTGCAGAGGTTGAAGTAACTAAACTAAAGGTTTCTAAATATCCCTGATGGTAACAAAGGCTTTAAAGTATCCCCAATAGCCTCAAAATCGCGTCATATGTCGGAGAGGGTTAATAAAAAGAAAAACAGGTCTGATATTAAAATTATTGTTAATAATTTATATTCATTATATCGAAATTTCGGAATTAAAAAATTAAAAGATTCATTGAAAGGCCTACAAAAGAAAAGTTTTGCTCCTTTTATAGAAAATATTCTGAACAATAAACATAATTTCACAAATAAATTTAAGAATATAGTCTTTGCTTTTATGGGATATATTAGAGCTAATTCTAAGAAATCCAAAGATAACCGTATTAAAGATAAAGTCATGTCCACTTTAAATTATTCCTCTAAAATGTTAGACAAAATTAATGTTAACAGTCTTATTAATTCAAAGAAAGTTAAGTCCATGTTACCAGATGGTTGTAAAGATTTCAAACCATTAATAGTGTATTCATATGAACGACCTGTTAGGTCTATTATTTGTAATTATAATAAAGTTTTAGGAAATCTTTCAGATAATGATATTTTCAATAATAATAAATGCGTGTGTGAAAGAGTCATGGATATGCCAGCTAGCAGACGTGATGCACTAGCAAAGTTCATTTATAGTCCGATATGTCACATATTAACAGGTGATGTAGAACTAGTTAAACATTTTGCAAACAACAAATTAGCGGAGCTATGTCGTAAAGGGTTTAAATTTAGAATAGGGAGTAATAAAGTAACATGGGACATAATTTTAAAAGATATTGTTTTTCAGTCAATAAATTAAAAGATAAATTGTTAAAAATTGTGTGCTGCGATGCGAGAGAACTAGAAGCATGGTCTAAATGATTAATTAAGTTAATTAGAAATAAAATTTTCTCGCTTAAAAATTAATTTAATCTTTCAGATTTTATAGACTATATTTATAATAAGCTTAACCCTCCAGCCCCGGGGGCTATAGCTTGCGACTGTGCTCCGGTACCGGGTGTTTTGACGATCTTTGGCCTATGTTAACTACTCTGTAAGTCAATGAATATGTCATGTAATGTTGTAAATAAAAAAGAATAATGTTCCACAAACCTTCCTCTGTCGAATGGCGTTGAGTAGAGGTCTCTAGCCCCTCTGGTTGCATAATGGTGAGCGCGGGAAGACGAGTGCTTTTCGGCGGCAAATTCTTCCCGCGTTCGGACGCGTCGCCTCGGCCATGGCTACGACGCACCTAGCCGCTCGCCGCGCCAAAGTATTTATCTCCCTTAGACGATTTTAGTGTTTGATATTGAGAATGTGATGTTTATTTGATATTTTCTAGTTATTTTGAGGCCAATTATATAAAATATGTTTATTAGGGTATCACTGTCACTGATATTGCTAATTTTCACTCGATACCGTACATTTTATTAGTAATTGAGGTAGCTTATTGTTGTATTAGGCACTGATTATTCGTTATCACAGGTGTTTATTATACTTTGGCCATCAAATATTAGGTCTTGTGTCACTTTCACTTTGACAAATATGCTTTAGAGTGTCACTGTCACTGATAATGCTCATTTTCACTCGATACCGTACATTTTATTAGTAATTGAGGTAGGTTATTGTTGTATTAGGCACTGATTATTCGTTATCACAGGTGTTTATTATACTTTGGCCATCAAATATTAGGTCTTGTGTCACTTTCACTTTGACAAATATGCTTTAGAGAGTGTCACTGTCACTGATAATGCTCATTTTCACTCGATACCGTACATTTTATTAGTAATTGAGGTAGGTTATTGTTGTATTAGGCACTGATTATTCGTTATCACAGGTGTTTATTATAGTTTGGCCATCAAATATTAGGTCTTGTGTCACTTTCACTTTGACAAATATGCTTTAGAGAGTGTCACTGTCACTGATAATGCTCATTTTCACTCGATACCGTACATTTTATTAGTAATTGAGGTAGGTTATTGTTGTATTAGGCACTGATTATTCGTTATCACAGGTGTTTATTATACTTTGGCCATCAAATATTAGGTCTTGTGTCACTTTCACTTTGACAAATATGCTTTAGAGAGTGTCACTGTCACTGATAATGCTCATTTTCACTCGATACCGTACATTTTATTAGTAATTGAGGTAGGTTATTGTTGTATTAGGCACTGATTATTCGTTATCACAGGTGTTTATTATAGTTTGGCCATCAAATATTAGGTCTTGTGTCACTTTCACTTTGACAAATATGCTTTAGAGAGTGTCACTGTCACTGATAATGCTCATTTTCACTCGATACCGTACATTTTATTAGTAATTGAGGTAGGTTATTGTTGTATTAGGCACTGATTATTCGTTATCACAGGTGTTTATTATACTTTGGCCATCAAATATTAGGTCTTGTGTCACTTTCACTTAGTTATATGATTTGTAAACGATTTATATACAATTTATTGTGTCTTTTTTCACTGATTTCTATATTTCTATAGGTTCTAATCATATGAATGTCACTTGGTATATACATATGTGTCACTTTCACATATTATTATGGTGTAATTGTATTTGTATCAATGTTCTCATAATACATGACTTTTGTATTACAATACATTGGTTTTCTTCCACTTTTTGCCTATATATAATTATAGTGTACATATTGTCATTTTATTTGGCAATTTCAGTATGATTATTAGAACTCCAGCTTGGAGTGGTAATCAAAGAAGCAATCTACAGCACAGAGTGCCACCTTGCACTCCACACACTCCAGGGTTGACTTTTTACCTGACCTCGGCTTCACCCTGCTGTTGTAGCAGACATGGCACCGCTTCTGCTGTGTTCTTCCGGATTCATTCTGAGGCAGGGAACCAAGCCTGTGCCTAGTCAAGTATTGAGCAGACTGCAAGCGGTCAATAACGGCGGGCCCAGGATGTGCCACTGCCCTCTGTGGCATAGCATACTTCTCCAGGAGCTCCGTCAACACCTGCTTTTGGAACCTCCGCAGGCTATTGAACTTCATGGGTGTGTTCACATTCCGAAGCTTGTATATGTTGTAGGCATTCAGAACTGACATGTCCACCATATGCAGAAAGAACTTTTTGTACCATCTGCACGAGGTACGCAGGCAGTCAATGAAGCCTATCTGCATGTCGGACTTGTCCACCAGCCTCATGTTGATGTTGTAGTCCAGGACAGCATCGGGCTTGGTCACCCTGCCCTGGGTGCGGCGATCCACCTTGCCAGTCTCCACCATTTCCCCCTTGTGGATGGTGGTCAGGAGGTTGACCTTCCGCTGGTCGTGCCAGTGGATAGCCAGAATGGGCCCCGACTTCTTCTTGAACACATCACCTTTTTTGGTCTTTGGAGGGAAAGGTGGCATGCCCTTCCTTTTCCCTCGTACTGTGCCTACAGTCCCCGTCTTGCGCTCATGCAGGTACTGTGAGAGAGTGGGGGACGTGTAATAATTGTCCGTGTAGAGGACGTGATTCTTATGAAAGTAGCGGTCCATCATGGCTTGCACCACTGCTCCGCCAAAGCCAATGAGGGGGTCCACAAGCAAGTCCCCTTCCTTCCCGCTGTAGACCAGGAAGTCCAGGACATAGCCAGTTTGGCAGTCGCACAGCACAAAGAATTTTATGCCAAAGCGATGTCTTTTTGAGGGGATGTACTGCCGGAAGCTGAGTTTTCCCCGGAACAGCACAAGAGACTCGTCAATGACGACCTTGCGGAAGGGCTTGAAGTAGGAGGTGAAGCGTTCTCGCATCATCTCATACAACGTCCTAATCTTCCACAGCTTGTCTGGGAGGTGGACGTCAAGGTTGGTGACAAGATGGAGCGCTGCGAGGATATCAAGGTACCGGTCGCGAGACATATATTTCCCGAAGGCAGGGGTGGATATCAGATCATTGGTGATCCAATAGTCAGGCAACCTATGCTTCTTGACATGAGGCATTAGCATGGTGAGTGCCAGGAACACCATGAACTCTTTATGAGTCACTGGGGTCCACTGCCTCATGTGGCCCTTGGTCACCTTTCCCAAAAAGTGGACCTGGAATTGGTGCTGCTTATTTGTCTCTTTGACAACATAGCCTACCACCTCCTCATCAAAGAAGGCCTCAAACAGTTCGTGTGGTGGAGCATTGGGGCCTGCAGGAAAATTGGGGGTAACGCCTGAACCCTCCAGTACCTCATCAAAAGCTGGCACATCAGGGTTGTATGCATCCTCATCAACTACGTCTTGCCACTGAAAAACGTAGAATGGGTCTTGTCTACGCTGACGAGGAGCTCCAGCTGGTGGCCCAGCACGCCCACGGCCAACTCGGGAGGCGCGCGCCCTAGGGCGGCGAGGGCGGCGGCCAGGGCGGTGGGCAGCACGACGGGCAGCACGACGCCGGGCCAAGCGGATGGGTCGAGGGTCGTCGATGTCCATATAGTCATCGTCAGAGTGGTCATCTTGCCCTGACGGTGGACCTATGTAATCATGGCCAGAGTCTTCAGAGAGGTGCCCTTCATCATCAGTGGCCCCCACATAATCTGGCGGGGAACCAGTGATGCGTGGGCGGCGTGCGGGTGGGCGAGGTGGGGAAGGAGTGGCAGGTGAGGCTGTGTCCCCCCGAGGTCCCGGGCTCCTTGGCCTGCGACGAGTGACAGAAAGCAATGTTTCACTGTCACTAGGGCCAGGTATTGGTGATGCGAGCTCAAAGACTTCTTCAGGAAGACATGTTGAAGGCGGGAGAGGTGGGGAGGACCGTGGGGAAAGTTGCGGGGACGTATGGCTGGGGCCGGCCGGGGTGGACGCCGCGGGAGCCTCGAACAAAACTCTCTTACTTTTCTTAATTTTCTTGGTATATTTCCTACCTTTCCCCTTTTCGGCAGCAGTATGTCTCCTGTCGGGGGACCTAGGAGGCAAATAGGCCGAAAGTGTGGGGTCCTCAACCCTTGGCAATGGTGGGGGTGGTGGGGAAGAATGCGGGGCATCCGGGTCATCTTGGGTGGCGTGGGTAGATAAGGGAGACAATGGCGGACGAGAAGGGTCACCACGCTGACCCTCACTCACAGCCTCATCCTCACCAAGTAGTTTTGCTTGTTCCCTAGCTGCCGCGGCCGCCTTCTCAAGTATTTTCTGCTTATACAAATGTAGCTTGAAAGGCGATTTACCAGGGGAAGGGCTTGGCGTTGTGTCACTTAAGCGAAATTTGGTGAGTGACCTTGAACTCTCCCACTCGCTCACTCTCTCAAGTTCACTGTCTTTAGGTAAACCAGCTTCCTCAACAACTGGTACATCACCTTCATCACTCTCATCACTGTCATGTTCTCTCGCAAATCCCAGGAATTGCTCTTCTTTATCACTCTCATGGCCATAATCACTCGACTTATAATTACTGGAGTCGTCACTGACTTCATCATCAACATTATGCTTGGCATCAGCTCGCTCATAAAGTCTCAATGTCGTCTCAATACCTCCGGGAGATAACACATTTAGGCGATGGCGTCGGGGTAAGGCGCGACGAACAAGCAAGGGCGTCGTAGGAAGCACGGTATCGGACACAGCGGAATCACTATTTGGCGTACTGTCCATGATGGCGTCGGGGTAGATACTGTTGCTGTGGCGGAGTTTACGCCTGGTGGCGCCACCTACCGTCCCACGATACCGAAAATGTACGCGCGGCATTCGAAAGCACGCATGCAAGCAATGGGCGTTCAAGAGCCCTTCCGGGTTGCGCGGGCCGAGGTTGTTATGGGCGTTCAAGAGCCCATCCGGGTTGGAGGGGTTAAAGGTGATTTAATAAATTTACATAAACATTTTGTAATCACTACAGTAGATAAAGCCAGCAATAATTATAGCTTCACATGTAAGAAATTTTATCTTGAAAACATGAAAAAAGAATTAGGCATTAAGGGTAACATATTACGTAAAAATATTTGCGGTAATTCTGTTTATGAAATTCAAAATAATCTGAATATTGATAACTTAATCGATGAACATACCAAGAAAAATATAACATTTGATATTAAACTTTCTGATAAGAACAAGTGCATTGCAAAATTATACATGTTACCTAAATTTCATAAAAGACCTTATAAATATCGCTTTATTGCCGGAGCAAAATTTTCTACCACTAAAACTCTATCAGAACAAGTCGTAAATTGCTTAACCCTCTCACGACCATATGACGCAGAGGTTGCCAGATTAGCAATAAGATATAGAGTTCTCTCACTCTTATAATTACCTCTCCAAAATTAGTTTTCTGCCCACAGCTAACTCAAAGACAACTGCAGAGGTTAAAGTAACTAAACTAAAGGTTTCTAAATACCCCTGATGGTAACAACGGCTTTAAAGTATCCCTAATAGGCTCAAAATTGCGTCAAGAACGTGAGAGGGTTAAAATACATTAAAAGTACTCATAAAAGATATTGTAATACCATCATGAGAAGAACTGGCATTAACTATTATTGGAGTGTTGACAATTCGTTAGAAGTTATTGATAAAATAAATACCATGCCGAAAGTTACCTCGGTACATAGCTTCGACTTTTCAACTTTGTATACCAATTTGCCTTTAGATTTAGTATATTCAGAGCTTTGCTTTATTATAGATTTGCACTTTGACAGGTTCGTTAGGAATGGTAATTATTTCATAAATGTTTATACATATTTTAATAATGCATCACTTAGCTCTACTCCCACTAGTTCTGTATATTTTGATAGAACTAAACTTAAAGATGCCCTTAAATTTCTCCTTTTCAATACTTATGTTAGATTCGGGCCTTACATTTTCAAACAAATATTAGGAATTCCTATGGGTGGAAATGCTAGCCCTTTAATTGCAGACTTATTCTTGCTTGCTTTAGAATTTAAATATATAAAAGACTTAGTTGACAGTAGCAAGAAAAATAAAATCCCAGAAAAATTAGCACTTGCTAAATTGTTAAGTAATAATAGTAGATATATTGATGATATTCTCGTTTGCAATTTGTTAAATTTTAATCAAGTTGCTAAACTTATTTACCCTAATTCTATTCCCCTCACACAATGTAACGTAAATTATAAAGTTGAAAATTTTCTTGATATAAATATAGAGATTGTTAATGAACAGTGCATACTTAAAGTATATCACAAAGTTGATGATTTTAATTTTAACGTAATAAACTTTCCTTTCCCTAGTAGTAATATCGATAGTAAAATAACTTATAATTGTTTTTATTCCCAGTTAATAAGATTTTGTAAAATCTGCACTAAAGTAGATGACTTTTGGGCTAGAGCTAGATTACTATACAGACTCTTAGTAGACAGAGGTTTTGAGGCAAGTAAATTGTTCCATAAATTTAATCTGTTTAGGGTCAATTATTATGACTGTATTCTAAAATTTGACATCAATAATTTTAATCAAGCATTTTTAACCTGAAGTTTCTTGTATAACCTCTGCTTACTTTTTATCTGTATTTATTGTTTATCTATTTCTTTTTCTATTATTAATATTAACATTGATGATTTTTTAAATTGATTGTTCTTGTTAAAAGAGTACTCTTTGTTTAAATCTGTTGTTACTTCATATTTTGCAATTATTTGTCTTTATATTATATGTATTCATTGTCGATAGTATCAATTGCTTGCTTTTGCGATTTCCTTAGTTTATTTGTGCAAAATGTAGGTTATTTGTAGGGTAGTTATTGATAGGGGTCACTTGAGGCATGCTATGCTTACAGGTACCTACCCGATAGCACTATCGTTAGTGAGTGCTGTACTGTATTTTATATATTATTTTGTAATAGTATAGATATCTTATCAATATTTGTATTTTGTACTATTGTTAATGTCTTGTCATGTTGCAAATTCGATTTTAAATAATATTTTTACATTTAACATGTAGTTTCTTTATTCATACAGAGTTTAGTCAAATTTACCAGAACGTCCCGAACTTCCCAAACTTGACTAATTCCTTTAACGTGACGATAGTGCGTTGTTATATGTGCGATTAGTTTGCTTGGGAAACAGATTAACTTGCTCATGTAGTAATGTACACCCTATGTGGTGGATTGTGTTCTTTTATTTAATAATTTTCATTTTAGTAAGCGTTGTTTCCACATAGCGATTTTGATAAATTAATTTGACTTTATATTGTCCTTGTCCCAATTTTGGTTTGTTTAGTTTGCAAGTTTTACATTTTAATTTTCAGGTTTACAAGTGAAATTGGTCCACATAAATACATTCCTAAACGCGTATATGACTTCAACTGCAACAAGACTCACTATGGAACAAAACTGATGCGTTTAAGAGTATGTAACACTGTAACTGGGGTAAGGAAAACGTACCGGTATGTCTATTTTGGATGGCCGACGGACGAGGGAGGTCAGTTCAAGGTCAACTGGAAGATTAGGGCATGCTCATGGGAACAGAGGAAGATCTGAATGCGCTAAGGCGCGGTGTTCAAACTGTGATATTTCTTTTCTTTTTTATTTCCTACTTTTCAGTGGCTCCGACCCAATGACGTACCATAGGAATGATTAAGGGGTACCCCCTATGATGATCTTGGTTCTCGACCGTCGTGATCTAGGTTAACCCGGGCTCAGAGGAGCCCGGAACGAGGCCATATTAACATAGGCTCTTACGTCATTGACGTAAAGAGCCACCAATAAATAGGCTGCTACCGATGAGGAGGGTGAGTTTTGGAGAGAGAGAGAGAGTGAGAGTGAGAGTGAGAGTGAGTGAGTGAGTGAGTGAGTGAGTGAGTGAGTGAGTGAGTCTGGGGAAGGAGGAAGAGTTTTTTTCTGTTTCCATAATTATACTGTATATATATATGTATGGCACATACCCCATAGCTGGGGGTGGTCGACTCGAGACAGTCCTGAACAGGGACAACACAACATAAAAAACAAATATACTGTTATTCACGCACATCTAGGTCGCCCAGAAGACCCAGAGACCAAGGATCACTAGGGGCCTCCAGCATTTCCCCGGCCCCAGACCTCCCGAAGAGGTTCCGGTCTCGGCAGGCAGACACACAGCGGAGCACACCACAATGCCCGCCCACCATGCATCCAGGCGGACCCTTCATATATACCGGCTCCCCGAGCCAGATCTACCTGTATTCACTAGCATTCTTCATTCATTCCTATTTATTACCACTTCTCTTGCCTGATCTATAGTAATTTCTCTATCTTCAAACGCTTGTCTTACACAGTTTCTCCATCTCAATAGAGGTCTTCCTACCCCTCTACCTCCCCTTGTATCTGACTCACATATTCTCTTTGTAAGCCTTTCATCTTACATTCACTCAACATGTCCATACTAGCTCAGCACCCTTCTGTCCACTCTTGGCTGACAAATGTTCCTGCTGCCCCACTCTCCTATGTATCTCTTCATAACTCAATCTGTCTCTACGAGTCACTCCACACATACTCCTCAAGCAGCTCATCTTCATCACATCCAGCTTTCTTCTCTCCTTTTTCTTCAGAGACCATGTCTCAGCCCCATACATCACTGCTGGTACAATAATCCCTTGATACATTGCACTTTTAGCTTTCATTCTGAGATTTCTCACCTACATATTTCCCATTACTGTACTCCGAAACCTCTTTTGCAAGTTTTACATTATAATAATTTACATACTCTCTTAGGTAAACATACAGTATATATACCGGTATATATATATTTATTTTAAGGAAAGTAGGCTCATTTGGAATACAAAATGTATTAAGTAAAACCAATTCTTTGTGATAATGATGCCCATCTACCCTCAGAACCATCTGGCCCGCCCCTGGATGTGCGAGTGACGGCTGAATCATCCACCTCACTGCGGGTGACTTGGGAGCCGCCCGCCAGGGACCTCTGGAACGGTAACATTCTGGGCTATTATGTTGGCTACAGGACTCATGCTCATGCTGCTGACTACAACTTTCAGACTGTTGAGGTGAGAGGGAGAGTGTGTAAGTGATTAAGTATAAGCAGTCATGAAACCTTATGAGGTTAAACCCATATATACCTGCTAGTACACATCTCATCACTGATACTCTTGATACATAACCTTCTCTTTAGCTCTTTACTTGATATCCTATCTTGCATTTTGGCACCCCCCATCCATCTTACCGTTCTCATCTCATTGCGTTCCATTCTGTTGATCATCCGCTTTGACAGGCCACGTTTCTGATGCTTATGTCATTGCGCTTCTAACGCATGAAGCATACACCTTTCCCTTCAAGGGGAGAGGGAGTCTTCTCATGGTGAGTAGTGGCAAAAGTTCTCTAAACTTTCCCCAGGCTCGCCTTATACTGTACTGGCGATAGTGATAGCCTCAGCCCAACCACCGGCAGAGATGGTATCACCCAAGTAGTAAAACTTGTCCACCATCTCCAGTGCCTCATTGCCAAAGCTAATACAGTGAACCCTCAAAGTACGCGCAATTTATCTACGCGTAATCAAAGCTACGCTTGAACCACAATTGAGGCAACAAATCGAAAAGTACGCTCAATTATTCAAATGTACGCGCCGAGCGAACGAGCGGGAGTCGATTCGTATATGTTCGAGAGTTTCGGGCGGCCATATTGGCGTGACGCCGGGCCCTCCGACGTCGTCACCGTTGACTGTGGAGAGAGACACATCTCCTGTACCAAACTATTGTGTATCTATAAAGCTCAACAGGATATTATGAATCTATTAAAAGGCTGTTCTTCATTTTTCATTGCATGTATCATTTATTGAGCAAACACAATCGGAAATGGAAAATCTGTTTCTGTTCAGGAGTTGGAGGCGAGATTGTTTACACTTCTCGAAAGTCGCTTCAAAGCTTACTGCTCTCTCTTGGCTACATTATGTGAAGCCAATTCCTTACCCTCTCACGTTCTTGACGCAATTTTGAGCCTATTAGGGATACTTTACATCCTTTGTTACCATCAGGGGTATTTAGAAACCTTTAGTTTAGTTACTGTAACCTCTGCAGTTGTCTTTGAGTTAGCTGTGGGCAGAAAACTAATTTTGGAGAGGTAATTATAAGAGTGAGAGAACTATTTCTTATTGCTAATCTGGCAACCTCTGCATCATATGGTCGTGAGAGGGTTAATATGTATATGAGCTATTGAACTATCTCACTTGACTTGTAGGCTATATGAAACTATATACAGGGTGTATTACTTTTCGATTCAAAACTTTACCAGTAGGCCTAGGCGGCTAGGCCTATTATTTCGGTCGATCCGTTTCGGAACTTTCGGGTGCAGCGCTATTGAGTTAATTTACGTTTGTGTCTTATTTTTATACATTAAATTTATATTGTGTGGTAGATTAGGTTATAAAAGCATATTTGTACAGTAATATGTTTTATATTTGTGGTTTTTAGGTGATGAAAGGTAGAAATAGTACAACTTTCGATCGCACCCAGACCAATACCTATTTTCCCAATTTATATTTAACTCCCATGTACGCGCCGACAGCACAGTACGCATCCCCCGCGTAATTTGAGGGTTCACTGTACTCTTGAGCTGATCAATGAACTTCGCATGGCCATTATTCAATATTTTAGAGTCGTGACAATAGGTTTATATATGAAATACAAATAATTTTTCATGCTCTTTCCAAAGATCTGATCAGAATTTGTCTATCATGAATATACAGTATATATAGTCATGCTCTTTATAATGTGGCGTTGAGTAGCGCGCATTCAATCATACTTACAGTTTCTTACAGTTTCTTACAGTAGATCCTCTGGAAAAAGGCAAACTAGGCCTGTGTATCCAGCTCAGTGCCAGTACTTGCACTGCTGCGGTCGTTCACGGTGTTGGCGGCGGCGGTAGCAGACGCAAAATTTTTACTATTCTGTATTTTTTGCTTTATAATCAAACTTCAAATCTTGTCTTCCCCATGCTTTATCAAGATTACTTTCAAATTTCCTTATTGATTCGGAATCGACTACATACTGGGGCAGTGCGTTCCACTCATTTACCACTCTATCACAAAATTAGTTCTTTGCCTTTTCAAGCCTATTTCTTTCTTTGTAAATTTTCTTAGAGTGTCCTCTCGTTCTTGTTCCCACACATCCTCATCATACATTCCTGACACTATCTTAAAAGTCTCTATCATATCCCCTCTCTTTCTCCTATATGCCAGTGTCGGAAGCCCCAGTGTCCTCAACCTCTGCTCATAGCCCACGTTCTTCAACGTTGGTACTAGCTTGCTAGCTCTCCTCTGCACTTTCTCCACTGCTTCTATATCCTTTACCATATATGGAGCCCACACCTGGTTCGCATATTCCAGGTGCGGCCTAGCCAGCGCTGTATAGAGATTCCTGAATATTTCTTCGTCAAGTGACACAAATGTCCTCCTTATCAGCCATACAATTCTATTGGCTTTGTTTATCTTTTCCGCTAAATGTTCTGAGAAATTTAACTTATTATCTATCACTACTCCTATATCCTTTTCTGCATTAACTTCCTCCATCTCTTCATACATACTGTATCCTACCTTGTCTATCTTGCTTGTCCCAATCTCCATGTACTTGCATTTTTTTGGATGAAAAGGCATTAACCAATGCTCAGACCATCCCTTCATGCCCTCCACATCTCCTTGAAGCAAACCCACATCTTCCTTACTCCTCACTCTTCTATACAGCTTAGTGTCATCCGCATACAGGTATATCTCACTTCCATTAGTTATAACTTCAGGTAAGTCGTTGATAAATATAACAAACAGTAGTGGTCCCAACACAGATCCCTGAGGTACCCCACTTGTAATTTCCCTCCACCCCGAGCCTATTCCATTCACCAGTACCCTCTGTCTCCGATCTTTCAGGAAGGCTTCTATCCATTTCACACATTTCTCCCCTATATTATAGCTTTTAACTTTCTCTATTAACCTTTTATGTGGGATCTTATCGAAGGCCTTCATAAAATCGCAATACAGTATACCACGTCTATAACATCACCATCCTCCAGAATTTGTATCCAATCATCTACCACCTTAATTAGCTGTAGTACTGTCGACCTCCCCGGCAAGAATCCGAACTGTCTCCCACTGAAAAGTTGGTTTGATTTCATATGCTCCATTATTCCTTCTCTAATTACCGTTTCCATTAGTTTACACACAACACTTGTCAAACTGACTGGTCTATAATTTCCTTGGTCATTTCTCTTTCCCTTCTTAAAAATAGCTGTTATGTTCGCCTCTCTCCAGTCCATTGGGATTTGTCCTGTATTAAAAGATACCTCAAATAAAAAATTTAATGGCTCTACTAACATCTCACCTCCTTCCTTTATGATTCTTGGATGTATCCCATCCGGTCCCAGGGACTTACTTCTGTTCATTTTTTCTATAGCCCTTCTTATTCTAGCATGGGAAAACTCTATTAGTTCTAGTGCCGGTGCCTGTTTGATGGGAATAGTAGGCACTGCATCATCCGACTCCACTGTTAGTACCTCCCCAAAGTATTTCCCCAGCACCTCTGCTTTCTCCTTATCAGTTTCTGCTCTATTCCTACCATCCAATTCTCCTATCAGTTCTGGGATACCTACTCTTCTTGTTAACTTTTCCTGAATGTACTTCCAGAATATTTTTGGATTTTCCTTCACGTTTTTTGCAATCTCTCTCTCCCTCTCCTTCACCCCCCTCCTTGTCTCCCACCTTATTTTATTGTTTATTTGTCTACGTTCCAAATCCACTTCTTTAGCTTCTATACTAGACCCCCTGTTCTTTTTTAACACTTTTAAGTCTATCCCACAATCGTTTCTTTCTTCTTATCAATGTCAAAAGCTTTCTTTTCATTGGTAATTCTGGGTTCGTTCTTTTCCTCAATTTTGTTTTATCCTTATATTCCCTTACTGGTACACATTTGGATATAGCATTCTCCAGTTTGACTCTAATCTTCCTCCACATTCCTTCAGCGTCTTCACCGTTCAAGTATTCCCCCCAGTCAATGTCCAAACACCTTCTCAGCAGCTCATAATCTGCTCTATCATACATGTATATTTTTGTATTGCTTCTATTATCCCTCTCTGTTTTAATATTGCAACTAAAACTTATACGGGCATGGTCACTACGACCTATAGGGCTATCCACATTGACATGTTCTACTATATCCTCCTCATTGCTAAAAATCAAATCAAGTACACTCCCCTGCGTCCCATCTCTATATCTTGTCATCTCTGTAATATGTTGCGTTAAAAAACAATCTCTTACTTTCTCTATAAATTTGTTTTCCAGGCTACACTGTCCCGCTGGAGTAGTACAATTTGCCCAGTTGATCCTTGGCAAATTGAAATCTCCAATCAAAATCTTATATTTGTTCTCTCTATTATCTATTTCCTCCATTGCTTTCAGTAGGTTATCATCCTCTTCCCTACTATTATTTGGGCTTCTATATATAGAGGCAATTAGAATTGACCCTCTTGCACATTTTACTTCAATACACAAATACTCACAATACTGCTGTCTCATATCCACCTCAATTACCTTGAGCTCTTTTCTTACATAAATAAACAGTCCTCTTCCAACCTCTGCTCTAATTGCATTCCTCTCATACAACTCAAAACTCTCCAAACTATACTCCACCAGTTCCCTTTCAATTCTAGCATTTTTTGGTCTTACTTCCTGTAAGGCTATGACATCAGGTTTTTCCTCTTCATCCTGCAACCTACATATCAGTTCTCTTTTCTTGTCCTGGGTAAACACATCAACATTGCTAAACATAATCCTTAATCTTTCTACCATTCCTTCAGCAGCTACATCATCCCGCTCCTCCTGTCCGTGTCCTACTCCCCCCCTCACACTACCGGTACTGTGTCTGCAGCTTCTTCTTGTCCTGTCTCTCCCCGAGACGCTTCCACCCTGCTCTCCACCTCTGCCACAACTTCTATCACATTCTCTTCCCTCCCAGATCTCCTCCCTTCTATTCGTATAAACCACTTTTTCAATTTCCCGTCCCTCACTTTCCAGACGCGGTCACCTTAATAGCGGAAGCTCTGGTCATACACGGGCATGCTCCAATCTACCGCGGAATCGACTCGGTCCTGTGACGTCACGCTCGGGTCCGATCGCCTTCCCGCTCTCCCTCTGTTTGTTTACATCTGTCGGTTGGCGTGTACCTCAATATTCTCAGTTATTATAAGGATCTCTCCCACTGTTGCTTAACCCTCTCACCACGGAAGGGCTCTTGAACGCCCATAAAAAAGCATATAACAGGTACCTGGAAGGGCTCTTGAACGCCCAGTGGTTGAAAGCCTGTGAGCTTCGTGTGCGAGGCGTCGGTCCGACGCATGTAAACAACAGCCGGCTGGACCGACGCCCCGCATCTCCGGCCACAAGAAGGAGAGCGTCGCTTGTTCGTGTGTGCCTGTATGTTGTTGTTAAGTATCGGAAAGTAGTGTAAAGTGGCTGTTTTGGCCATAAAGTTATCTCCAATGAAATCATCACAACTCAACCAGTTGACTTAGAGAGCTCTACTTAATGCCATTCTACAGGTAAATAACACAGCTACGCTTGGGGATGCGCGGGAATGCGGGAAGCAGTCAGATTAACACATATACGGTAGCCTAGCCTAGACGTTTTTCGGCCAAAACACCCGGGTTTCGAGGAATATATATATAATACATAGCCGGGGCTGGAGGGTTAAACAAAATGCCTCCCCCCATTACCTTTTTGTATTTCTATGATGTGTACTTTATGGTATTTCTATGATGTGCGACGTGTACATTGTGTCAAAAAAGGGAACTTTGGGACTTAGGCTTGGACGAAATAGGTCAAAAAGGGGGCTTTGGGATTTTGGCTGGGACGAAATTAATTTTCCCCATAAGGTACTGTATGTTGTTTCAGTAACACATAAGGACGAAGGAACGAAATGAGCGTGTTACCGAGAACATGACTGGTTATATTTTTAATATCAATATTTAAAATAAAAAATAAGGTCAATAAAAATCTATTTACCTTATACAGTATGTGACTATACACTCATACTATGAGGTATACATCAATGAATTATAGATCAACGTATAGGGCAATGCATGATAAAAAGAATCAAATTATAACCAACTTCCTAGAAAATAGTAGGCCTACTTTATGCATATGTATTTCTATATGCAGCTCTCTTACCGGTCAAAAGACTGTCACTTACCTTAACTCGGTGGACCCCAAGCGATTTGATATAAATGTACACTCCAGAACCAGCCACTTGTAAAAATATTTCTCCTGAAAACACATGGAATGGGTTAGTAATGAAGGAAAAACAAAACACAAAATGCTCACCTAAGTCATTTAGGGGTCCTGGGGTGTGGTGGAAAGTCACAATTTTACAGAATAACTTGCTCATGTAGTAATGTACACCCTATGTGGTGGATTGTGTTCTTTTATTTCATATATTTTATTTTAGTAAGTGTTGTTTCCACATAGCGATTTTGATAAGTTATTTTGCCTTTATATTGACTTTGTCCAAGTTTTGGTTTGTTTAGTTTGCATGTTTTACATTTTAATTAACATGGGGTGATGTGTAGGCAATATACTGTACTGGAAAATCACTCCCGCGCGAGCCCACACGTATGCGGTTGGACTTGGAGGGTTGCCAACCATCGGTATTGTTCCGTGGGATCCTAAAGTAGTTCACATACAATTCTGAACCCTGTAGGTGCCATAGGACAACAGTAATTAAGGCGACGCATAACGTGCGTCTCTGGTACTCGAGGGGTTAAGCATAGACCATAGGGCTGTAATATAGTCACCATTATATAATTATGAAAGTTATTAACTTGCATGGGACAAACTATTTCTAATAATACTGTATATAACACTCCCAAACACTTCAAGAAACGCAATTTAAATGCCCGTAAGACCGTAGTGCACCGCTTGGCTGACCGAGACATACTTAGTACCAGGTCTTTTCCGAGATTGCAGGGAAAAAATATGACAGTTATGAAAAGGAAGACGGGACAGCACGAGCTTAGCGATTATCCTGTTAAACATAAATAGATAAATCCAAATAGGTAATTACAATGATGACTACAATTTTCAAACTGTGTAGGTGAGAATTATTGAGTAAGTAAGTGAGTAATGAAATGGCTTTTTTGTGTGAGAAATAGAGATAGATAGTGTGTCTTGGATTTAATTTTAATTTTAAAGGTTAAAATCTCACCCTGTTTAGCACTTGTATCGCACATGGTCACTGTAAAATAATGGGGTGAAACAAGGATGGTACAAACAAAAAGACCACCCCTCAATTAGATATTGTTACAATAGTGTTTCTCACTTATAGGTTGGGTCAGCATATGGAGGGTCAACTACACTGTCCGGCCTACAGCAGTACACCCGCTATGAAGTTGTATTACAAGCCTTCAACAACCGAGGTGCTGGACCTCTCTCACCACCAGAGATAGCCACCACACAGGAGGATGGTCAGTACCTAGTACAGTGTACCCTCGGGTAACACGGCTTTGCAAAATGCGGTTTTGCTTTAACACGGGTACTCCAAATGTGACGAGTCACCTATAACATGGTTTGCCTCAGCTCGGGGAACGCCATTGACTCAGTTTCCCTTCCCACCCATGTTGAGGAGAACAAAACTGTGCGGTCCAAGTGTATTTTATGTGCCAGCCCATCCCTCTAAACCACCCTTACTTACCTCTTTGTTGCCCTTTTGCTATCATAATTTATGCATATGGCATGTGAAGTATGATTGAGTGTTGTTTGGTCGCCATGGTCGGTATTTTGAGTGATTTGTGTCAGGTTTTAGGGTGTAGAAGGCTAAAAAAGGGGACTTTGGGGAAGTTGCTGGGACGAAATGCCGTATTTCCCATATAACCTATGCTTCATGTAACACAGTGTTATGGCAGGACAAATTAACAGTGTTACCCGAGGGTGAACTGTATATCAGTTCTGAAATATTAACAAAAGTGGATATAAGGTGCACATATATTGACAATATTCTATATATTGACTATTTAATAGTGGCCCCTCCATCATTGATGATGTTGCCTATTAGTATAATAATCTCCATTCAACACCCACGGTGGCCGTTTGAATCAGCCGCCACGGGGAAGAAACAAGAGTCATCCTCATAAGTGCAACGCTACTTCTCTTATGGTGTCGTCATAGATTGGGTACCCACTACGAAAACACTTTCGTAAAAAATAAAAGAAGAAAAAAGAAAAACTTTAATACTTAAATACTGTTATAAACACGCTTCCCACATTCGGTGGATTTCTTGCGTTGTGGCTTCTTGCCGCTTCTTGCCAAGCGCATCATTCTCCCTTCTCTTCCCCGCGGGCAACCTGTCAACACGTGTGCCCCGAGCTCTGCTTCATTCGACGTTCGCTCTCTTCTATTGAGTCTTTGCTCATTTGTATATATCTGAGTTGTAGTGAACAAGGTTTAGATTAGCTAGCACGGGTTGTGTTATGGTTTGCCCACAGGAAGTGTTAAAATTAGGGTACATTTCAGGCGCTAACATGTTGTGTTCAAGACTGACGCCACTTGGGTGTTTACTCGTGTCTCTTATTTTGCGCCTTATTTTTTTGCTTTTCCTTAGTTAGGAGGCTTTTTATCTTCACGAGCTGTTCTACAGTCCAGTGTTTCGGCCTAGGGGCCTTGTCTTTTTTCATTGTGCAGGCGTGCCAGTGCCAGGATTGTCACACGTGGTGTGGGATCTTCTGGCGTTCGAGCCTGCTTAGAGGCCCCGTGCGGGGGCTTCATCTGCTTCGTGCTGCTCGAGGTGGTCTTCAGAGTAAGTGTTAACCTGCGTGAAGATTCTTTGCCTCGTGATAAAGCCTTTAGGGACTCTTATTTTATTAGGGGTGTATGTTTTTTATCTGTATGTGATATATTCTGTGCCCCCTTTTCTTGTGCTCCCGTGCATTAGTGTTGCCCACTTTCAGGGAGCTCAAGGAGGCGTCCTTGTTACAGGGGTGTTTTTATTTAGAGGAAGGTTTTCTCTCAGGCTGGTGCCCATAGCCGAGGGTTGTCCTTGGTTTTTGACCCGCCGGTTCTTATGTCTGTGGCCTGAGGTCTGTGGCCGCCGTGCTGGTGTGTGGTCTGGTCTGGTCCTCTTGTCTTTTCCCCCCTGTTATTTTTTGTGTATGTGGTAGTGTGCCACTACCTATCCTGACGCCGATCCTGCATGTCCGGTGGAAGGATACGTATCTCTGATACGAGTTCGGCGAACCTATTAGCCTACCGGTTTACCTCGTCATGCGGCAGCTCAGTGAGTAAACTTACCGGCGGCTGCTAGCAATTGTATGTATTGGCACGCAGTTAACCGCTGAGTTGGTTTGGCTTTCGAATCTGTGACCCATGTCACAGGTTGGCAACCCGATTTGGAGCCCCTCCTTATGCTTGAGAAGGGCGTGAGGAGGGAGACTCTCAAAACTCTCTTAGGGATCAGAACAGGGATTGAGGCTGTGGCCTACACTTGTTCTGGCGCCGGGAGTATAGGCTGTTAAAACCTCTCAGGTTATCCTTATGAGCATTGATTCCTGGAAATTTTCTATTTCCAGATCCCTTCTACAGTCCGGCCAGCTACGGACGAGTTGTTCCCGCCGGGGAGGGGAGCCTCTGGTATCATGCCTCTGTTTTCCATTTGTTCGACGCCGACGTGCCTCCTAGTACCTGTCGCAGCACACAGGCTATGTATACGGTGTGTAAGGTGTCTAGACAGATCCTCTTTCTTATGGTCATCTCGCAAATGCCCAGTGTGTTCAGACTTATTTGAGGAATGGCTAGCAAGCCAGGATGTGTCATGTCCATTAACACTCATTGAGATAAAGAACAAATTTGCAGCTTACGCTTCTAGAGTAGCAGACGTAGCGTTATGCTGCGATAATGCTGAATTGTTAAGAATTGTAAAAGTATATTCTTTTGAAAACGCCCCAGTTTCTCAGACACAGAACCCCCCAGTAACATGCATGAACCTGGCCTCTCCCCATTCGTCTACGACCTCCATACAGAGCTCCCCTCCCCACTACAAGAGGAGTCGCTCAGAGTCGCCGGAATGTCTATCCATCCCAACCATTACCACCTGCAGGACTTGGTCAGCGGACTTCCAGCATGGAGTTCCTGCCTGACAAGATACGAAAACTATCTAGCCCTCGGCGCAGGGAGAGGGTAACTTTAGGCAACCTTAACTAGCTCGCAAGTGTGTAAAACGGAGCAGCAGCCGGGAGCATCGACGTCCGCCGCGGCGACGCCGGTGGTTTTACCCGGTCTCATCGCGGCGGACGCCGAGCGCTCGCAGTCTGCGATGAGGGTTAGAAAGTCAGTTACGGTTAGGCTCCAGGGTTCTAAACTTGTGTTGGAGAACAGTGACTTTCCGGGCCAGGAGTTGTCGTCAACGCCGGAGGCCCCGAGTTCTAATAGCAATGACAGTGTTTATCCTCAGGCTAAGGTGATACAGGCAGGTATACCTCCATTTTCTACCACACTAGAGGCGGTCACGGCAAAACAGTCTGACGCTGAATTAGACCAAGTTACGAAGAGGCAGCCCGTCAGGCCGCCCACTAGGAACACAGTACCAAGCGGCACAGTTCTTCAACCTCCTAAGGTACCTGATATCCCGCCGGGATCCCGAGACCGGGATTCTCCGACACATAGTTCAGACTTAACATCTCAACCTAGTGGTAGTAAGATACTAGACACAAGTTCGAAGGTACAAGTAGAGGAACAACAGACAGAGGGAAACCGGCCAAAGCCTCTCAAACGACCGAAACCTCCATGTGTTACGTCCAAACAATTGGATGATTTACTGCATAGGGTCATGCAACAATGTGCCATAAGACGCCAAGTAGCCCCTCCGCCGGGTCAACCTGTGACTATCTATCTATCTATTGCCTGACGCCGTGATCCCCGAAGGGGTGGCCACGAACGAACCGCCCCCATGCACCTCTGTCCCCAGTCAGTCGACGCCCCTCCCCCCAACCAGCACTGCCTTCGTTCATGTAGTTCCTCACTCCATCCTTCCACCTCATATTCGGTCTACCTCTCCCCCTCTGTCCCTCCACCTCGCTCTCGTACACCCTCTTAGTCATTCTCTCGCTTTCCATACGTTCCATATGGCCGAACCATCTCAAGTTGTTCCTTTTCACACTTTCCAGCACATCTACCTCCACACCACACCTGTGACTACTCTCTCTAAAGATAAAGGGGGGGTGCCTAGTAACTCTGTTGCCACGCCTGGGTCATGGCCAGAACAAGGGTCCATCCGCCTTTTGTCTTCGTTAAATGTTATAACAGAAACTGACGCCAACGCCATACAAAACACTAAACAGCATCACACTTTCCAACAGCAACACAACACAATCACATGCTGCAATCACAACAACAGACTCTACTCCTTCATGTAAACAACAAGCAAACACTCTCATCAATCACTTTTCACATGTCAGCCACCTAAAACCTCACAAAGACGACCGACGTGTCATCCGACGTAAGAGACAATTCCCCACAGACCCTGACTATACACCCTTCACCAATCACCAGACAAAGCATATCATCAACAATCTCAAGCACTCACCCGCCTGTGGCCTAGACAACATAAGCAACATACACCTCAGACACCTGGGACCACAAGGCATACAAGCACTCACTAACATATCAAACTACAGCTATTCACACAACACAATACCAGACATTTGGAAGCATGGTATCATCATCACTTTCCCCAAACCCAACAAAGACCCCACGCTACCCTCCTCGCACCGCCCCATCACACTCCTTTGCTCCCCCTCCAAAGTCATGGAACGCCTAGTATTACAACTAATTACACCTGACCTACCCCTAGCTCCAACACAACATGGCTTTAGGCCACTGCACTCCACAAACACTCTTCTCACAGACCTTACACAAAGAGCTTTCGACGGCATCAATTCAGCTAGACCACCACACAGATCACTATTAGCCACACTCGACATTAGTAAAGCCTTCGATGCCATCCCCCGCCACAACCTAACAAACAAAATCTACAACACAAACATGCACAACAACACAAAACGATGGCTGGCCAACTTCCTAGCAGGCAGATGTGCACACGTATCTTTTGCCGGTCAGTCATCTAAAATCAGAAACTTTCCAAACGGAGTCCCACAAGGATCCGTCCTATCGCCCGCACTCTTCAATCTGTACATGCACGATATAACTACACCCAATACGCCCCAAATAAACTTAGCCTCCTATGCAGATGACATAACACTCACATGCACACACCATGACCCAAAAAGAGCAACAGATCTCCTTCAACCCTATCTCAACACACTACATGGCTGGTGCACTACAAACAGACTTAATCTAGCCCCAGCCAAATCCACCGCAACCCTGCTCACAAGTTGGACAGGAGAACACGAATACATCCCTCAACTCACCATAAACAACACACCCCTAACACATACACACACCCAAAATCCTAGGAGTAACATATGATACTCATATGACATTCAAACAGCACACCACAAACATTAAAAAGAAACTGACACCCAGACTTAACGCCCTCAGGTCACTTGCTCACACAAAATTTGGACACAACAAAGAAACTACCACCACAGTATATAAACAATACATAAGATCAGTGATGGAATACGCAAGCCCAGCCTGGGCTTCTAACCTAGCTGAAACACATCATAAGACCTTACAGACTATTCAAAACAAAGCCCTGAAGATCATTACAGGCTGCACAGCTACTGCACCCACAGATCACCTACATCAAGAAACCAAAATCCTCAAAGTCAAAGACCATCTGGACATGAGAGGCACTCAATTCCTGGCAGCAGCCTCCACGAACCAAGACCACCCACTAAACTACATGGCAACACACCCACAGACACCAAGAAATATCAAAACAACACCCAGCACACGGTATCACACACAATTATTGTCCTCTCTCCCTCCCTGCCCACCCCGAACCAACTTCCAGAAGCACATCCATACTCATATCTCTCACCGATCCATCCACTCACTCACAGACAACACACAGCTGCATGCACGACCTCCCGAAATCCATCCTTCCGAATCCTCCCTTCCTCGCGAGGACAGAGTCCACCTGGCCAGGCTGAGATGCGGACACCATCCAGCTCTCCTGAGCTATCAGAAGAGACTGGATGACTCCGTTGTCGACGCCTGCCCGGGATGTAACACAGCACCCCATACCATTAAACACATCATAGAAGACTGCATTTCACACAACCACTTACGCCAACAACACAATCTACACTCAATGAGAGCTCTGTGGGAAAGCCCGATCGTGGCCATGGCCTTTCTCAGGGACTCGGGGCTGTTCGGCCAGGCAGCTTAGGGAACAACAACAACAACAACAACAGAAACTGATGTTTCCTGGCTTCCGCCGTCCTCTAACGTAGCTTTCTCCGCCGCTGGTAGGCCGGGACAAGGCTTACCGATGGGCGGTCAGTTGCATTCCCGACAAGGGAAGGAATCACGGTCGGCAGTGTTTAGCAGTTCTTTTCAATCAAATAAGCTCTTATCTGGCACTGCGGTGTCTTCCGGGAGTAGGAAGGACACTGGTTCTGGCTCACTGTCTCAGGGACAAGGAAAAGATGATAGAATGAGTTCTGGTCAACAGCCTCCATCTCAGTTTTCGCTCAAAGCTCATCGACAGCCGGCGGCGTGTCCGCCGGTTCTAGACGAACAAACGGCCTCTCACTCGCAAGCTCGACCGCCGCGAGTTCGGGCAGAATTAAGTAACCAGTCTCAAGCTCAGAAGGCACCAGGGAGGCTTTGGCTCTCTGTTACCGCGGTGACTAGAGGCGATGGGCACAGGTCAACGCAGGGGGAGGTCCCGGTGCCCCATGAGTGGTCTATAGAAGTAAACAGGCGCAAAGTTTTTAGGGCGAAAGATGTACAGTAAAAGTCCTTTAATCCGACGACCGATGATTCGAATCTCCCAATAGTCCGAATTTTTCAATTTGAGGCCAAATCCGAATTCACCCGATGGTCCGAATTTCAAGAAGTCCCAAAGTCCCCTTTTTGAGGCATTAGTCCACTCAAATGACACATAATGGAGCACACACATATCATATGTTCATGAATTCACTTTAAAAGTTTACCATTGTCATTGTAGTCTATTACCTACTTCAAAACATTCAGATTAATGGTCAAAGGAAGCTACTGATATAAACGTAAACACCACATCGTCTGCTAGAGAGTTTGTTTTGCTCTTGAACGCATCCTTGGGACGCTCCGATGCGCTACTGGCTTGCACCGCATTTTCTGCAAGCGCATTCAGTCTTGAGCTTGAAAACGCACCTTTGGACGTTCCGATACGCTACTATTTATAGTTCAGTGATCGGAGCGTCCCAAGGGTGCTTTCAAGACAACAAGACAAGGGTGCTTTCAATACAATATAATATAACAGAGCACGTCACAAAAGGAAAATTACAAGAACCTCTCAGGGAAGTGCCGTTGTTAAGGCATTACTTCCCGAACCACATCTGATCTGATCTTCAAGAGCAAGACAAACTCGCTAGTAGACGATGCGGACATATGGTGTTTACGTTTATATCAGCAGATTCCTTTGACCATTAATCTGAATGTTTTGAAGTAGGTAATAGGCTACAATGACAATGGTAAACTTTTGAAGTGATTTCATGAACATATGATATCCTATGTGTGCACCATTGTGTCATTTGGGTGGCCTAATGCCTCAATGTTTTCGTCAGGCCATTAATACACAGGTTCATAGGGGTAAAGTCCGATAATCCGAAAAATCCACTAATCCGAACGAGGGCCGGTCCGCTGCCCTTCGGATTAACGGAAGTTTACTGTACTAGGGAAAGTGTTAGACGTACTAGTTCAGGCAATACCAGACCCTACTAATTTTCAGTACTTCGTGTATAACCCTGGCCAGATGACTCCTCTCCCTACGGACACCCATAGTCAGGCCCCCCCCGATCCAGTTGTACCTATTTGCCCTGTTTGCTCTCAACGTTGTGACATCAATGGTTGCCATTGCATTCAGTATGGTCAAAAGTTTCATAGGTGCAATCCTCATCCGGACCAGAGATAATTGAATCTGGGTGAGGTGGGACATGGCCCTTGGGTGACGTGGGATCAGGAGCTCCAACAATTTTCTATTGATGTTACTTCTAATACCTCGTTGCCAGTTCCCCCGCCGCCAAGTACTGAGTTTGACTGGCTTAAGCAAGAACCCGGCGGAGTGCCCAGAGCTATTTTTGATTTTCTCATAGTCCCTCAATTAGTAGCGACGGATTTTCCGGCTCCTTTTCGAAGTCCTGACCCCATTGACCTCCAGAGAGAGTTCCTGGTCAGAGATAATGCCCGTAGAAAATTTATCGGCTTTCTCCTAACCAGAGATACAGCCCAGGCCATTGCCCAACCAGTACCGAATCCTCCTCGTCAGGGCGAGACAGCTACTCAGACTCAGTATGGCGCAGGGGTTACCGAGTAACGTTTATTATAGAGTTCTCTACTCTCCTATATTAACCCCTCAGACCCGGTTGGGCTCTGAGGCATCCATAAAAAACACCCCCGCGGAACCCGGAAGGGCTCTGAGGCACCGGCAGCTTGAAAGCCTGTAAGCTTGGTGTGCGAGGCGTCTGTCCGACGCATGTAAACAACAGCCGGTTGGACCGACGCCGCGCACCTCCGACCACAAGAAGGAGAGGCGTCCTTGTTCGTGTGTGCTTGTATGTTTTTGTTAAGTAGTGAAAAGTAGTGTAAAGTGGCTGATATCACCACAAAGTTATCTCCACGGAAATCGTCATCACAACTGAACCAGTTGAATTAGAGAGCTCTACTAAATGCCATTCTACAGGTACGAAACACATCTATGCTTGGGGATGCGCGGGAATGCGGAAGCAGTCAAAATAACAAAGATACGGTAGCCTAGGCATAGACGTTTTTCGGCCAAAACCCCCGGGTTTCGGTATGGAATACATAGCCGGGTCTGATGTGTTAACAGCGACTCCAATTAATGAACAAACACTGAGAGATGTTCGGGTGATGATTCAAGCTAACAAAGGTACACCCCAATAATTATCCCTAAGTTCAGCAGACACTGGATGGCCGGCGATCGGTGGACGGTTTACCGGAGCCTCACCAAAGGTCATCAATTAGGCCCAACATTTTTGTCCTAAGAAAGCTGCTTCACGTAATATTGCCTCCCCCTCTAAGCCAGGCTGGGCACAGGGGTTCGAGATAGGAGACTGTGGTACCGTGCCTTGGCTGCGCCAAAGTATTTTTCTGCTGCACATTCGGACTGCGTCTTAGAGTGCATAATGGTCGGGATACGGAAGGCTATGCAATGTCCTACCCAGCACCCAGAAGTAAGGTGAGTGCTCTCATTGTTGACCGGACAAAATAAAGGCGGAACACTAATGAGAAGGTTTTTCAACGGTCCTCGGCGTATATACACGCCGCGGCTGTTCTAACTAACCAAAGACTTCCTTCGGAGGCAGATCCCTCATTGCCAGGGTCCAGGTAGAGGTCCGCCGGTGGCCGGCCGTCCTCTATGTCTTGCCAGTATTCGTAGAGTAATCGGCAGAAGCATTGGCCATCCTAACCTTTTTGACCCCACTAGGGGCATTATTGTTTGAGTTTTTTATGCTAGTAGGTAACACCTACCCCGCTCGGTGCGCCGGGAAGTAGTTTTTCTCCCTAGGCACTTTAGTTTTATCCCACTAGGTAAGGGGTTTTAGTCCCCTCTATTACTCAACATACAAGTACAACCAGATGGTTTTCCTTTTGTAACGGGATGCTTATCGTCTTAGTTATCACATTTAACTTGTTTTCCTGACATCTTCCAATCCACGGCGGTATGTGGACCTTGTAAGGTCGAGTTTCCATTAATGGGTAAGACCCGGCGAGACAGGGAGCCGACTGGAATGTGGATTTCAGAACCCATTCCCTTGTGCGCTCCCAATACCTGCTGGGTAGTGTTGTGTACATACGTAATGGGTATGCTGCTGACCGTCAAAGGCAGGCGTAGCTCACTCCCAGGATTGTGATTCCCAGCTGTCTAAGTTTGTCATAATATAAAAGAGGTTTTAGGACTCCCCCTCTCCTTGGGAAAGCGGGGGGGAGGGAACCCCTGAACGTACGGCGGCTAGTTTTTCCGCCTCAGATCCGATTCCCATGAATAAATAGCTTCAGTTACCTCCTCGCTCACATTGCTAATAGTTACCTCGGGACAGAAGGGAGTCCTCATTCCACTCGTCCAGACTAGGGTAGACATGCCTTGTTGCCAAGTAGGGCTCCTAGCACGTAAGGTCCACTGTCGGCTCACCCTCGGTCTGCCGGGATAAATAGACTGGGCCTAAGCAGCCGTCCTTCGTTACCAGTCAGTTCAAGTAAGATCCTCAGGGGAAACAGATTGGGAATGAATAGACTTGGCCTAAGCAGCTGTCCTTCTTTACCAATCAAACCCAGTTCGGTCCTCGGCGGAAACAGATCCCGCCGGGACAGTACGGGTAGAGACTTGTAAGCCTAATCACCATCAGATTAACTCCATCAGCGTAGGGTAGAACCACCTCAGGTTTTCTCTACGACAAGACTTCGTTGAGAGGCACCATCTAAAGTTTTCTCTACTATAGGACTTGCGACACAAAGGTTAGACGATTCCTGAGCTACGCATGCCTATGCCGTGTTGGCTAACCTAGTTTTTCTTTTGTTTCAAAGCACTAAGTAGTTTTGGTAATTTTACCGCAAATTATTAAGTTCATGGGATTACACCGAGGGAGCACACTCCGCACCGGCTAAAATCTGCCGACGAGTTAGTCCTCAGAATCTGGTATGCTCGAGTTCAACTAGTAACATGCTAAGCTCCCCCGGCGTATTACCTAGCATAGTACAGTATTCTGGTCCTCCCATGCTAGAGGTTGACTCAGAAGATAAGTTAAGATATATGCCAGCTCTTGCTTTTCATCCAGGTCTACGAGCTGTTATTTTACCCGTGAAGAGAGAGTTGCCCTCGATCCCTAAAATGTTATTGAGTTTTTTCATTTTCTGTTAGATCTTCGAGTAAGTTGTAATTTTTATACTTGCGCACCGGACCCGATCTCTCTCTCTTCACTAATACTGTAGTTGTTTTAAGTATTCACGGCTTTAGAGTTTTTTGTACTGAGATAAGTGACACCCATTCTGGGCGAAGAAAAAGGGGGGGGGAGGAGGATATGTGTATCCCAGTACACCGAAAGGTATAACCCCCTCCGCCGGAATACACGGGTATCCAAGTACTGTACATGGGGATGTAGCTCCCTCCGCCGGAATACACGGTCAAGCAGGGCAAGCCAGGCGCGGCTTCCGCCGAGGCAGAGCCCAGACATGCTTTACGAGCTAGAAGCTCAAGTGTTTATGATTTTTAGGTTTAAGTGAATCTATCATTGTTTTAGAATACTTGGTCTGAGATCAATTAAATTAAGAACCAAGCTTTATAAAGGTAGTAAAATTTGTTTTTATGTATGTAAAGGTTTTCTATCTTAAGATAGTTGGGTGATTGTTCACCTAGTCAAGTGACATAGTGATTTTCACAGAGGATAGACTATTCACAGTTTAGAATCTGAGGAGAGTGATAAAAAGTTTTGTATTAGCTGTTATTATCACATTGTACAACAGGTACTTCATGTAGAGGCCCTAAGTATTGAGCAGGACTTCTTTGAAGCAACGCACTGCTCACACTCTTTCAATTTTGTAATTTTCTATATTGTATGTAAACAATAAAATGACTTATTCTGTTAGACGAATTCTGACCTTTCCCTTGCGGTAACGGAGGTTCAGATATTGTTGCGAATGTCCCCCTCCAGTCTTGGGAATTCAGGCAACATCGTCAATGATGGAGGGGCCACTATTAAATTATAGGTTTGATTCCCGGAGGGAAGTAAAGAAAACCTAATATTTAGTAGGGGCCCCGGAATCATTGACGATAAGGGCCCTCCCAACCATCCCCTTCCCATTCGCTTGATATCTGGAGTTTTATCTTGATATATCAGTGAAGGGAGAATGATGCGCTTGGCGAGAAGCGGCAAGAAGCCACAACGCAAGAAATCCACCGAATGTGGGAAGCGTGTTTATAACAGTATTTAAGTAATAAAGTTTTTATTTTTTCTTCTTTTATTTTTTACGAAAGTGTTTTCGTAGTGGGTACCCAATCTATGACGACACCATAAGAGAAGTAGCGTTGCACTTATGAGGATGACTCTTGTTTCTTCCCCGCGGCGGCTGATTCAAACGGCCAACGTGGGTGTTGAATGGAGACTATTATACTAATAGGCAACATCGTCAATGATTCCGGGGCCCCTACTAAATATTAGGTTTTCTTTACTTCCCTCCGGGAATCAAACATATATTATGAAACGTCAGTAAACTGCTCCTAATTACAAAGTGTTGACCTGTATATCCTGGATGGTCAGTGTTAGCTCACTTCTAAACAATTTTGATTATAATGGCTGCTGCACCCTGAAATATTCAAGTGACATTCTCAAGGATTCTGAAGGTGATTGTGCAGCTAGCTTTGTTTCAGTTTGGAAATTTACAAAGGTTTCTCATAGGGAATATTGTAGGTGGGGGGAAAGGGAAGGTTAAAGTATGGGAATATGCCTGAGCAGAAATATGATTTAAGGTAAGAATAAAGTGTGTGAAGTTTCGAGTATTATAAATGATTGTTTTTTACACCAACCAACTTCACATCTAAACTCAATTAATTAAATCAACAAATACATGTGGCACTCCGAGGACTCGAACCCATGATACTCACTTCGAAATTCCGCGCACTACGCATTACGCTATCAAGACAGTTTAAGAAATATGGACAAGCCTACGATTTATTATGCAGTTTCGAATCATGCATATTAATCTGAGCATGTACATATATTCCAACTGCGCTATGGTAGCCTAATGTATAGACGAATGGAAGAAGTATATATATGTCAGGGATATATTCTATTGTACAGTATTGTTATTATTATTATATTGTTATTATTAGATGTGATAATAGATTGGTTGGTGAGACTTTTCAATGTGTGCTTTGTTGTGTCAATGGTGCCATTAGACTGGAAGAGTGCATGTGTTCTGCCGTTGTACAAGGGGTGGGGAGATCGGCAGGAGTGTTCAAGTTATAGAGGTATTAGTTTATTATCAGTGGTTGGAAAGCTGTATGGCAGGGTGTTGATAGAGAGGATAATAAAGTGTGCGGAGGATGCAATAGAAGAAGAAAAGTGCTGTTTTGGGAGGGGAGGAGGGTGTGTGGATCAGAAGTTTTAAGTAAGACAGTTATGCAAGAAGTATTTAGAGAAGCATAAGGAGATATTTTGGGCTTTTATGGATTTGGAAAAAGCGTATGATCGTGTGGACCGTGAAGCAATGTGGAAGGTGTTAAGGATTTATGAAATTGGAGGAAATTTGTTGTTGTTGTTGTTGTTGTTCCCTAAGCTGCCTGGCCGAACAGCCCCGAGTCCCTGAGGAAGGCCACGGCCACGATCGGGCTTTCCCACAGAGCTCTCATTGAGTGTAGATTGTGTTGTTGGCGTAAGTGGTTGTGTAAAATGCAGTCTTCTATGATGTGTTTGATGGTATTGGGTGCTGTGTTACATCCCGGGCAGGTGTCGACGACGGAGTCATCCAGTCTCTTCTGATAGCTCAGAAGAGCTGGATGGTGTCCGCATCTCAGCCTGGCCAGGTGGACTCTGTCCTCGCGAGGAAGGGAGGATTCGGAAGGATGGATTTCGGGAGGTTGTGAGGTCGTGCTTGCAGCTGCGTGTTGTCTATGAATGAGTGGATGGATCGGCGAGAGATATAAGTATGGATGTGCTTCTAGAAGTTGGTTTGGGGTGGGCAGGGAGGGAGAGAGGACAGTATTTGTGTGTGATACCGTGTGCTGGGTGTTGTTTTGATATTTCTTGGTGTCTGTGGGTGTGTTGCCATGTAGTGTAGTGGTTGGTTTTAGTTTGTGGAGGCTGCTGCCAGGAATTGAGTACCTCTCATGTCCAGATGGTCTTTGACTTTGAGGATTTTGGTTTCTTGATGTAGGTGATCTGTGGGTGTAGTAGCTGTGCAGCCTGTAATGATTTTTAAGGCTTTGTTTTGAATATTTTGTAAGGTCTTATGATGTGTTTCAGATAGGTTTCAGCTTGTTAGAAGCAGTTAAGAGTTTTTATGAAGGGAGCAGAGCATGTGTTAGAGTGGGAGGTGGTGAGTCAAGTGAGTGGTTTGAGGTAGAGGTGGGTTTGCAACAGGGTTGTGTAATGTCACCATGGCTGTTTAATATGTTTATGCCCCCTGTTACTACTCTCCTTGGCACGGTTGGGGGGCTTCGGGGCCGGCGACTGGGGCTTGATGGGGGATGGTTGTGGTCATTTCCCTTCCTATCTTCCTTCGAGCTTTCGTCGTCAGCTTGACCAATTTTGAGTAGTTTTTCCATTTCTCTTTCTCTGTTTTTCCCCTTCTATTCTTATTCTGTCCCATTCGGTTGTCCTCGGGCAACCTATATCTCATGTCTCCCTGGCCTGGCTAGGTAGCAGACTCCTGACCTGATTTGTCTCTTCGGTTGCTGTTGTGGCCGGACTGACTTGATTCCCTTCGGTAATGAATTTTTTGCTTCTCGATGTGATTTTTTTCTGCCTTCGACCTGTTCTCTCATTCTTCGCCCTGATCACTTCTTGGTTGGTGTTGCGGTGTAGCAGTTCTTGCCTCATCCTTCGGCCCTTCCCTATAATAGCTCATGTGGTCCGGCTGAACTGGTGAATTGGCGAGAAATGTCTGTGTCTTCGCCTTCCTCGATTTGTTCCCCTACTGCCCTTCCCTCTCTATCTTGACTCGTTTAATTATATATCTTGATCGAATCTTTCGGGCCAGCCCTATGAGAGTTCTTTTGTGGAGCTCAGTGGTCTGGTTAAATTAATATTAAAAAAAAATATATATATGTTTATGGATGGTGTGGTGAGGGAGGTGAAAGTGAGAGCTATGGGAGGAGGATTGGGTTTAGTAGGAGAGAATGGTAGAGATTGGGAGTTGAATCAGTTGCTGTTCGCTGATGACACAGCGTTGGTGGCGGATTCTGTGGAGAGACTGCAGCGGGTAGTCAAGGAGTTTGGTGTAGTTTGTGGGAGGAGGAAGCTGAAGGTGAACATCATTAAAAGTAAAGTGGTGGTGTGTGATAGGTGTGATCATAGGGTGAATCTAGATGTGAGGCCGGATGGGGAATTATTTGAGCAAGTAGAGTGTATTAACCCATACGGTGCGGGAAACGTAGTACTGTACTACGTTTTGGCAAGTTACAGCAATTTACAGGCTTTAAAAGCCTGTAAAAGCCGTAGAAATCGAGTGTCAGTGGGCGGGACTGCGAGGGGCCCACTTCCGACCGTCAGCACGTCCGTCCATGCACTGATGTCCCAGACCCGGGTCTCAGCAGTGCTGCCAAAGGCAAAAAAGCGCTACATTGCTAATAAATAGCGAGTTTTCCCCAATGTCTATGGTAGCGCTGCGGGTGAACCCCGCGAGCTATGAAACTCATTCTAGTGTCATTTTGATGCTATTTTCGTCTAGTTTTTGGGAGAATACATTTCATTTCATGCAGACACTTGATTAATCATTCAGGAGTGCCTGAATATGCCCTAAATAGCCCAAATATGCCCTCAGAGAAAGGGTTAAATATCTAGGGGGAACGATAAGCAGGGGTGGAGGTATGGAAATGAAGGTGGAACAGAGAGTGTGTGAAGGAGGGAAGGTTTTTGGAGCAATGGGAAGTATGTGGAAGACGAGAAATCTCGGAATGAAAGTAAAAAGTGCAATGTATCAAGGAATTGTTGAGCCAACAGTGATGTATGGGGCTGAAACAATGGCTCTGAAGGAAAAAGAGAGAAGAAAGCTGGATGTGATGGAGATGAGCTGCTTGAGGAGTATGTGTGGAGTTAATCGTAGAGACAGATTGAGGAATGAAGAGATACATAGGAGAGTGGGGCAGCAGGAACATTTGTCAGCCAGAGTGGGCAGAAGGGTGCTGAGCTGGTATGGTCATGTTGAACGAATAGAAGATGAAAGGCTTACAAAGATAATATGTGAGTCAGATACAAGGGAAGATAGAAGGACAGGAAGACCCCCATTGTGATGGAGAGACTGTGTAAGACAAGCTTTGGATGATAGAGGAATGACTATAGATCAGGTTAGAGGAATGACTATAGATCAGGCATGAGAAGTGGTAATAAACAGGAATGAATGGAGAATGCTTGTGAATAGGTGAGTGAACACGTGGTCATTTGGGGGAAGGGGTCGGGCGCAAGTTGGACTAGATAATAGTCCATCAGGCGCCTGGCCCGGGGAGACTATTTATATGAAGGGTGTGCCTGGAAGTCTGGTGGGCAGGCTTGTGGCTTCGACTCCGCTGCATGTCTGCCTGCCGAGATCGGAACCTCTCCTGGTGGTCGGGGGCCGGGGGAGTGCTGGAGGGACCTTGGTGACCCTGGTCTCTGGGTCTTCTGAATGACCTAGACATGTGTGAATTTGTATGTTGTTTTTGTGTGTTCGTTGTTTTCTGTTGTGTTTTGTTATCCCTGTTCTTGCTCTGTCTTGAGTCGCACCCCCCCCCCCATCCCCCCACCCCACCCCACCCCCCAAACAAAAATAGGAAAAGTGGGGATTGGGCCTGAGTATATGGATGGATGGATGGATTATTCTATCATATTGTATTTAGTTATCTCTGTCTAATATTTATGTTGTGATTATTGTTATACATTTCAGTTATGTTGTTGAGTTTCTTATATTAATTAGATAATGGCCTTGATTTGACTAAGGTTGATTCCTGTAATGATAAAAATAATATCATGAATATGCTAGCAATATAATCACAACAGTATGATAATGAACTACAACAAGCCACTCGCTTTCTCCCCTCAGCTCCGAGCCTTCCCCCCGAGACTATTCGTTGTGAGGCTACATCACCCCAGAGCATGTCAGTAGCGTGGCGACCTCCCCCAGTCAGAGGTCAGAATGGACTCATCAAGGGTTACAGAATACTCTATAATCCCGCTGCTGAGTACTCCGGTAAGTTTAGGCACTTTTTAACATTTTTACGACGTTGGTGCAGGTTTCTTTTATTATACGATATTACTCAGCTGAGAAGACAGAACAGATTCATACATAGTCATTCATCATTTTGAAAATCAAGACCCTCTCTGGTACTACTCTCCTTGTCGCGGTTGGGGCGCTTCGGGGCTGACGACTGGAGCTTGATGGGGGTTGGTTGTATAATTTCCCTTCCTCTCCCCTCGAGCTTTCGTCGTCTGCTTGACTAATTTTGAGTAGTTTTTCTTTCCTCTTTCTATGTTTTTCCCCTTCTATTCTTATTCTGCCCCATTCAGTTGTCCTCGGGTAACCTATATCAAATGCCTCCCTGGCCTGGCTAGGTATTAGGCTCCTGACCTGATTTGTCTCTTCGGTCACTGCTGCGACCGAGCTGACTCGATTCCCCTCAGTAATGCATTTTTATTTTGCATCTTGCTGTGTTTTTTCCTGCCTTCGACCTGATCTCTTATTCTTTGCCCTGATCACTTCTTGGTTGGTGTTGCGGTGTACCAGTTCTTGCCTCATCCTTCAACTCTGCCCTATAAGAGCTCTGCTGTGGAGTTAATGTGGTCCGGCTGAACTGGTGAAATGGCGAGAAATGTCTGCGTGTCTTCACCTTACTCAATTTGTTCCCCTCCTGCCCTTCCCTATCTATCTTGACTTGATTGGTTATTTATCTTGATCGAATCTTTCGGGCCAGCCTTATGAGATTTCTTTTGTGGAGCTCAGTGGTCTGGTTAACCCTCCTGGCCCGGGCCGGCTCTCCAAAGGACGGAGCTCGTATCCGGGCGATCTGGCCGAATATCAACAAAAGTAAACTAAGGTTAATCTCGCTTAATATATTACCTACATTAATCAAACATATATAGAAATGGGCGCCTTACCTTGCTGCGTAGAATGGCGTTAAGTAGAGCTCTCTAGCTTAACTGGTTCCGGAGTGATGGTGATGGAAGTGGAGGTAACTTTTTCCGCATATTTACCTCGGCGCGTCCGAACACTCAACCGCGGCCCCGGCTACGACGCCCAGTTGCACTCGTCGCTCCACCCGCAATTATGCCGGGAAGCGATTTGATAGTGTTTTATTGGTTATTATGTCATTTATTATAGTTATTATGTTATTTTCACTCAATAAAGTTATTTACATGAACTTAATTGTGTCTCTGTCACTTATTACTTTGTTTTATTATTATTATTATGATTATAGTGTAACTTTGCGCAGTGGCAGTATCGTAACCAATAGGGTCTTGCTGAGTACCGTGGAAATTGTATTGTCACTGCTATAAGCTAAAAACAGTGTGCAAAATTGGTTAAAGTTTTTGCACCACACACATCTGCCATCCTGTGCGTGGTCTCTCCACGCATCTCGGTTGGGCTACCCCCAAAGGGTAGCTAAGTCGATCCCCACCTGCCCGCGGTGACCTTGCAGACACCACTTTCCCTTTTTTTTCTTTTCCATTTTAATTTTTTTCCATTGTGGTGGCACTGACGGGGACGGCGCTACCTGGGGTCTGTCCCAGGTAGTTATTTTCACGTTTTTTTAAAACTAGGGTTTTCTCTTATTTTTAATCAGATACGAAATACAGGTGTTTTTGTTTTTTAATTATTGGTTACTTCCACTGAAATGGCAGCAAGCAAGCAGAGTTGTAGTTGTGGGAAGGTTGTGGGCAAGGCCAAATCGCTGGGCTGCTACTCGTGTGGTACCTATTTTCACGTTAAGTGTATAAATGTTGATGATGAGGACCTCAGAGTACTTGCAAAGAAGAAACCTGGATTTAAATGGCATTGCACTGTTTGCGATACTTACAGTTTCTTACAGTAGATCCTCTGGAAAAAGGCAAACTATGCCTGTGTATCCAGCTCAGTACCAGTACTTGCACTGCTGCGGTCGTTCACGGTGTTGGCGGCGGCGGTAGCAGACGTAAAATTTTTACTATTCTGTATTTTTGTTTTATAATCAAACTTCAAATCTTGTCTTCCCCATGCTTTATCAAGATTATTTTCAAACTCCCTTATTGCCATCGTCAAAAGATAGCACCCCCCTGGCTGCAAAGGACGCAGCAATTAGTCAGCAGACCTTGGATGACCTGACGGCTGCCCTAGTTGGTGAAGTGAAGACTGCCATTGTAAACGAAGTGAAGGGTGCCCTTGCTGCGGTGGCCGTGGAGATAGAGAGTATTAGTAACAGAATGGATATCCTTGAGACTAAAGTTGCTGCCCCCGACATTCCCTTGTTTGCCAAGATAGTTCAGCAAACATTTGAAGAGACCAAGAAGGAGCCGACCAAACGCACCACTGAGGTGGTAGATGGTGGAAAGAAAAAAACTGTCTGGGACCATCAGGTCCTGGTAGTGAAGCCAAAAGACCGATCCTCCGAGCCAGTAAGCCCACCAGATACAAAGGCAATCGAGACTGCTTTGGCTTCGGTTCCGGTTAACAAGTTAACTAGAACTGATTCAGGTGTACTGGTGGTACGACTTCCATCCAAGAAAGCCAAAGAAGATGCAGGAAGGGCCATCAATCAGTGTTTGGGGGTGGACAGTGCCTTCAGTGTCTCCGAACCAAAGAAGATGATGCCAAAAATGACTCTGGTAGGCATTGCTAATGACGCTGAGGATAATGAGATCATTACCAGCATCCTCAACAAGAACCCGAGAATAAAGTCCCTGGTCGACGATGGCTTACCTATGAATTTGCTATTCACCATCAAAAGAGTGATGCACACACAAAGAGTGTAGTAGTAAAAATGTCACCTGAAATACGCTCTTCCATTGTGGATGATGGCAATTCTGTGTACGTTGGACTTGTGAGATGTCGTGCATACGATCGCTTCTGGGTAACACAATGTTACCATTGCCAGGGCTTTGGCCATACCAGTGACAGGTGTTATCGGAAAAATGAGGATCCAAAATGCAACTTCTGTGCCGGTACTCATAACTCAAAAGACTGCACCAACAAGACTTCCCCCAAATGTATAAATTGTATGAGCTCCACATCAGTTACGGAGCCGCCAAATCATTTCGCCTCAAGTAGAAATTGTCCTCTAATGACAGCTCAGAGAAATAAAGTTATTGAAAACACCAATTTTGTAGGTTAAAAAAACTGAAAAATGCACATGGGAGCCGGTTGAAACTGGGTCTGTTGAATGTTCGTTCCTTGCGTAACAAAATGGATCATATTTGCGAGATCTTGGATGAACGTAACCTTGATGTATTATGTCTCACTGAGACCTGGTTGTTCGAGTCAGATCTGAATATTATCCAGGCGGCATTGCCTAAAACCCATTCCATAATAAATGTTCCTAGGCCTAGGGGAGATCATCCGGGTGGTGGAGTGGCAGTTGTCTACTCCACATCTCTGGTGAATATCTTGCAAATAAGCCATAACCCAGCCCCTCTTTATTATGAACTGTTGGAAGTGGAAATAAAACTCCATCAACAAATTCTAAGAATGGCAGTTGTCTATAGGCCTGGCCATCGTGGCACAGATAGGGGTTTTATGGAAGAGTTTGGGCAGTTTCTCGAGGAATTTTCTGCTAAAACCGGAAGACTTTTGATATGTGGAGATTTTAATTACTGGGTTGACAGCCCTCATCTGAAGCCATTCTCTCCTGAGTTCCTTGAGTTGACTGATCAGAACAATTTTGTAAACCATGTCTCCCACCCAACTCATATCTTAGGACACACCCTTGACTTGGTTTTCTCTCCTGTGGGTTGTGGTGGTGTTCTGGATGTTGATGTTGAGAATGCTGACCCTAATACCTCTGATCATGCTTTGATTACTTTCAGCTTTGATTTCCCTAAGCCACTCACACATGAAAAAGTAATCAGATTTAGAAATTATAAAAATACAGACCAAAATTTGGCTAGCAGTGAAGTAAAATGGGAGGTTTGACGTACCTCCCAACCTACCAAATAGGAAAACCTACTATTTGGTAGTAGTCTTGGAAAATCCAACGTCAAGGCTATTAACCTAATTGCAATGACGACTTGTCTATTTTGACTGCTATGTCGTCATTCCAACCGCGGTTAAAAAGAAAACGTCTAGAGTCTACTCCTTATCTTGCTCTAGGAGACTTTGTACATTAACCAAAACTACCACCGAAGGTGAAAAAAGCATAGAAGAGAAGAAAAAGGGGTTTACCTTAGTTACCGCTTAAGGCCCATCCCGTGTTCCGTCATGTGCAGATCCCTGTCGAACGTGCGCATGAGCGACCCTCTCTTGTCATCACATCTCACGTCAGCAGAAGAACACGGATGGGCAGGGTTCCGGCGTGAGGGAGGGTATTATGTACGTTGGATTTTCCAAGACTACTACCAAATAGTAAGTTTTCCTATTTGGTAGGTTGGGAGGTACGTCAAACCTCCCAATTTGTTAGTAGTCTTGGCAAATCCAACGTCAAGGCTGCATAACAAATAGGAGGAGGACATCCAAGCCCAACCTACCAAAAAAAACAATGCATAAAACAAAATTATGAATGACAAAGACACAATTTAAACAAGAGAGTTTAATAAAAGAGTGAAAAACTGAGGAGTAGCTAAAAAGAACAGTTTTAACACATGCCCATCATTCATAGTAATGCAAAAACATAGACTTGTCTGAAACCAAAAAGGTACTGTACCCAAAATCCCTTTTCTTCAAAAACCAACAAAAACACTGAACACAAGAACAAAACACAAGTTTCAATGTGGCAAAAACACTTATGTACTAGAACAATACATAATCCCAAACTTGCAATCCAGTGTTGCAAACCCGTACACCCCCCCCCCCCCCCCTTTGTCAAATAAAACAAAGGAAAAGAACGAGGGACAAGGGGGGAAGACCAGGGATCTTCGCCAGAGCACCAGGAAACACGACCCCCGAGAGCAATCACCGGCCGAGGGGGTCGAACACTGGACACGGAGAGGTAGGAGGAGATGAAGGAATTGATAGAAGACCACAAAACCGCTGAGGCGATGGCAGGTAAGGATCGACGTGGCAGGAACCGGAAGGAGGCAGCAAAGGATCTGACATCGTGCGCAGAACCCCTACAAACAGGGTGACGGGCACGAACGGTCCGACAAACGTGGTGGCCCATCTGCACCTGCGAGAGCCTCCCACCTGTCTGAGGAGACACCCACACAGCAGTACCCGAAGGCGGCGCCACAGACGCAACAGAGGAGTGCAAGGCTGACACCGGGCACAACACATGGCGAGGATGCCCACGCCGTAAAGCCTGGACGGCGAAAGGCTGGAAAACGGGGGACTCCCTCCCATGCGTGGTAACAAAAGGAGGGGAGGAGGTGAACGAGACGCCATGCAAGGACGGGGAGAATCGCACGCAGTCCCGGGGCTGTGACAATGCCGCTAGTGCAGACACCCGATCCCCAGTGGCCAGAGCGACAAGGAAGAGTGGACGCCCGAGCAACGGAACCGGCGTAGCGGCCCTTGTATACGTGGGTGAAGCCAGAAGGACCAGAGCCCGCCCCAGATCCCACTGCGGAGGGACCTGGCGCGGAGGCGGTCGATCCCGGAAGGCAGCCGCCAGGAAGGAATCCAGCTCCTGTGGCGGAACGACCAGCCCAGCGACGGACCCAAAGACCCCCCGGACGGCAGACAAGTGGGTACGTATAGCGTTGACTTGAAAGTGACGTGTACGGAAGAGGTGAAACAAGGAGCGTAGGACGAGGGAAGGAGAGCCAACTGGCAGGCGAGTGGCCTGTAGCCACCTAGTAAAAGACCTCCAGCGGGACCCGTAAGTCCCCCAAGGAGAAGACGGCCAGGAACGCTGCAGGAAGTCAGTCAGGGCCCGGCCGGGGACCGGGAGCCACCGTGCCTCATGAACAAGCACGATGCGAAGGCCAACGAGGTCCGCAGGTCCCCAACCTAGCCCAAGTGGGAGCCGGAGACAGGTAGAGGGACCGGACTCGGGCACCACCGCGGCATCTGGGTGTACCCAGCCCATGCCGGCCACAGAGGCGCGAGGAGCCAGACGCAGCCGTGGTACAGCCGCAGCCTCGCGAGGACTGGGCACATCAACAGCGCGTCTGGTGGCGGAAAGATGTATATCGACCGCCACCTGTACCAGACTACCATGAAAGCGTCCGGACCCCCCCCGGAGGGAGAGGTCCAGAGGCAACTGACGCGGCACCCCCGATGCGAACAAGGCGACCTCCGGAACACCTCAGGAAGCCGCGAGGTCGGCGAACACAGTCCGTTTCATCGCCCATTCTACAAGAACGCCCTGCCCTCTCGACAGGGCGGCCGCCCACAGGGTGGCAGGCCTGGGCAGGGAGGAGGCATGCAAGGAGAAGGGGTGTCGGTCCACGAGGAAGAACAACTCCACCGAGACCCCCAATAGAGTCAACGACCTGGAGGACCCCCGCATTAGGAAACAGTGGACAGCTTGTCTGAGTGTCCAACCCGAAGGCCACCGACTTACCCTGAAGGGCCAGCGCGTGGTCCCGCAGGAAGAACAAAGGAACCAACAGTCCGAGGGCATAGATGGGTAAGTGGAGGGAGACCCACCCATCTGCCGGGAAGTGGACGTCCCAGGTTCGATCGGGAACCTCACCCAACCTCGCTTGACGTATCCGTGGCTACCCATACCGTCGGCGGGGGGGGCGGTCCAGGGCACAGCCGCAGAGAGCGAGCCCTGAGCAACCCAGCGACCGAAGCGTCTGCGAACGGTACGCGGGAGCGGCAGGAGCCGATCCATAGGGGCAAGGAAACACCGCGGTGCCCATGAGGAGGAGGCGGCGTAGCCAGAGGCCCCCTAAGGGAAGGGGCAGAGCAGCCCAATGCAGCGAACCCACGAACGAGTCCCAGAGCCACCCCGGGAGGGAGACCGAGTGCAACACGGCGAAGACCTTCCACCGAAGGTGCACCACGGCCGGCAGACCCCGGGTCACCGTAGCGCCGGACAAAACCCATGCGAGACCGACCCATGGCACGACACGCGACGGGGTCAAGCGTGACTTGGGAACATCGAAGGGGAACCCTAACCGTGCGATGTTGCGAACGACTGTGAGGGCGTCGGAAACTACCAACCAATCGGCCAAGGAAAACAGGATCTGGAGCCCGCTCCTGAGGAGAGGACCCAGAGCCTGCCCCACCAGTGCGGAGAAGATCCGCGGCGCGATGTGGAGACCGAAGGAAAGGCCGTCGAACAGGAACTGTACTTAATTTTAATTCACCTGAAATTCCCTCACTTAAGATCAACACCAGACATGTCAAAAATATTTTGCAGAATCTCTCAGTAGATAAGGCTCCAGGTCCAGATGAAATTCCTCCAATAGTACTTAAGAATTGCTCCTTGGTGCTCGCTCCTGTATTGGCAAAATTTTTCCATCTGTGTACTCATACCTCATGCTTCCCAGTACCCTGGAAAGAAGCAAACATCCATCCAGTTCCTAAAAAAGGTGCCTCTTCAGATCCATCAAACTACAGACCAATAGCTATAACTTCCACTCTTGGTAAAGTCTTTGAAATTATATTAAATAATCACATAATTAAGCATCTGGAGAATAATAAATTAATCAGTGATAGGCAATATGGTTTTAGACGATGTCGATCAACTGCAGACATTCTTTGCCTTCTTACGCATCAAATCAACCAAGCTACAGACCAACATGGTGAAACACATACAATAGCACTGGATATATCAAAGGCATTTGATAGAGTCTGGCATCAATCCTTATTGTCGAAGATGTCACACTACGGCCTTGCATCATTAGTTCCACTAATTTCTTCTTATCTTCATAACAGAAAAATACGTGTAATGGTAGATGGCCTTTATTCTCAATTTCACTCAATAAATGCTGGTGTTCCCCACGGATCAGTTTTGGCCCCAACTCTGTTCCTCATTCATATCAATGATCTCATATCTACCACTCATAATCCAATACATTCCTACGCAGATGACTCAACACTCCACAGTTCCTTCACATTTACCAATTCTTTCACCCAACCCGATCTTATAAATTCAAAATAAAACACTGCAATTTCTCTGAACCAGGACCTTTCTAGAATTAATGAATGGGGACAAGAATCTAGTTTCCTTTAATGCACAGAAAACCAAGTACATTCAATTTTCTAACCGACAGAATCTCACTGACTCCCATATATTTTTTTAATGATGTAAATATTCCCACTTCCCCTAGTATTGACATTCTCGGTGTAACATTAACTACTAACTTGAGCTGGACACATATGTTAGAAGCATTGCTAAGAATGCCTCTAAAAAACTGGGACTCCTGTACAGAGTTCGAGAATTCTTCACTGACGAGCAGTTGGCCGTAATATATATAAGTCATGTGCGCTCTCAGATGGATTACTGTTCACCTCTGTGGGGTGGAAGTGGAGTGGTTGCATTGAGGCAGTTGGACAAAATTCAAAATAAAGCTATTAGATTAATCAATAACCCTGCAATCACACAGGACCTTCCTACATTATTCATACGAAGAAACGTTGCATCCCTTGCATTATTCTACAGATATTTTCACAGCAATTGTTCCGAGGAACTTGCTTCAATTGTGCCGCCTCTCCACATCTTTCCCCGTAGAACTAGGGCAGCTGAGAGCGCCCATGAATTTACACTTTCTCCTCCACAATGCAGAACTTCTGCTTATCAGAATTCATTTATCCCCAGAGCTACTACTCTTTGGAATTCACTTCCCTCGAATTGCTTTCCACAAACTTACAATCTACAAATGTTTAAATCCAGTTGTTACAAACATTTTATGAATGGAGGATGCCTTTAGGCACATGGACCTTTTTGTTTTATCTGTGTTTTTCCTTCCTCCGTTCATTGTCTCTTAAAAAAAAAAAAAAAAAAAAAAAACACACGATTGGAAGTCCGAACGGGCAAGAATCGCTGGAAGCGAGGATGGAGAGGAACGAGCCAAGACGCATCCTGGAGGGCCAGCGACACTACCCACGACAGAGGGCGCAGGGCCAGGCGTACCAGGGGTACCAGCAGCATCCGAAACCGTGTGTGCACGATGTGCCCGTTGAGGGCCAACAGATCCACCACCGGTCGCATCGCGTCGCAGTTCGTCGACGGTACCAGAAAGACACAGGAGAGGAAAACCGGGTGACCGGCGGTCAACTCCCTCGACGCTACCCAGCTCGGGCATGGAAGTGAACACGTGGGAAGAGATGGGCCGGCGTCGGTGACAAGAGCGGAGTGGGGGTCTGGACGTCCACCTCCAGGTGAGACCCCTCCGCGCAACCCGCCGCCCCCAACGTCCTTCGCGGCCACCGAGGGGCGCAAGGGCGAAAACAACCCGAGGGAGCACCCGAGAGGAGGGGAGCGACCCGGTCGGCCAGGCGAAAAGGAGAACAAGGAGGCCGACCCAGAGAACCTACACATTCTGTTGACGTGGAGGTACCCCCGGTACGGGCCGTGCGGGCATGAGCGCCACGTTGACCTCCTCTACCCCCCCCCCCCCCCCCAACCTCGCCGAAAAGGGCGGGCCACCCCAACCCCACCCCGTCGACGGGCGGCCGGAAGTGGAAGGCCGGCCAGCCCCGACACGGCGGGGATGAAAGGGGCAAGAACAGAAGTGCGAGGCGGAACCGACGCACTGGCCTGCAACGTCCCAGTCCTGCGCCCGTGCAAGGCGGCAGCACTTGCAGCAGCACCCCGAAGAGGACTGGCAGAAGGACGGGACTGAGAAGACCCCGTGCGCGACACAGCGCGTCGGTGCGTGACGTAAGCAGGGTCCGCAACGACACAGCGCGTCGTCGCGTGTCGGAAGCAGGGGCCGCCGACAGAGAAGCGTAGCATTCCCAAGCATCCTGCTTAAAATACCCCGACGTATATAGCGCAGAGTACAACAAACCCTGACGAATATCCAAGGGGGCCGGCCAGCAGAACGAGGACCGTACCGTCGGGCGTTGCCGAGTTGCCGCGCACAAAAACGCCTTCAGCTCGGGAACCAAAGACACCGCGAGCCGAAGGTGGATCCGCTGAACGCGGTCCAAACCCTCGCGAAGATCGCCTGGCGCAGACGCCTCGAAAAGCCGCAGGTGGTGAACAGACGTCTGGAGAGAACCTAAAGACAAGACAATAAGTCCGTCACCCTCTGTCGCAAGGGAAAAACCTTGGCGACAGAGGGCTGATCCGGGTGAGAGAAGAACGGGGTAGCAATAGAACAAAGTTCAAGAACGGGCGCTCTTATCCAGGACCAGAACGCGCCGTCCAACCCGCCGACAGACACAAGAGGAGGCAAAATCAGTGATGACTCCGGGGGAGGGACTGAAGGAGAGCCGTCGACGGATCGGTGTGTGAAGTCGAAGGCCGCAGCAACCAGGCCTCCAATGGGAGAGGGTGACCGAGCATGATGGCTAAGCCAGGCGTACCGGCGTCGCACAAACCTGTCCCATAGGAGGACAGACCCGTCAACACAGCCAGGGACTGAACAGCCGGAAGGATGTCAGGGCGGCTGAAGTCTGACCAGAGCGTAGGCCTGCAGAAGGGAGGGGGACCGTAGCAGGGGTAGGTAGGGTGAGGCGCTGAGGGTGAGTCACCGCCAAGAAGCGCGAGAAGAGGGAGTCATGCATCGACTCCAAGCGCCCGTCGATGCGTGACACAACCCAGCCCTGCATAGCCGACAATCGATCCGAGAGAGGCGACCCCCCCCAAGATTGGTCGGCCCGCAGGGGCAAGCGCGAGCGGGAGCGAGACCCACGACACGAACCAGCAGCGTCGCGGCCCAAGGAAGGCGAGCGACGACTGTTGTGTCGCCGTTGAGGGACTCTTCCCCGATCACGAACGGCCGAGGGGGAAACAGCACCATCCCCCTCTTCCAGCGACACGTCAGCTCCTGAGAAAGGGGACCCCAAAACCTCGCGAAACCCCACCGAGGCAAGAGGATGGGTACCCCCCTGGCGAGACGGTAAGTGAAGGTCAGGAAGAGAAGAATGAGGAGGAGCAGGACGACGGGAGGGGGAAGGCTGGCCGGGTGAAAGGAGGCCAGAAGGAGCCGCAGGGGGAAACAGAGCAAGGATTCCCGGGGCTGAGATAACAGGGCGGCCCGACACCGAGGCGGAGGAGGGAGGGACCTCCACCGTGGGTCGAGACCGTGAAGGAAGAATAGGCACTGAAGCAGGTGAAGTAGGAGAAGCAACGACATCCAGGCGGACCCTCCTGGACAGTGTAGGAGGAGGGAGCAGAGGGCCAGCTACAGCATGAACAACCACGCGCGGAGAGGACAACGTAAGAGGAAGTCGTCTGGGCTGGGGAAGCGGGCAGAAGGGAGTAGAGCCCCTATCCGTAGAGGCCAGGGGAGGGCGCACAGGGGCAGAGCCGCTAACCCCGGCCTCAGGGCGAGAACCATGACGAGGGCGATGGGCGTCGTCAAGGCGATCAGGAGGACGACGAGGGGCAGTAGAGGACGGACGACGAGGCGAGCGAGAGCGTGGACGGAGCTGGGGAACCCCCCGACGATGGGACGACCGGCTGCGTGACCCAGGGGAGAGGGCCAGGTGAACGGCCGTCAGTCGGGTCAGGGATACCCAGGGCGACGCGGATCCGGTCGGCAACAAAGGCCGGGGAACGGTGGCCCACAGTCCTAATGTGGCGGGAGACCATCGTCCACACCGACGGAAGGGAAGCAGAGGCCACAGCCGCCGCCGAGGAACCAGGGCCATGGTGCAGCACATCCACCAGGGCCAGACACGTGCCACACAGAGCAGGGAGGTAGGCCGTAGAGGACACACAGAGCGAGTGGCGCAAGCAGGACTTGTGGCTCTCCAAGCACGGGGAGCGACAACCAAGGCGAAAGCAAGGCAGCCTACCTGCACTAGAAGAACACACACCATAATCAGCACGTCGAAGGAGTAAGTGGAGAGAATGTCCAAGAAGAACCAGGGAAGGAGCATGGGGAAACAGGAACACACATGCAAACAGGTATCCGTACTCACCCTAAGCTGGGAGCACAGAGGTAGGTGAGGAGGGCGGCCGAGGCGGAAGAGCACTAGCAGAACCTGCAAAGATGGAGAAAGTGTTAACCACCACTCAACATCTTACATGCAGGGCCTATAACACCAGTAAAGTGCATACACCAATATAATATCAGGCAACTAGATGACATAAAAAAAGTCAATAGTGAAAGCCAACTATTACCGCAAATTTGCGGGCCAATGGAGGCATAACCGTACCGACACCACCCTCCCGCAATTTTGCGGGACCCCCCAACGATCTCCGCAAATTTGCGGGGAGCCGAAACGTCCCAGAGGACCGAATCGAGCTCCCGCAAATTTGTGGGACCGGCCGAGATGGTCCGGCGCCGAAAAAAGCGAGAGGAGCGTCTAGGGAATACCAAAAAAGGCCACAAAAATACGTCAACTCCTTATGAACTCCAAGCAATGATGGCCATCAAGCTGAGCAGTGTCTTCCTTGAATTTATCCTGACTCAACCGGTAATGGGAGAGGCAAGGAAGACACACCAGGGGAGAGGAGGCACATCCCCCAGGAACCACCCAACCCACAGAGATAGAGCAAAGCCCATGAGGAGAAGTGGCAGGGAGGGTGGTTTCGCACAAACAGGGGCCCCCGTGGGGTACCCCTGGATTGGGCAAAAGACTATGAAAGGATGGAGGTGAAACAGGAAGAGAAAACAAAAACCAGTAAATGAAACTGGTGAGAAAAAGGGTGGCCTAGCCGTGAGCAGAGAATGTGTCAGGGGCGAAAAACCCTGTGGTGTGAAGGAGGGTCCCCCGTGGGGTACCCCTGGAGTATCACGAACCACCTGTCGCCCAGGCCCTTGAGACACAGTGAAGGCCTCGAAAGGGGGGACTCGGGAATAACGCTAATAATGCGGCCGACACAAACTCTACAAACAGCACCGCCACCAACGAAATCTCAGATTGTTTACCAACGGTACACCTAGGCTATGAAAAAAAGAAAACTCATAGGGGCATAGCAATTCCTGAATGAGAAAACGAGCTAGGCTAAATTAAGCTAAAAGCTAAACTATGCCCAGACTAACAGGAAAAAAGAATATGAAAAGAGAAAGAATGAAAAACATATACGAGGAACGCCAGGCGCCCCCGTACCTTCGGTAGGCTATTTCCACACGCGTCTCCATTATACACACTTAGGAGCCCATTTACGTGTGCCCTAGATCACGTAACATCTGTCTAACAAAAAAGAAGGCCAGATAAGCCGAAACGAACCTAAACAGGGTGAATTAAAGGAGTACAACAAAAGCGACTTCATTCAATGGAGCGCGTGAAAAAATGATGACAAGAGAGGGTCGCTCATGCGCACGTTCGACAGGGATCTGCACATGACGGAACACGGGATGGGCCTTAAGCGGTAACTAAGGTAAACCCCTTTTTCTTCTCTTCTATGCTTTTTTCACCTTCGGTGGTAGTTTTGGTTAATGTACAACGTCTCCTAGAGCAAGATAAGGAGTAGAGCAAAATTACATCAAAAGACAACTATAGACCTATTGCCCTTGCCAGTATTGTAAGTAAGATACTAGAGTTAATCATTTTAGACAGAATCTCAGTGTATATCTCAACTAATAGTAATCAATTTGGTTTTAAAAAGAATCATGGTACGGACCAGTGCATCTACACTCTGAAGGAGCTAGTGGATGGGTACATCAAAATGAACAGCTCTATTTTTGCATGCTTTCTTGATGCTAGTAAGGCATTTGACAGAGTCTGCCACAATATCCTGTTTGATAAATTAGCAACAAGGGGAGTGCCATCCTATATACTGAGAATCTTGAAGTACTGGTACGCCAATCAAACATTTAATGTAAGATGGGGTAACATTATTTCGGATTCCTTTACAGTAACCAATGGAGTGAGACAGGGTAGTATTCTCTCACCTTACTTATTCAATGTATATGGATGAATTAAGTGATAAATTGAATAAAGAGCAGATTGGATGTTATGGTGGGAATAAAATCATCAACCATCTCATGTATGCTGATGATCTGGTCATTATTGCACCGTCTTCTGCGGGTCTGAGCAAACTTCTTGATATATGTGAATCTTTTGGTAGTAAACATTGTGTTAAATTCAACCCACTGAAAAGTGCTGTTCTTATATTTAGATCAAAATTACTGTATAAAAGTAAACTGCCAAATTTCTCACTCAATAATCAAATTATTCAAGAAGTAAACAAAATAAAATACCTGGGACACATTATCTCAAACGATTGCTCAGATGATGCAGATATCGGCCGTCAGCGCAGACAGCTATATTTACGTGGTAACACCATCTTGAGAAAATTCCACATGTGTAATTGGGAAACTAAAGTCACTTTGTTCCGGACATATTGTTCCTCTATGTACACGGCCCATTTGTGGTGGAAGTATAAGAGAGCCACCATAAATGGTCTGTGTACATCCTATCATAATATACTCAAGATGTTCATTGGTCTCTCTAAATATGAAAGCACTAGTATGGTGTGCACACTGTTGGATGTGCAGTGCTGTCGGGCTGTCATCAGGAGACTGGTGTACAGCTTTTCGCAGCGACTGCAATCCTCCAGTAACACGCTGATTGTAGCTCTTTGGTCTAGTGATCATATCTATGAATCCCGTATTATATCTCACTGGCAGAAGCTGCTGCACACATAGTATGTACTGTAATGTAATATATAGGTCTAATTGAACTATGAGCAATGATCTGTGCAATAGGTGTTAACCAACATTGAGCAATAGCCTTAGTTAGCCTATCTGTGTTATATTGTGACAAAATGTGATATGTGCTCTATTCTGTAAATAGGCCTACTGTATTTTTTATTTTATTGTCTTTATTAATATATCTTTGTGTATAATTATTATCTGTGCTCTGACGAGAAGTGTATGTGATATGGACCATTAGGTCGTACTGTATTTATACTGTATCTATCTTATGTGTCTGGAATAAAGAATTATTATTATTATTATTATTATTATAGACTCTAGACGTTTTCTTTTTAACCGCGGTTGGAATGACGACATAGCAGTCAAAATAGACAAGTCGTCATTGCAATTAGGTTAATAGCCTTGACGTTGGATTTGCCAAGACTACTAACAAATCAGTACACTAATTGCTGAGTGGCACAGGGCCCTGGGTGGGGCTTTGGTTTCCCGGGCGTTTCCGCACCCTCCTTAGCTCCCCGCCATGGAGTGGCTTCGGTCACCCAGGCTTTATTGTGGTCGGCAGGGAGGGTTCTTTGGGGGCGCTCTATTATGGCCTTGGCCTTATTCGGGGCCTTGGGGCTGTTCGGCCAGGTAGCTTGAGGAACAACAACAACAACAACAACAACAACAAATCAGTACTTGGGAAGTATTGATACTTCCAACCTTACTTCAGATGAGCTGGTGGAGGTACATGGAAATGCACTTAAATTAGTGTTCGATCATCACTGTCCAGAAGTAGAGAAGAAAATCATAATACGAGATGATTCACCCTGGTATAGCACTCGAGTTAAATTTCTTAGAAGAGCGCGTAGAAGAGCTGAACGTGAATGGCGGAAAAATAAAACAGACTCTACATGGTTGCAATATCTGTCAGCCAGAAGAGCTGTGGTCCACACAATCAAAGATGAAAAGAAAGTGTATTATCAGGGAAAAGTTGACTCATGTGGTAACGACCAGAGGAGGTTGGCTTCAATTGTAAACAGTTTACTTGGAAAAACAAGAGTCAGCTTAAGACCTTCTGTACCCGATGCCGAGTTGGCTGCCAACTTTGTGGCATTTTTTGCTGGCAAGATAACTCACATAAGACAGGAACTGGATGATGCTTCTGTTGGTGAAGAACTTTCAGTTGTACTCCAACCCCGACACATTCCTAATAATGTCCTCTCATCCTTTCACTCAGTAGAGGTGGACATGATCTCGTCCTACATAAGAAACCTCAATAAAACATTTTGCCCGTTGGATCCCATAAATGTTTCCAAGCTACCAAGAGTCTATGATCACACAGTTGAGTTTATTTCCAAAATAATTAATAAGTGCTTCTCTGAAGGTAGCTTCCCACATTCTGAAAAGCATGCACTACTCCGACCTACTCTAAAGAAACCTGGACTTGATGTTGAGAACATGTTGAACTATCGTCCTGTCTCCAACCTGTCCTTCATATCAAAGATATTAGAGCGTGCAATACTTGACCAATTACAACCACTACTTCAGCAGAATGAAACTATCCCAATTTTTCAGTCTGCTTACCGACAGCATCATTCAACTGAAGCAGCATTGATTAAAGTACATAATGATCTAGTTGAGAACATTTGCAATGGTGTGGCCTCACTATTGGTCTTGCTTGATCTCTCTGCGGCCTTTGACACAGTGGATCACAAGTTGTTATTGAATGATCTTTATGATTGTGGTGTGCGTGACTCCGCTCTCTTGCTTCTTGGGTCGTACTTGTCAGGTAGATCCCAGAGTGTGATGGTAAATCAAGTGGTCTCGGACTCGACACCCCTGCAGTATGGTGTTCCGCAGGGATCAGTTTTAGGTCCTATCCTATTTATAATTTATATCAGCAGTTTGTCTCTTCTGCTTCGTGCACATAATGTCACCTTTCACTTTTATGCAGATGACACCCAGATTTATGTGAGAATCACAAATATAGTTGATATACGGAGTAAGATGGAATTGTTGATGTCTGATATCAAGAAGTGGATGAGAGCGAGAAAACTTAAACTAAATGATGGTAAAACTGATATTCTCATCATCCGAGGAAATAGAAGAGCTGATGATATAGTAGGTGCCCTCTCCATCAATGTGGGTGGATCTCAGCTGCGACCCGCCAACTCTGTTCGAAATCTGGGTGTATATGTGAACTCCCGATTAGATTTCAAAGAGCATGTAAACCAGATAGTTAAAAGTTGTTACTTGGCTACTTGCACATCAGAAATCTCTATTTGGTGAAGCCGTTTATAACCAGACGTTGCCTCCTGACGTTGGTTCACTCATTGGTCTTCTCTCGTGTTGATTATTGCAATGCCCTGTTGGTGGGTCTTCCAAATTATATTTTAAAGAAAGTTCAGTCTGTTCTTAACAGGGCCGCAAGACTAATTTTTGGTGTTCCACCTAGAACTCCTACTACATCTCTTCACATAGAACTGCACTGGCTGCCAGTAAGAGCAAGAATAGAATTTAAGTTGTGTTTGGTGACTTTTAAGGTTGTTGTTGTTGTTGTTCCCTAAGCTGCCTGGCCGAACAGCCCCGAGTCGCTGAGAAAGGCCATGGCCACGATCGGGCTTTCCCACAGAGCTCTCATTGAGTGTAGATTGTGTTGTTGGCGTAAGTGGTTGTGTGAAATGCAGTCTTCTATGATGTGTTTAATGGTATGGGGTGCTGTATTACATCCCGGGCAGGCGTCGACAACGGAGTCATCCAGTCTCTTCTGATAGCTCAGGAGAGCTGGATGGTGTCCGCATCTCAGCCTGGCCAGGTGGATTCTGTCCTCGAGAGGAAGGGAGGATTCGGAAGGATGGATTTCGGGAGGTCGTGCATGCAGCTGCGTGTTGTCTGTGAGTGAGTGGATGGATCGGTGAGAGATATGAGTGTGGATGTGCTTCTGGAAGTTGGTTCGGGGTGGGCAGGGAGGGAGAGAGGACAATAATTGTGTGTGATACCGTGTGCTGGGTGTTGTTTTGATATTTCTTGGTGTCTGTGGGTGTGTTGCCATGTAGTTTAGTGGGTGGTCTTGGTTCGTGGAGGCTGCTGCCAGGAATTGAGTGCCTCTCATGTCCAGATGGTCTTTGACTTTGAGAATTTTGGTTTCTTGATGTAGGTGATCTGTGGGTGAAGTAGCTGTGCAGCCTGTAATGATCTTCAGGGCTTTGTTTTGAATAGTCTGTAAGGTCTTATGATGTGTTTCAGCTAGGTTAGAAGCCCAGGCTGGGCTTGCGTATTCCATCACTGATCTTATGTATTGTTTATATACTGTGGTGGTAGTTTCTTTGTTGTGTCCAAATTTTGTGTGAGCAAGTGACCTGAGGGCATTAAGTCTGGGTGTCAGTTTCTTTTTAATGTTTGTGGTGTGCTGTTTGAATGTCATATGAGTATCATATGTTACTCCTAGGATTTTGGGTGTGTGTGTATGTGTTAGGGGTGTGTTGTTTATGGTGAGTTGAGGGATGTATTCGTGTTCTCCTGTCCAACTTGTGAGCAGGGTTGCGGTGGATTTGGCTGGGGCTAGATTAAGTCTGTTTGTAGTGCACCAACCATGTAGTGTGTTGAGATAGGGTTGAAGGAGATCTGTTGATCTTTTTGGGTCATGGTGTGTGCATGTGAGTGTTATGTCATCTGCATAGGAGGCTAAGTTTATTTGGGGCGTATTGGGTGTAGTTATATCGTGCATGTACAGATTGAAGAGTGCGGGCGATAGGACGGATCCTTGTGGGACTCCGTTTGGAAAGTTTCTGATTTTAGATGACTGACCGGCAAAAGATACGTGTGCACATCTGCCTGCTAGGAAGTTGGCCAGCCACCTTTTTGTGTTGTTGTGCATGTTTGTGTTGTAGATTTTGTTTGTTAGATTGTGGCGGGGGATGGAATGGATTAGGATGGGGTGTGGTGTGTTGAGTTGAGGATGTGGATGGTTTGTTAGGTTGTGTTTTAAGGTTCTCAAATTTGGTGAGCCTAGGTACCTTGCGGAGCTGCTCAGGCACCCACCGGCACACCATGGTGTAGTTGTGCGTCATGACAATGACCCTTTTCGTCTTTATGAACCAAGGGCTTTCCAGCAGTCTTCTTTCTTTGAGAGGTCATTCTCCTACATGGCTCCGAGGTTGTATAACAGGTTGCCGCTGTCCATGAGACAACTGAGTTCTGTTGAATGCTTCAAGAGACAACTTAAGACTTTTCTCTTTGAGAGAAGCTATGATCTTGAGAGAGGTGTCATGACAGATGGCTATAGAGTTTAGGCTATTTTGCCACTGCTAGTGATTGTTAAATGTGTGTTGTATATAAGCCTTCTTTTGATGCATTGATTTTGTTCTTTTTTCTTTCTCTTTCCGAGCGCTAGTGAATTCTTCGGAAAAATTGGCGCTTATGAGAAATAAGTAACATGCTTATTATTATTATTATTATTACTTTCACTGGACTTTGATAATTGATAGTGTCATTTCCCCTTTTATGTATTGTTAGGTAAGCTAATAATATATATAGTGTCACTGTCACTTGTTCATATTGTTATGAAGGCACTTATTATTACTTGTGTGTGTCTCTTTCACTTATACTTAGTTTTATTATTATTATACTGTCACTTTGACTGGCCTAGGCTTATTGAGTGTCTTTTTCACTTATTTATTGTTAGAAATATATATTTTAGTGTCACTTTCACTTGTTCATATTGTTATTGAAGGCATTTATTATTACTTATATGTGTCCTTTTCACTTATACTTAGTTATATTATTATTCTTAGCCTACATTTGAGTGTCACTTTCACTGTTGTCACTTCCACCTCAAAAGTTTATTAGAGTATGGAAGTCGTTGAAGCTGGTGCCAGCACACAGTCCAACTTGACACTCGAGGCATTCCCAAGTGGTTTTTGTGGTTTTGCGGGGTCTTCTTGTTGTGTGGCTGCACACATGGCACCTCTTCTGGATTCTGGTGTTATTACCTGGTGCTTTGAAAGGAAGGGCGTTGAGCTGGTGCTTCCTGAAAAATTCAGCACACCCCGTTCTGTCCAGCTGGCCTGGTCCTTGTAGTGACCTCCCTGGTGTACCCGCATGTTTAGCCAGGAGCTCAAGTATCACCTGCTTGTGGAACTTCCGCAGGGACTTATACTTCTTGGCTCCTGGAGTCCTCAGACGGTAGATGTTGTAGGCATTGAGGACCGACATATCTACCGTATGCAGGATAAACTTCTTGTACCACCTGCAAGATGTTCGCAGGCAGTCGATGAAGCCCATCTGCATGTCGGACTTGTCAACGAGGCGCATGTTGAGGTTATAACCCAGGACAGCAGCTGGTTTCTGGACAGGGTTCTTGGTTCTTCGGTCCACCTTCCCTGTGGCGACCATCTCGGCCTTGTGGCATGTGGTGAGGAGGTTGACCTTGCGCTGGTCATGCCAGTGGATGGAGATGATGGGGCCACTCTTCTTGTGGAAGATGTCCGCCTTCTTCGTCTTGGTTGGGTAGCCTGGCATGCCCTTCCTCTTGCCCTTGACTGTGCCGACAGTTCCGGTCTTGCGGTCATGGAGGTACTTGGTCAGGAGAGGCGACGTGTAGTAATTATCTGTGTAGAGGATGTGGTTTTTATTGAAGTGCCTCTCCATCATCTTCTTCACTACAGCGCCACCAAAACCAATGAGGGGGTCAGTCACAATTTCTCCACCCTTGCCGCTGTAGACTATAAAGTCGAGCACATACCCCGTCAAACAGTCGCAGAGGACGAAGAGCTTGATGCCGAAGCGGTGTCTCTTGGACGGGATATACTGTCGGAAGTGCAGCCTACCACGGAACAGGACCAGAGACTCGTCGAGGCACATCTTCTGGAAAGGAATCAGGTAGGTGGTGAACCGATGACGTATCATGTCATACAGTTTCCTGATCTTCCATAATGAGTCGGGAAGTTGGACTGCCATGTTGTTTGTCAGGTGGAGATACGAGAGGATGTCGAAGTACCTGTCCCTGGACATGTACTTGCCAAATGCTGGAGTCGTTATGATGTCGCCAGTGATCCAGTAGTCTGCCAGAGCGTGCTTCCTGATATGTGTCATCAGCATTGTGAGTGCCAAGAACACATATAGTTCTGCCACAGTGACAGCTCTCCATGCCACCATCTTGGCACTGGTCTTCCTCCCAAAAAGTTGGCACAGATCTCATGATGGTTGTTGGTCTCCTCGACGAGGTATTCCATGACTTCATTGTCATAGAAGCCACAGAAAATTTCACTGGGGTTAGCAGCTGGGCCACAGGGAAATGTTGGTGACACCCCGGAACCCATCTGTACCTCGTCAAAGGCAGGACAATCTGGCTCAAAACCAGCCCCATCTGTCCACACAAACAGGTCGGATGCTGATGCTCGAGGACGTGCAGGTGCAGCAGGCACACGCCCTGGACGCCCTGGCACACGCCCTTGGCCACGCGGACGCCCTGCATGCCCACGCCCACGCCCAGGGGCAGCGGCGTCGGCAGACTGACCACGTCCACAACCTCGCCCTCTCGCTCGTCTTGTCGGGACTTCCTCTTCCTCTTCCTCCTCAGGCGACATCAGGTCATCTGGGGCAATGTTGGGGTCGTCAGCATCGTCTTCAGGAGACAATTCGGGTGAAGAAGTGACCGGGCGTCGGCGGTGTGGGGCACGGGAGGCTGCGGGAGCTTCAACAATGGGAGCCTCGGCCTCGGGAGTTGGGCTCCTTTTGCGGCGAGCCGAGGGCTTCTCCGCAGCAAATAATGCTCTGCGGTGTGTTGAGGGCTGTGGCACACTAGTTGTTGTTGTTGTTGTTCCCCAAGCTGCCTGGCCGAACAGCCCCAAGGCCCCGAGCAATTCCAAGGCCATAACCGAGTGCCCCCACAGAACCCTCCCTGTAACGGGGGGGGGTATCTGTTGGAGTATCTCTCCTACTTCCTCACTTCCCTTCTTCTGCTGCCAACAAGAGAGAGAGAGGGAGGGAGAGACAGAAGAAGAAGGGAAGTGAGGAAGTAGGAGAGATACTCCAACAGATACCCCCCCCCGTTACAGTGGTGGCAGCGGTGGGATTTGGCGGTCTTTTTACACAAGGGGGCATTACTCTAAATTCGAAAAGGAAGGATTTTTACATGGGATAACAAAAGGGGTGAAACGATAAATTAGGCTTGAAAGTATTTTAGATAGATTTGAGAATATTAGTTCTCCTCCTGATCTAGGCTTATTCCCTCTTTACATAGACAAGGGTTACTTAACCCTTCTTAAACGATACATTTCCCTTAAATATAGGGAAGAGTGAATGAAGGGGAAAAAGTCTTACAGTTAAGTCAAACCTTACAACAAAATACCAAAAGGGAAAGTACAATTTCTTCCCGTTACACAGCTCTACCTTTTCTTTGAAGACTTTTTACCTCATTCACTCTTTCATCAACATAAACATTATACAGTTACCAATTAATCCAGCCTTAACTTATTACAGCAGAATTTCTGATCCGCCTGGCATCTTACCATGCCCAGAGCTCGCAGTCTATACCCAACGTCTTAGAATCTGACACATCATTACTGTACTGTACTCTGCCTGTGGGGCGTCCCTTCCTTCAACAACAAATCACTATACCACTCTATAAAGTGTCCCTCCTTTTCAGGAGAGTGCCAACCAGGCACTATCTTGTCCCCGTAGAGACAGCCTCTCTCCACCCCTTTATTGCTTGGAAAACCCCAGGAGACCAGACTAGAGAGCAGCGTGGACGCCCGTATCGTGGGAGTCCCTTCACACTCTGTGCGCTGGCTGAGCCTCGGGACGAAAGGAGTATAACCCCAGTCAACCATAAAGGTACTCAGAGCCAACAGCACGTCCTGATGGGAACGCCACCACCCTAGTCCCAATCACCTGTATGACGTTCTACAAAACCTAGGCACCTACGTCTCTTAAAGTTTCGCTGCACGGGGGTTTGACCGGAAAGATTAATTAACCATGCGGGGGCCACAGGGGAGTACACAACAAGACGACCACAACAGGGACTCTACTGTACACTCTAACAAGATTCTATATAACGCCGGGCCGGCTGACGGGCTCTGGGTGCTAAAATCTCAGGTTGATAGTCTTCCTCAACCGGCATTTCAACTTGCTCTACCTGCCAATACTCCTCACCCACGAACGGTTTCACTTTCTCTCTGCGGCCCTTTCATAAACACACCCGTATAGGGATTTACTAGCTTATACGCAGCCCCGTCTCGGACTACTTCCGTGACTCTAAAGGGACCCACCCACTTTGCGTTCAACATTTGGCTAGTCCCGGGTAGTGGATTCTCGTTCCTGATCCATACCATGTCGTCCACATTGACCTTTTCATTCCGGCGGTTCCGATTAGCCACGTCTCTAAACTTCCTGGCCATGGTCAGTGAGGTCTGTTCCAGGACCTCTTTCGCGACGGACATAGCCTCTTGGCGTTCCTCATTTTCTATTGATGGTAACGCTGCACCTAATTGTCTGGGAGCGTAACGACCAAAGAACGCAAAATGAGGTTGTTCCCCTAGCGTCACATGCACTGCACAGTTCAAAACGCGCTGACACTCGCCTACATACTGGGGCCACCTTAAGGGGTGCCCTTTACACAAGGTTGCTAAGACCGTCTTTAATGTCCGATGCATCCGTTCGGTCACACTGTTCCCACGCGGGTGATAAGGAGTCACATATCCCAACTTAATATTAAATGAAGTGCATAAATCTCGGAACTGTTGCGAGGTAAACTCTCCACCATTATCAGAGAGGAGGGTCTGAGGCGACCCGAAATCGCATAAGTACTCTCGGAACTTCCCACAGACCTCCGCCGAGACCTTGGACCTTAATTTATAGAACCTTACAAATCTACTGTAGTGATCGGTTACTGTCAGAATGTAACGATACCCCTGGGCTCCTGCCGTCATATCCGTAAGATCAACACTGACTCTCTCCAAAGGTTGCTTAACGGGTGGCAATTCCTGCCAGCGCTGCTGGAGTCCTTGGGTGCCCTTATACTGCTGACAGACCGAACACTCCCTAACATAAGTACTTACATCACTACGTAAATTAGGCCAGTAAAACAGCGACTCGGCCTTCATGATACTCTTAAATCTACCCAGATGACCAGACTCTTGGTCATGTGCCAGATTCAACGCAGCTTTCTTCAGCTCACTCGGCACAACTAGAAGGTAATGCAGACTTCCGTCCGACTTAGCCACTACAAAATAAAGAACTCCTTGGTCCACTACAAACTGATCGAGCGTGGCTCGAGGATAGCGATGCTTAGGTAAGGCCCCACCTTCGAGGAAAACTATGAGATCCTTCCATCGGGCCTCCTGACACTGCAACTCCCTCATCTCGGCGCTGGTCTTACCTAACCATTTCTGATCCTGTTCCCACCTCACTGCTCTCACGGGTCGACTTAACTGGTCGGCAACATAATTCTTAGGACCCGGCTTGTAACTGATGTCAAACCTATACTCTCTCATCTCTAGACTCCACCGACTCATGCGAGCCGACTTAGTCTTCTTCGTAAAGGCTGACACCAATGGCTGATGATCCGTCATGAGGTTGAAACGGACTCCCCACAAGTAGTGGTGAAACTGTCTACATGCTAATACTACGGCTAAAGCTTCACGATCAGTGGTGGAGTAGCGAGTTTCAGCGGGCTTCAACTTCTTACTAAAATACCCCACGGGCCGCAAGGTGCCGTCTGACTGAGGTTGCATCAACGCGGCGCCCACATGAGTACCAGAAGTATCTGTATGCAGAAGGAACTTGCGGTGCATGTCCGCCTTCACTAGAACAGGTGCACTAACTAACAAGGTCTTCAGCTTTTGGAACGCCTCTTCACACTCCGAGGACCATTCAAACTGGGCATACTTCTTGGTTAACTCAGTTAAGGGAGCTGCAAATTTGGCAAATTGAGGAATGCACTTCCTGTAAAAACCGGCCATACCCAAAAATCGACGTATTTCCTTGACGTTCGAGGGGGACTTCATGTTGATCACAGCTTCGACGTTCTCCGGATCTGGTCTACACCCTTGTTCAGAAATGAGGTGGCCCAGAAATTTTACCTCAGGGTGCGCAAATTGGCACTTAGTGAGATTCAATTTCAGGCCCATCTTGGCAAAGTGACTGAAAAGAGTAGATAGACGAGTCAGGAGCTCATCAAAACTAGATGCCCATAGCAGCACATCATCCAGATAGTTTCTGACCCAGCCTTCCTTTGCCAAGGGAGCCAGGACCGAACCCATCTGCCGTGTGAATATGGCCGGGCTACAACTGAGCCCAAAAGGTAGCCGCTTGAAACGATATAACGCTACTCCATCGCTGAAAGTCGTCAGATCTCGGCTCTCATCATCAAGGGGAATCTGGTAGTATGCATCCTTGAGATCCAGCGTAGCATAATACTTGTGTCCAGTAGTCAATTCCACTAACTCATCTAACCTGGGCAGTGGCTGGATGTCGGCCTGTAGTCTCGTATTGACCTGACGATAATCCAAACACATGCGCTTGGTGCCATCAGGTTTAGCAACTAAGACTATAGGGCTCAACCAGGCCGCTGTTGAAGGCTCGATGATATCCTTCTTCAACATGTTGTTCAACATTTGTGCGAGAATCGGCTTTGCTTTCTCCGGGGTTCTATACAAAGGGCTTCTCGTAGGTGTAGGGTCTGAAACATGAATATGGGCCGGGGGAACATTCATAGTGCCTAATTCGTGTTCACTCAAGATGAAAACCGAATTATGCTCCTTGCGAACATGTCCCAGCTGACCCTTCTGACCATCCTCCAAGTGGTCCCATTGACACTTGTCAATCAAAGACTGTAACTTTTCCTCTCGGGTCCCCGAGGAGGGCTGATCCATGTCAGGTAGCATAGCATTACTTACTTTGGTCTTCATGCACTGGGGTACATCGTGAATCTGACTCTCTGCCAGTTTCTCGTACGTGGCTAGGAGGGTGCCAGGCTTCAGGACCACTCTTCCACGGGAAGGATTTGCGAAAGGGAGAAAGACTTCGGCCTCACTAGTAACTCGCACACATATTGGAAGTTCTTGTTGAAGAGCAGGGTTCCGGGGCTGAATTTCAAGAATGCTATTTATGTCCTCACCAACAATAACAGGGAGCATAACAGTCTGGTAAGGACCTATCACCATTCGACGGGGGAGCCGAATGCAATTTTCTTTCTGGGGCTTCTCCTCAGTGAGTGTAGCCTTGACTCGGCGAACAGATCTCGCTTTTCTTTTCCCTGTAGTAACATGATGGATGTCGTAGGTAACATCCCCCCAACGTAGCGTCTGACGTGGATGATTCCATAACATAGGGTAGCGACCCAAAAGGTCGACCCCAAGAAGCAGGTCAGTGTCCATATAGTCGTCTGGGATCACCACCGCCAGGTGCTGTATTGTCTGGGACATTCCTACGCATACCGCCAGGGAGACCGTGCCCAAAATCCTTAGGGAGGTACCAGTAATCCCAAAGAGGGCTGGAATATTCTTGCTGAGAGAGATAGGAAGCCCTAACTCAATCACCAAGGACTGCTTAACGAGCGTAAGCTCACTACCGGTATCTACCATGGCGCGACACGATCTCTGGTTTACTACGAGGAAAATGGTTGGAGATTTGTTCGAGGTCCCGAGTCACCTTGTTGCTCTACCCTCTCGCCCTGGGCAGTCAGGTCTCCCACGTCTACAATTCTCTCTCAGGCAGTCGAAACATGCTAAACGTGGGGGACGGAGGGGACAATCCGCCCTGTTATGCTCCTTTGTTCTACAGAAGGGGCATCCTGTATACTGAGGTCTTCGTGTTAATCTCTGGACATCCTGTGACAAGGTCGCCAGAGATTCCTGGAGGCGGATGAATCTATCGTCCACTCCCGTTGATGGAAGGAGAGGGGTCGTCAGGGAAGGTTGGCTACTGCTGGGAGGCGGTGTAGTCACTGGGGCATGGTGTTTCATTACTTCACAAACCCGTCCTCCTGCGACCATCCGTTCCGCATGGTTCTGCAGCTGACGCTCATAGTTCAGGTGCCTCAGGAACTCCTTCAGGGGTATCTCAACAGGCATGTATCGATCCACCTGTTGCTTAACGGACAAGGGGAGGATCGCATGGAGTCTTATTTTAAGCCACTGGTCGCGTGGAGGTAAAGTTTCCCCTGGGAACATGGACTGAATCATACTATAGCTATACGTCATCTTCTGGACGTAATCATAAGGATCTTCTGAGAGGACGTACGTGTTATGTTCTGCTTCTCGGAACGACTCGGACATCGTTGGCGTCTTATGAAAGAACTGCTTCAGGAACTGGATGAACTCTGCCCAAGTCTTTAACTTTCCCTGAGCTGTCTCTACTTGCACCAGAACAGCCAGGTCGGAATCCAACTTGAACTTGGCCAGGTTCAACCTTGCCTCGTCATGGGACATACAGGCTTCGATCCGCATCTGAAAGACCTCAATCTTCGTGGAAGCCATATAAGATCGTAACTCATCCATGTGAAGCATGGGTACATCTCGGGAACTAATTCCTTCACTACGTCGGTGGTAGGGCTGACGGAGGGGAGCTGGGGGGTGTGAAGAAGAATGGGAAAGTGAGGTTGGGGGATTACGGATCAAGGGTACTGGAGGGGAAGGAGTGGGAGGTGTTGGGGTTGCAGATTTGCGAGAGTCCGCAAAGGCAAGAGGCGGAGGCGGGGAAAGGTTCTTAATGCTGGGGGTTGGTTGTGGAGTACCAGTTGGGCTCTGGAACATCTCTCGGTCTCTCACGTCTCGCACCTGGTCTGCCAATGCTGACATTTCACCGACTAATCGTTCTAGTATGGCTTTCATCTGGTCCATTTCATTCTGGGAGTTGTCTTCACTCTGACCTTCCTCCCACTGGTCGACCGTGACAAACCGGGAACTGTCCGTATCCTCAAATGACACTTCACTTCCTTGTTCCTCATTCCTCCTGACTAAAGCATCTTGCACCTCGTGCCTTGGCTCTGGATCAGGATTCTCCATCTTGGACAGGAAAGAAGGATAATTGATAGACAACTAATAACCGGAAAACACTAACCACCGCTTTCTCAACTTTGCGGTTCCTTCACAGTCACTGTGATTCTTGCTGGTATCTGCTGCACTTAAAGATTCCCTGAAATATTACACTAACCGTATTGAAATGTGGTAGCATGGCCAATACTGTTTGTGGTAACTATTTCACGGGTTGGTAGCGTGAACAATGACCACTGCAACGCACTGATTCTAAACACCCGAGCGAAAGTGTAAGAACCAGTACTGTACAGTCTCTTCTACGGGGGGTACGGGATTAATTCAGGAGCTCTGAACGGAACTGGAGCATGTCAACCATGGACTCCTAAAAAAATCGCACCGCTGCACAACAGAAGAAGAAGGGAAGTGAGGAAGTAGGAGAGATACTCCAACAGATACCCCCCCCCGTTGCAGCGGTGGGATTTGGCGGTCTTTTTACACAAGGGGGCATTACTCTAAATTCGAAAAGGAAGGATTTTTACATGGGATAACAAAAGGGGTGAAACGATAAATTAGGCTTGAAAGTATTTTAGATAGATTTGAGAATATTAGTTCTCCTCCTGATCTAGGCTAATTCCCTCTTTACATAGACAAGGGTTACTTAACCCTTCTTAAACGATACATTTCCCTTAAATATAGGGAAGAGTGAATGAAGGGGAAAAAGTCTTACAGTTAAGTCAAACCTTACAACAAAATACCAAAAGGGAAAGTACAATTTCTTCCCGTTACATCCCCGCCGACCACAATAAAGCCTGGGTGACCGAAGCCACTCCATGGCGGGGTGCTGAGGAGGGTGCGGAAACGCCCGGGAAACCAAAGCCCCACCCAGGGCCCTGTGCCCCTCAGCAATTATGAAGAGAAAGTTGAGGGGCAAGGGAAAAATGTGACGCTTTGGCTTCCAATCTTGGTAGATTGGGAGGTCAATCCACGGAAGAGATGCCGTCACTTGAGATCTAGAAAATATATAAGTTAAAGGAACAGTCAGAGTAAGCTATGGGTATGGCAGAGATTGCTCAGCTCTCACTCTGATAGACCAGCCCATCACCACATGACTAGAGCCCAATCCTCTCAGCATCAGCTAGGAAAGGCCCTAGAAAGCCGCCTTTGGCGGGGGGATAGCTCCCCTATTTCAACCCCTATTGGGGTTGGGCACCCGCCCACACTAGTAATACCACTTGAAGAGGCCCTTTGGTCATCCTGAAGGAGAGATGAAGCCGAGGGCTGTGGGTGACCCACGCGGCGTCCCGGGTCAAGGCGTCGGGACAATGGAATGCGGGTGGTTGCTAGACCAGGGTCGGCGTCATTATCACTGTCTTCAGCTTCCCTATCCTTTTCTGCGGCTGCCCTGCATGCTTTTTTAGCTGCACTTTTCACCAACGATTGTTTATAGAAATATTTGCCCACTTTCAAGGGCGTACGGGCAGGCAAAGGGGAAGGTCCTGGGCTAGGGCTAGGCCTAGGCTGACATAGCAAAGATGGCGAGGGGGTAGGCCTAGGTTCTAGCACACTTGGAAGCTCAATGGCACCTTCCTGAAACACTTCCACATCAGGATTATCACTACTGTCTCCCCCCTCAAATAAATCAACATTATCGTCGTCTCCAAAGCCAACGAAATCGTCATCTTCGCTTGCACTTATAAATTGTTCTTTGTCCACCAAGCTTTCGCCACTGCTCTCTTCACTATCAAAAAGTTGTCGCTGTATAGCGCTATCACTCAACAAACGCTTAACTTTCTTTCGTTGAGCTTTCTTCTCGGTTGCAACAGGCGTTGAAGTTGCGAGCGGGGTAGCAGTGGGGCCCGCGGGAGGTTGCAACGATTCGGACACGTCGGAAAATATTTTTTCAGTATAACTCGCTATGGCGGCCACGTACGAACTGATAACACTAGTAGTTGAGGCTTGGTGGCGCTGCGGTCGCTCCTGCAATGCAAAATTTGGCCGCGCGAATTTTGAAGCACGCTTTCAAGCACAGGGATTTTAAAAGGACACCCGGGCACCTGCCCTTTTTTCGTGGTGTCATTTTAAAATGACACCCGGGCTGGAAGGGTTAAACTAATATTAAAAAAACAAAAATTAAAATCAAGACAGATTCTCACAATTTTATCCAGGTCTACAGGATACTCTACACTCTCGATGCTGAGTACCAGTACTACAATAAGTGTCCAAAGGGTGATTGGACTACTCAACCAGTAAATATTCAACCAGGTTAGGTACTCAAAGTTGACACTGGTTAAGGGGACATGGGCCGCTTTTTTAGACCCCCTTTTCTCCCTCATGTTTAGCTCAATTTGTTTTCAGATTTTAAGATTTTTGCCCCATTAGTTTATCGATTTTAAGACCTCTCGCCCCATTTCTTCGTCAATATTTAGACCTTTCGTGCCATTTAGGTGTCAATTTTTTCCCTGGCGAACGATAGTGAGCCTGTAATGTTGAAAGAACCCCCTTCGGCCGGGACATTTACTACCGAAAAATTTACAAATTAATCTAGAAGGAGGATCTAATGGATGTTTTTTTAAATTTGATGGAGGTCTAGGGAGGAAACTAGAAAAATAATGAATACATGCCAAAATCGCCCCAAAAGTGAACCATCTCCCCTTAAGATCTACTGGTTATAATGGTATATTGGTTGAATTGTCCTTGACCTTATACAGACACCATTTAACTCTTTTCTGTTAGTACCCGTATGTATGTACTGTATTGTACATAGTTTACTAATTAACAGTGGAGGATTTATTCAGCTTAGGAATTACTAATTGTTTGTTTTAGAATTTCAAAAGCTTTCTTTCACTTCTTGATCTAATTTATTTATTTCCCCCATTTCCACATTAGATGAAGAGTTGCAGGTTGAAACAGCCGCTGAGAGCACCAACATCTTTAGTCTTGAGAAGTACACCAACTACAGCCTCATTGTCCTGGCCTATACCAGTGCTGGCGATGGTGTACCTTCATCACCAATATTCTGTCGTACTCTGCAGGATGGTAAGTATAGGCTGTTTAGTTTGTAAAGTAGACAGTCAATCAGAAGCCTAATCCTAATCATAGCTAAGGCAGGATCAACAAGTGGAATGTTCTGATCTACTGCACTTTAATAGGAGACTATTCTTGATGGTGAGATTCCTAGCTCCAACTACTAGTGATGCTCTCTGTGCTACCAGTACTAAATGTTGGGGTTGATCAAATAAAAATAGGTCATTATCAACATTCATTATATGCCTTCAGGCTACTGTGTCCAGCCATGCACATCTTGCAGCAAAGTCTGGAATACTTTCTCCGCTATGTGGAAGTGTTTACCTACAATAAGTATTATGCCACTTCCTTCTCCCAAACCATTGGTATTTAACCTCTGAACTGCGCATGGGGGTAATTAGAAACGTCTGCCTGTGCTGACGTATTTGAGCTGTTTCCATCACTAAAATATTAATTTTACCATAAATAGCATTAATACTTATCCATATGCGCCTATTATAGGTTGATTATAAAGGTATTAACCTGTTACAACAATAAAACGAGTGAAAACAGCGTTTGGATGGTCAAAATCGGCGATACAGGCCGCGAGTTACATAATGTATGGGTGAGGCAACCTCCTTTCCCGCCAATTTCCCCCAAGGCCACTGAGACACTGTCGATCGATACTCTCTCTCTCTCTTGCACTCGCTTGCTAACAGTGATGACAATGCCTTGCTTGCAACTCGCTAATGTTAGCACGAAAATATACCTCAGAATAAGGGAATAACAGGGAAAATAGGTGATAACTGAAGGAGGGAAGGAAAGTGGGGAAGGAGGGGAGGTAGAGGAGTGATATTTTGAATGGCCCAGGGGCAAAAAAATAAAAAAAATAAAAAAAAATATGTTTTTTTTTTTTTTTTTTTTCGATGTTTAAAATTGATTTTTTTTTTTTCTCTGACTCTTAACCCGTCCAGCCCCGGCTAGTTTTGTAATGTTTGTTCACCAGAACCCGGCCGGTTTTCAAAAAATGGTTTTATTCCAGAAACAATAGCGAATGGGTTAGGAATGAAGGAAAAACCACGAAAAACCACTCAAAAAGCTTAAAGAATGGTCCTACAGAGCCCCCGAAAACGTATTTTACAAGAGTAAAAAATTTAAGGCAATTACCCCAAAAAACCAGGTTATTGCGCGCTCACGCGCACGCACGTGGACTTTGAGAGTTCAACCATCGGCACGGTTGCGTGGGATACGTACACAGTTCCCATACAAATCTGAGCCCTCTTGAGTGGCTACACCTGAGGTTACGGTCGGCGCAATTAGGGTGACGCGCCAGGCGCGTCTCTGGGGCTGTGCGTTACATACATCGCCGACGCATCAGGCGCATCGCTGGGGCTGTACGGGTTAAGAGTCTTCCCGCAGTGCGCCGGGGGAACTCTTAAGAGTCTTCCCGCAGCTCCCGGGTTAACTATTCTTCCACTACATTTTGTATATTACCAATCATTGCATAGTATTTTTGTATCCATCCAACCATTCTCCATTAAAATGCTACAAGTCTACAAGATGGTGTTGGTTTGTGGAGGCTGCAGCCAGGAATTGAGTGCCTCTTATGTCCAGGTGGTCTTTGACTTTGAGGAATTTGGTTTATTGTTGTAGGTGATCTGTAGGTGTAGTAGCTGTGCAGCCTGTTATTATTTTTAGGGCTTTGTTTTGAATGGCCTGTAAGGTCTTGTGATATATTTCAGCAAGGTTAGAAGCCCAGGCAAGGCTTCCATATTTCATCACTCATCTTATATATTGTTTGTTGTTGTTGTTGTTGTTGTTGTTCCCTAAGCTGCCTGGCCGAACAGCCCCGAGTCCCTGAGGAAGGCCATGGCCATGATCGGGCTTTCCCACAGAGCTCTCATTGAGTGTAGGTTGTGTTGTTGGCGTAAGTGGTTGTGTGAAATGCAGTCTTCTATGATCTGTTTAATGGTATGGGGTGCTGTGTTACATCCCGGGCAGGCGTCGATAACGGAGTCATCCAGTCTCTTCTGATAGCTCAGGAGAGCTGGATGGTGTCCGCATCTCAGCCTGGCCAGGTGGACTCTGTCCTCGCGAGGGAGGGAGGATTCGGAAGGATGGATTTCGGGAGGTCGTGCATGCAGCTGCGTGTTGTCTGTGAGTGAGTGGATGGATTGGCGAGAGATATGAGTATGGATGTGCTTCTGGAAGTTGGTTCGGGGTGGGCAGGGAGGGAGAGAGGACAATAATTGTGTGTGATACCGTGTGCTGGGTGTTGTTTTGATATTTCTTGGTGTCTGTGGGTGTGTTGCCATGTAGTTTAGTGGGTGGTCTTGGTTCGTGGAGGCTGCTGCCAGGAATTGAGTGCCTCTCATGTCCAGATGGTCTTTGACTTTGAGGATTTTGGTTTCTTGATGTAGATGATCTGTGGGTGCAGTAGCTGTGCAGCCTGTAATGATCTTCAGGGCTTTGTTTTGAATAGTCTGTAAGGTCTTATGATGTGTTTCAGCTAGGTTAGAAGCCCAGGCTGGGCTTGCGTATTCCATTACTGATCTTATGTATTGTTTATATACTGTGGTGGTAGTTTCTTTGTTGTGTCCAAATTTTGTGTGAGCAAGTGACCTGAGGGCGTTAAGTCAGGGTGTCAGTTTCTTTTTAATGTTTGTGGTGTGCTGTTTGAATGTCATATGAGTATCATATGTTACTCCTAGGATTTTGGGTGTGTGTGTATGTGTTAGGGGTGTGTTGTTTATGGTGAGTTGAGGGATGTATTCGTGTTCACCTGTCCAGCTTGTGAGCAGGGTTGCGGTGGATTTGGCTGGGGCTAGATTAAGTCTGTTTGTAGTGCACCAGCCATGTAGTGTGTTGAGATAGGGTTGAAGGAGATCTGTTGCTCTTCTTGGGTCATGGTGTGTGCATGTGAGTGTTATGTCATCTGCATAGGAGGCTAAGTTTATTTGGGGAGTATTGGGTGTAGTTATATCGTGCATGTACAGATTGAAGAGTGCGGGCGATAGGACGGATCCTTGTGGGACTCCGTTTGGAAAGTTTCTGATTTTAGATGACTGACCGGCAAAAGATACGTGTGCACATCTGCCTGCTAGGAAGTTGGCCAGCCACCTTTTTGTGTTGTTGTGCATGTTTGTGTTGTTGTTGTTGTTGTTCCCTAAGCTGCCTGGCCGAACAGCCCCGAGTCCCTGAGAAAGGCCATGGCCACGATCGGGCTTTCCCACAGAGCTCTCATTGAGTGTAGATTGTGTTATTGGCGTAAGTGGTTGTGTGAAATGCAGTCTTCTATGATGTGTTTAATGGTATGGGGTGCTGTGTTACATCCCGGGCAGGCGTCGACAACGGAGTCATCCAGTCTCTTCTGATAGCTCAGGAGAGGTGGATGGTGTCCGCATCTCAGCCTGGCCAGGTGGACTCTGTCCTCGCGAGGAAGGGAGGATTCGGAAGGATGGATTTCGGGAGGTCGTGCATGCAGCTGCGTGTTGTCTGTGAGTGAGTGGATGGATCGGTGAGAGATATGAGTATGGATGTGCTTCTGGAAGTTGGTTCGGGGTGGGCAGGGAGGGAGAGAGGACAATAATTGTGTGTGATACCGTGTGCTGGGTGTTGTTTTGATATTTCTTGGTGTCTGTGGGTGTGTTGCCATGTAGTTTAGTGGGTGGTCTTGGTTCGTGGAGGCTGCTGCCAGGAATTGAGTGCCTCTCATGTCCAGATGGTCTTTGACTTTGAGGATTTTGGTTTCTTGATGTAGGTGATCTGTGGGTGAAGTAGCTGTGCAGCCTGTAATGATCTTCAGGGCTTTGTTTTGAATAGTCTGTAAGGTCTTATGATGTGTTTCAGCTAGGTTAGAAGCCCAGGCTGGGCTTGCGTATTCCATCACTGATCTTATGTATTGTTTATATACTGTGGTGGTAGTTTCTTTGTTGTGTCCAAATTTTGTGTGAGCAAGTGACCTGAGGGCGTTAAGTCTGGGTGTCAGTTTCTTTTTAATGTTTGTGGTGTGCTGTTTGAATGTCATATGAGTATCATATGTTACTCCTAGGATTTTGGGTGTGTGTGTATGTGTTAGGGGTGTGTTGTTTATGGTGAGTTGAGGGATGTATTCGTGTTCTCCTGTCCAACTTGTGAGCAGGGTTGCGGTGGATTTGGCTGGGGCTAGATTAAGTCTGTTTGTAGTGCACCAACCATGTAGTGTGTTGAGATAGGGTTGAAGGAGATCTGTTGCTCTTTTTGGGTCATGGTGTGTGCATGTGAGTGTTATGTCATCTGCATAGGAGGCTAAGTTTATTTGGGGCGTATTGGGTGTAGTTATATCGTGCATGTACAGATTGAAGAGTGCGGGCGATAGGACGGATCCTTGTGGGACTCCGTTTGGAAAGTTTCTGATTTTAGATGACTGACCGGCAAAATATACGTGTGCACATCTGCCTGCTAGGAAGTTGGCCAGCCACCTTTTTGTGTTGTTGTGCATGTTTGTGTTGTAGATTTTGTTTGTTAGATTGTGGCGGGGGATGGCATCGAAGGCTGGGGGTTGGAATGGATTAGGATGGGGTGTGGTGTGTTGAGTTGAGGATGTGGATGGTATGGGAAGGTTAGGTGGGTTAGGGAGGAGAGGTGGACGGGTTTTAGGGGGGGGAGTGGATGATATGTTTGTGTTGTAGATTTTGTTTGTTAGGTTGTGGCGGGGGATGGCATCGAAGGCTTTACTAATGTCGAGTGTGGCTAATAGTGATCTGTGTGGTGGTCTAGCTGAGTTGATGCCGTCAAAAGCTCTTTGTGTAAGGTCTGTGAGAAGAGTGTTTGTGGAGTGCAGTGGCCAAAAGCCATGTTGTGTTGGAGCTAGGGGTAGGTCGGGTGTAATTAGTTGTAATACTAGGCGTTCCATGACTTTGGAGGGGGAGCAAAGGAGTGTGATGGGGTGGTGCGAGGAGGGTAGCGTGGGGTCTTTGTTGGGTTTGGGGAATGTGATGATGATACCATGCTTCCAAATGTCGTATTGTGTTGTGTGAATAGCTGTAGTTTGATATGTTAGTGAGTGTTTGTATGCCTTGTGGTCCCAGGTGTCTGAGGTGTATGTTGCTTATGTTGTCTAGGCCACAGGCGGGTGAGTGCTTGAGATTGTTGATGATATGCTTTGTCTGGTGATTGGTGAAGGGTGTATAGTCAGGGTCTGTGGGGAATTGTCTCTTACGTCGGATGACACGTCGGTCGTCTTTGTGAGGTTTTAGGTGGCTGACATGTGAGAAGTGATTGATGAGAGTGTTTGCTTGTTGTTTACATGAAGGAGTAGAGTCTGTTGTTTTGATTGCAGCATGTGATTGTGTTGTGTTGCTGTTGGAAAGTGTGATGCTGTTTAGTGTTTTGTATAGTTTTTTGGGGTTTGTTTTGTGAACAAGTGTTTGTAGGAAGTTATTCCAATTTAGTTTTTGTTGTTCTTGTATTTTGTTGTTAGTTTGGGTGTTGAGTGCTTGAATTTGTTGTGTGATGTCTTGTGTGTGGGGTGCTGGGGAGTGTTTCAGTGTGTCGCGTTGTCTGATGAGGTTTTGAATTTCTGGTGTGAAGTTGGGGTTGTGTCTTTTTCTGTTACCTCTTGGAATGTGTTTCTTGTCAGCGTTTTGGATAGTTTTATTGAGTATGTGTACAGCATTGTTGATGTTAGTGATGGGTGTACTGTTTAGAGTTGTGAAGTGTTGTTCTGTCTTATTTGTAAATGCTTCCCAGTTAGCTCTTTTATAATTGGTGTATGTGTGTTTGTGGCTAGCTGGGGTGAGTCTGGTTTTGGTGGTGATAATGATCGGGAGGTGGTCAGAGCCTAAGGTTCTGACCACCCTCCAGGATGTTGTGGGGGCGAGTTCTGGGGAGCAAAAGGTGATGTCAGGAGATGATGGGTTATAGAGGGCTTGGTGAGGAATATGGGTATGTTGATGGATGTCGTTAAGGATGATGAGGTTATCTGTTTGGTTTTGTAGTACCAGCCCTCTGTCTGTGTCGGGGTTGTCGACAAACCAGGCCGACGTCTTGGCGTTGAAGTCACCACCCAGGATGATGTGTGGGGTGTTTGTGATGTGTTGTAAGTGTGGTCTGTATTCATTTGGTACTGTAGGGGATGTTTGGGGAGGGATGTATGTGTTTATGATGGTTATGTTGGATTTGTTGCCAGTGCGTATTTTAATTGATTGTATTTCTGTTGTGTTATCATTTGGGGGGAGGAGGGATTTGGTTTGTACACTGGTTTTACTATGTATGATATTTCATTGTGTACCAGGGTGATGAGTCCACCGCCCCCGCCGACAGCCCGATCTTGTCTGATGGTGGTGAAATTATGAAATGTGGGTGTTTTTTGTGATGTGCGGAGTTTTGTTTCTTGTAAGATGGCAATGTGTATGTTGTGTTGTTTGATGAAGTGTGAGAGTTCGTGTTTCTTTGTGTTAATGCCATCTATGTTCAATTGGAGAATGTTAATGTTATGTGCACGATGTATGTTGGGTGCTGCTGCACGAGGATGGGGTGGGGGTGAGGGAGGGGCTGGAGGTTGGGATGGGTGAGGTGGGGGTGGGGATTGGGGAGCAGGAGATGGGGGTTGGAATGGATTAGGATGGGGTGTGGTGTGTTGAGTTGAGGATGTGGATGGTATGGGAAGGTTAGGTGGGTTAGGGAGGAGAGGTGGACGGGTTTTAGGGGGGGGAGTGCATGATATGGGAAGGCTAGGTGGGTTGGGGAGGAGAGGTGGACGGGTTTTAGGCGAGGGATTTGACTGGGAGAGGGAGGGGCATGAGGAACAGGTCCAGGTGTTTGTGTAGTGTTTCTTGGAGGCAAGTGTTGTACAGGTGAAGTGGGTCCAGTTCCTGCATGAATTGCAGAGAACTGAACCCTTAGTGTGGCGACTCGAAGTGATGTGTTTTGAGCAAGTTGGACATATGTATGTGTACGTGGGTCCTGGGTTGCTCTCAATGTCTCCGGCTAGAAGAAGTCTTCGAGAAATGACAGCCGGAGAGTCATTTCTCGGTGTAGGAAAAACTGTGTGATGTGTGTGTGTGGTGTGAGAGGTGTGGAAATTCCCGGCGCGACCAAAGCCGCTCCAAGGACCCGTGCCCCCAGGGAGGGGGCAGGGGATAGTTGTGACGGTTTGGCTCCCGAAACTGCTCCCCGCGGCCGGCATCCGGTTGTCCTCCACTGGTCGATTGATCTTGTCTCCGGCCGTGGAGGGTCGGCAGCCATCCGCGGTTGGCAGCTCCGGGAGGTGGTCCCACGGCGTAGACGCCGCCACATCAGGACCTATTTGTTTGTATACTGTGGTGGTAGTTTGTTTATTATGTCCAAATTTTATGTGGGAAAGTGACCTGAGGGTGTTAAGTCTTTGTGTCAGTTTGTTTTTTATGTTTGTGATATGTTGTTTGAATGTCATTGAAGTATCATATGTTACACCTAGGATTTTGTGTGTGTGTACTTACACTAGTTGTACTTACACTAGTTGTATTTGCGGGAGTGAGCATACTCGTTAATTCCCGCCTCCTAAGATATGTTTGTCATACCGTGCTTTGAAACTATGCACTGATGGTGCAGACACTACTTCGGCTGGCAATTTGTTCCACCCACTAATCGAGTTGGTAGGAAATCTTTTACTTTTCAGATCAGATTTACTATTTAGCACTTTTAGTTTGTAGCTGTGACCTCTTGTCCTCTCACCTCCATCCCTCTCTATGAAGTTTTCTTGGTCGATTTTGTCAATACCTCTAACACATTTATATATCTGAATTTGCTGTCCTCGTTTCCTTCTCTGTTCCAGTGTAGGTAGATTCAATCTCTTGAGCCTCTCTTGGTACTCCAAATTTTCCAAACCTGGGATCATCTTCGTAGCTGCTCTCTGTACCCTCTCAATTTTGTGGATATGTTTCTTCAAGTGAGGGGACCACACTACAGATGCATATTCCATCCTGGGTCTTATTATTGCTGTTATTATTTGTTTCATGGTGTTTTCATTAAGATAATTGAAAGACATCCTGATATTTGCCAATAGTGCTAGTGATTCTCTCACTATCTTATTTACGTGGCTTTCTGGAGACATGTTATCCTTAAATTCTATCCCCAAGTCTTTTTCTTTTTCTGCTTTGGGAATCACTTCGTTTCCTAGTTTATAATCTTTTCTAGGTCTGTACTTGCTTTTACCCATTTCTAGAGTCTTACATTTCCCTGCATTGAACTCCATATTCCATTTGATGCTCCATTCATGGATCTTTTGCAAATCTGCTTGGAGCTCAAGGCAATCCTCCTGGGTTCTGATCGTTTTAAGCAGCTTAGCATCGTCCGCAAACATGCTCATGTAGCTTGTTAGTCCCTCAGGTAAGTCATTTACAAATATTAGAAACATGATTGGGGCTAGAACAGATCCTTGTGGTACCCCACTCGTAATTTGAGTCCAGTTTGACGATTTCCCCCTTACTGTTGTTCTCATCTGTCTTCCGCTAAGGTAGCTCTCCATCCATTTCAGCAGTTTGTCTCCTACTTTTCCCTCATGTTTTAATTTCCACAGCAATCTCTTGTGTGGAACTTTGTCAAATGCCTTTTTAAAGTCTAGGTAGGCACAGTCTACCCATCCTTCTCTCTTGTCCACTGTGTCTATTACTCTAGAGTAAAAACTCAACAAGTTGCTTACACATGATCTGCCACCTCTGAATCCAAATTGTCGGTCAGTAATTAATCTTTTGGATTCCAGGTAGTTCACCCATTTGTCCCTTATTAATCCTTCCAGAATCTTCATGAGGATGCTCAATAGTGATACAGGTCTATAGTTCAGTGGTTTATCTCTGCTTCCTCCCTTAAATATAGGAATAATGTTTGCTCTTTTCCATTCTGTAGGTACTATCCCTGTGTCCAATGATTTGGTCATTATGTCATATAACGGTATACTCAGTTCCATAGCATTTTCTTAAATAATCCAGCCTGATACTCCGTCCGGTCCAGCGGCTTTGTTTGGATCCACCTTTCTCATTTTGTCTATGAGCTCTGGTCTGTTAAATGTTACTTCCGGCATTTCCTCTGTACCTATCTCATTGGTTTCTGGTGCAATAAATTCTCCTTCTTTTGTAAATACTGATGCAAAATTTCTATTTAGTTCTTCCGCAATCTCTGTATCCTCTTCTATGATTCTGTTTCCACTTTTAATCTTAACGATCGTGGCTTTTATCTTCCTTTTGCCGTTTACAAACTTGAAAAACATTTTTGGATTCTTTTCATAGTTCTCCACTATCCCTTTCTCATGGTTTGCCTCTGACCTCCTCCTCATTTCTGTGTATTTGTTTCTCTCCTCTTTATACTTTTGCCTGTTATCTTCCGAATCCCAGTTTCTCATCTTTTTCCAGGCTTTGTTTTTTGCTTCCTGTGCTTGCCTACATTCGCGGTTAAACCATACTTTGCGATTACTTTTTTCCTTTTATTAATGTACTTAGGGACAAAAGTTTTTATACCAGTATCATAGATCTCCATGAATGCCTTGAGTTTTTTGTCTACCTCACTTTCAGATAACACCTGATTCCAATTTTGTGACTTGAAAAAATCCCGTAGTCCTACGAAATCGGTTCTGGAATACATCCAGTGATTTTCCTTGTGCTTTTCCCTTCCCTTGGGTAGATTATACTTCAATAGTAAGTCTATGTCTAGAACTGCATGGTCGCTTTTTCCTAGTGGGCATAGGTACTGAATACTTTGAACCTCCTCCTCCCTTCTTGTGAATAGAAGGTCCAATCTAGCTGGTTGATCACTTCCCCTTACTCTTGTTGACTCTTTTACATGTTGGTATATAGAATTTTCCATGGCCATACTTAAAAATTCATAGCTCCAACTTTCCTCCCCTGCTCCGGCTTCAAGATCTTCCCAATTCACTTCCTTGCAGTTAAAGTCCCCACACATGACTATTTCATCCTTTGAAGCCAAGATATTTCCTAGCACACTAATTGTTTCCTTACGCATTAGGCTATGCTCCTCCTTACCCCATGTCTTCGTCTTGGGAGGTACATACGCTACTATCACCACTATTTTTTCGTTTCCACCAATCTCTATTGCTAAAACTTCTGCTGTTGAAGTTACTAGTTTTATCTCAGACACAATCAAATCTTTCCTAGTAAGTATGCACACTCCACCTCCATGTCGAAATTTTCTGTCCCTCCTCCAAATCCTGTATTCAGACCATCCTAGCAAATTTATATTGAGGTCTTCTCTTAGTTTTGTCTCAGTGAGACATACTATTTCTGGTTTCTTAGTCTTGAGTAAGTCTGTTAGTTCTAGTTTCTTAGAGATTAGCCCATCGACATTGCTATATAGAATCCTTATACTTTCTAGTCCCCCATTACCTGCTCCAAGCCCCTTATCTGCGGCGGTCTGTTCCCTACCCTCTTTTACTTTTAGTTTCTTTTTACCGAAAGTTTCATAATCTTCCCCTTTCTTACTCCGTAAAAAAACTTATTCTTTTCTTGTTCTGTCCTCTTGCTATTTTCCTCCTTGGCGGTTTTCCTTAGTTCAGCCTCCTTCTTTCGCTCTTCTTCTGGTAAGTCTCGCCTGATGTAGATTTTGTCCTTACCCTCTAACCCTTTTAGCCTAGCCGCTACTGCCATGATTTCATCACATGTCCTTCTTGACTTAAATTCGATTTTTACCAGTCTATTGTATTCCTTTGTATATTTTCCCAGCCTAAACATGTCTGATATTTCCTCCTTCCAGGTGTCCTCCTCATCTTTAATAGATTCCAGAATCTTGTTGATGCAACCTTCATCCTGTTCTTTTCGTTTTGTCCAGTCTAGTTCCTCCTTTTCTTCCACCCCTGATATTATGAGGCAGTTAGCCCTACGACTTTCTTCCTGGATGGCCTGAGAGTTTTCGTGGATGCCTTGCTTAACCATACTTTTTACCTGGTCCTTTATCCTAACATCTTGCTGTTTCTGTTCATCCAATATCTTCCTGAATTCGTCACTGTGTGCCTTCCTTACACTGTCTAAATCTTTTACCACTTGGTCTCTAGTCATGCCCCAAGCATTTTTACCTTCAGAGATACTGGCGTCTAGCCTAGTCATTATCACTGCCTTTTCTCTCTCCACTGACTCCAACCTGTTCTTCAACTCACCATTCTCTGTAACAATTTCCTTCTTAACTATCTCCAAGCCGGTCACTCTGTCTTCCAAGTTCTTGATTTTGTTCAACAGCATGAAGCAAAATTTACCTGTGTCCTCAGTCGTCCATGTTGTCATGAAACCGGGAAAATCCGGCTCTCCCTCCGATTCGTCACTCCCGCCTTTATCACCCCTCCCCCCCTCAGCCCCCTCGTCATCTTCATTCACCATCTTCCCCACCTATTTCCTCTTGAAGTTGGAACCAAATATCTTGCCTCTTGTGCTGGGTAATACTTACATAGGCCATATACTTTTACCCACCATACTGAGCCGAAAACTTCCCACGCCGAAAACAACAATATTGTGCGGTCTCTTCGGATTGTTCACTCACACCCTATAGTATTAGTCACTAATTTCTCACTTGCCAGCCGAAGTTTACTTGTTTTATATGATCATCCTAATCCCTGGAGTCCCCTTTACACATGAATAAGATATATAATATAGCTCACTCCCGCCTGCAACCATGCAAGTAGAATCAGCTGGAGCCTGTGGACCGCTTCCTCTCGAGTCAGCTGTTGTGCATGTGTGTGTGTGTGTGTGTGTGTGTGTGTGTGTGTGTGTGTACTTACACTAGTTGTACTTACACTAGTTGTATTTGCGGGAGTGAGCATGCTCGTTAATTCCCGCCTCCTAAGATATGTTTGTCATACCGTGCTTTGAAACTATGCACTGATGGTGCAGACACTACTTCGGCTGGCAATTTGTTCCACCCACTAATCGAGTTGGTAGGAAATCTTTTACTTTTCAGATCAGATTTACTATTTAGCACTTTTAGTTTGTAGCTGTGACCTCTTGTCCTCTCACCTCCATCCCTCTCTATGAAGTTTTCTTGGTCGATTTTGTCAATACCTCTAACACATTTATATATCTGAATTTGCTGTCCTCGTTTCCTTCTCTGTTCCAGTGTAGGTAGATTCAATCTCTCGAGCCTCTCTTGGTACTCCAAATTTTCCAAACCTGGGATCATCCTCGTAGCTGCTCTCTGTACCCTCTCAATTTTGTGGATATGTTTCTTCAAGTGAGGGGACCACACTACAGATGCATATTCCATCCTGGGTCTTATTATTGCCGTTATTATTTGTTTCATGGTGTTTTCATTAAGATAATTGAAAGACATCCTAATATTTGCCAATAATGCCAGTGATTCTCTCACTATCTTATTTACGTGGCTTTCTGGAGACATGTTATCCCTAAATTCTATCCCCAAGTCTTTTTCTTTTTCTGCTTTGGGAATCACTTCGTTTCCTAGTTTATAATCTTTTCTAGGTCTGTACTTGCTTTTACCCATTTCTAGAGTCTTACATTTCCCTGCATTGAACTCCATATTCCATTTGATGCTCCATTCATGGATCTTTTGCAAATCTGCTTGGAGCTCAAGGCAATCCTCCTGGGTTCTGATCGTTTTAAGCAGCTTAGCATCGTCCGCAAACATACTCATGTAGCTTGTTAGTCCCTCAGGCAAGTCATTTACAAATATTAGAAACATGATTGGGGCTAGAACAGATCCTTGTGGTACCCCACTCGTAATTTGAGTCCAGTTTGACGATTTCCCCCTTACTGTTGTTCTCATCTGTCTTCCGCTAAGGTAGCTCTCCATCCATTTCAGCAGTTTGTCTCCTACTTTTCCCTCATGTTTTATTTCCATAGCAATCTCTTGTGTGGAACTTTGTCAAATGCCTTTTTAAAGTCTAGGTAGGCACAGTCTACCCATCCTTCCCTCTTGTCCACTGTGTCTATTACTCTAGAGTAAAAACTCAACAAGTTGCTTATACATGATCTGCCACCTCTGAATCCAAATTGTCGGTCAGTAATTAATCTTTTGGATTCCAGGTATTTCACCCATTTGTCCCTTATTAATCCTTCCAGAATCTTCATGAGGATGCTCAATAGTGATACAGGTCTATAGTTCAGTGGTTTATCTCTGCTTCCTCCCTTAAATATAGGAATAATGTTTGCTCTTTTCCATTCTGTAGGTACTATCCCTGTGTCCAATGATTTGGTCATTATGTCATATAACGGTATACTCAGTTCCATAGCATTTTCTTTAATAATCCAGCCTGATACTCCGTCCGGTCCAGCGGCTTTGTTTGGATCCACCTTACTCATTTTGTCTATGAGCTCTGGTCAGTTAAATGTTACTTCCGGCATTGTGTGTGTGTGTGTGTGTGTGTGTGTGTGTGTGTGTGTGTGTGTGTGTGTGTGTGTGTGTGTGTGTGTGTGTGTGTTTACTTACACTAGTTGTATTTGCGGGAGTGAGCATGCTCGTTAATTCCCGCCTCCTAAGATATGTTTGTCATACCGTGCTTTGAAACTATGCACTGATGGTGCAGACACTACTTCGGCTGGCAATTTGTTCCACCCACTAATCGGGTTGGTAGGAAATCTTTTACTTTTCAGATCAGATTTACTATTAGGCACTTTCAGTTTGTAGCTGTGACCTCTTGTTCTCTCACCTCCATCCCTCTCTATGAAGTTTTCTTGGTCGATTTTGTCAATACCTCTAATACATTTGTATATCTGAATTTGCTGTCCTCGTTTCCTTCTCTGTTCCAGTGTAGGTAGATTCAATCTCTCGAGCCTCTCTTGGTACTCCAAATTTTCCAAACCTGGGATCATCCTCGTAGTGGTGTGTGTATGTGTTAAGGGGTGTTGTTTATGGTTAGGAGTGGGGCATTTCTATGTTCGGCTGTCCAGATTGTGAGGAAGGTTGCTGTGGATTTGGCTGGGGCTAATTTGAGTGTTTGTAGTGCACCACTCATGTAGTGTGTTGAGATAGGGTTGAAGGAGATGTGTTGCGGTGTCTGAGTCTTGGTGTGTACTTGTGAGTGTTATGTCGTCTGCGTAGAAAGCTATATTTATTTGGGGTGCATGGGGTGTGGGTAGACCATGCATGTATAGATTGAAGAGTGAGGGCGACAAGATGGATCCTTGCGGAACTCCGTTTGTGAAGTTCCTGATGTTAAATCCTTTGGGCTCCTCCGACCATAAACTTATCTCTGTCACCTGTCCTATCTCTCCAGTATGGCCACCCGATCCTCCTAGCCAGCGGCGCTTGTGGCACTTTGGCGCTGCCGACTGGGAGGCTCTTCGGCAGTACTTCTTTGATTTCCCATGGAATGATTTCTGCTTCCATGGCCGAGGACCCTCGGAGAGTGCTGAACGCATTACCGAGGTAATCCTATCGGGCATGGAAGCACACATTCCATTCTCTTTCTCTCAGACTAATGCTAAAAAATCTTGGTTTACTCACGCCTGTTCTACTGCTGTCCGCAATAAGGAGGAAGCATTCAAACGGTACCGACGCCTTAAAACTCAAGACTCTCATTCTTCATATGTTTCTGCCCGGAATCAAGCCAAATCTGTTCTTCGACTTGCCAAACACTCTTTCATCAATAATAAATGCACTGAACTATCCAACTCTAGCTCTTCCCAAGCTTTCTGGCATCTAGCCAAAAACCTCTCCAACAATTTCTCTTCCTTGTCTTTCCCCCCTTCCCACTCTGATGGCACAACCATCACTTCTTCCTCTGACAAAGCTAAACTCTTCGCTCAAACTTTTGCTAGAAACTCCACCTTGGATGATTCGGGTGCTATTCCTCCCTCTCCGCCCTCCTCTCTCTTACTTATGCCTAATATCCTAATCTCTTCTAAAGATGTACTTTCTACCCTCTCTGGGCTTAACACTAATAAGGCGTACGGTCCGGACGGTGTTCCTCCTGTTGTTCTCAAAAACTGTGCTTCCGTGCTGACTCCCTGCCTAGGCAAACTCTTTCGTCTCTGTCTATCCTCTAACGTCTTCCCTTCATGCTGGAAGTTTGCTCACATTCAACCTGTCCCAAAGAAGGGTGACCGCTCTCAACCCTCCAACTATCGTCCAATTGCTCTCATTTCTTGTCTTTCTAAAGTTTTTGAAACTATTCTTGCTTCCAAATTTCTTAAGCATTTCTCTTCTCATAATCTGCTCTCAGATCGCCAGTATTGCTTCCTTAAGGGTTGCTCTTCTGGTGATCTTCTTTCATATCTTACTAACTCTTGGTCATCCTCCTTTCGGGACTTCGGTGAGACTTTTTCTATTGCACTAGACATATCGAAAACCTTCGATAGAGTCTGGCATAAATCTTTAATTTCTAAACTACCCTCCTTCGGTTTCCCTCCATCTGTGCCTTTGTCTCTAATTTCCTTTCCGGCCGTTCCATAGCCGCGGTTGTGGACGGCCATTGTTCGCTTCCTCACCCTATAAACTCCGGTGTTCCTCAGGGCTCTGTCCTATCTCCTATTCTCTTTCTAATTTTTATAAATTATCTCCTTAACTGTACCTTAATTCCCATCCATTCATACGCAGACGACTCAACCTTACACTACTCCATTACTTTTTCAGAACGCCCCAACCAGCAATCCCTCAACGACAAACGTAATGAAGCCATAGAACTCTTAAATTCTGATCTAAATACTATTTCCAATTGGGGCAGAGAAAACCTTGTTGTTGTTGTTCCCTAAGCTGCCTGGCCGAACAGCCCCGAGTCCCTGAGAAAGGCCATGGCCACGATCGGGCTTTCCCACAGAGCTCTCATTGAGTGTAGATTGTGTTGTTGGCGTAAGTGGTTGTGTGAAATGCAGTCTTCTATGATGTGTTTAATGGTATGGGGTGCTGTGTTACATCCCGGGCAGGTGTCGACAACGGAGTCATCCAGTCTCTTCTGATAGCTCAGGAGAGCTGGATGGTGTCCGCATCTCAGCCTGGCCAGGTGGACTCTGTCCTCGCGAGGAAGGAGGATTCGGAAGGATGGATTTCGGGAGGTCGTGCATGCAGCTGCGTGTTGTCTGTGAGTGAGTGGATGGATCGGTGAGAGATATGAGTATGGATGTGCTTCTGGAAGTTGGTTCGGGGTGGGCAGGGAGGGAGAGAGGACAATAATTGTGTGTGATACCGTGTGCTGGGTGTTGTTTTGATATTTCTTGGTGTCTGTGGGTGTGTTGCCATGTAGTTTAGTGGGTGGTCTTGGTTCGTGGAGGCTGCTGCCAGGAATTGAGTGCCTCTCATGTCCAGATGGTCTTTGACTTTGAGGATTTTGGTTTCTTGATGTAGGTGATCTGTGGGTGCAGTAGCTGTGCAGCCTGTAATGATCTTCAGGGCTTTGTTTTGAATAGTCTGTAAGGTCTTATGATGTGTTTCAGCTAGGTTAGAAGCCCAGGCTGGGCTTGCGTATTCCATCACTGATCTTATGTATTGTTTATATACTGTGGTGGTAGTTTCTTTGTTGTGTCCAAATTTTGTGTGAGCAAGTGACCTGAGGGCGTTAAGTCTGGGTGTCAGTTTCTTTTTAATGTTTGTGGTGTGCTGTTTGAATGTCATATGAGTATCATATGTTACTCCTAGGATTTTGGGTGTGTGTGTATGTGTTAGGGGTGTGTTGTTTATGGTGAGTTGAGGGATGTATTCGTGTTCTCCTGTCCAACTTGTGAGCAGGGTTGCGGTGGATTTGGCTGGGGCTAGATTAAGTCTGTTTGTAGTGCACCAGCCATGTAGTGTGTTGAGATAGGGTTGAAGGAGATCTGTTGCTCTTTTTGGGTTATGGTGTGTGCATGTGAGTGTTATGTCATCTGCATAGGAGGCTAAGTTTATTTGGGGCGTATTGGGTGTAGTTATATCGTGCATGTACAGATTGAAGAGTGCGGGCGATAGGACGGATCCTTGTGGGACTCCGTTTGGGAAGTTTCTGATTTTAGATGACTGACCGGCAAAAGATACGTGTGCACATCTGCCTGCTAGGAAGTTGGCCAGCCACCGTTTTGTGTTGTTGTGCATGTTTGTGTTGTAGATTTTGTTTGTTAGGTTGTGGCGGGGGATGGCATCGAAGGCTTTACTAATGTCGAGTGTGGCTAATAGTGATCTGTGTGGTGGTCTAGCTGAATTGATGCCGTCGAAAGCTCTTTGTGTAAGGTCTGTGAGAAGAGTGTTTGTGGAGTGCAGTGGCCTAAAGCCATGTTGTGTTGGAGCTAGGGGTAGGTCAGGTGTAATTAGTTGTAATACTAGGCGTTCCATGACTTTGGAGGGGGAGCAAAGGAGTGTGATGGGGCGGTGCGAGGAGGGTAGCGTGGGGTCTTTGTTGGGTTTGGGGAATGTGATGATGATACCATGCTTCCAAATGTCTGGTATTGTGTTGTGTGAATAGCTGTAGTTTGATATGTTAGTGAGTGCTTGTATGCCTTGTGGTCCCAGGTGTCTGAGGTGTATGTTGCTTATGTTGTCTAGGCCACAGGCGGGTGAGTGCTTGAGATTGTTGATGATATACCTTGTTAACTTTAATGCTTCCAAAACCCAATTTCTCCATCTATCTACCCGTCAGGATCTCCCAGCGGACTATCCCTTATTCTTCAACAATACAAAAATCAACCCTTCATCTTCTCTCAATATTCTTGGTGTCTCTTTTTCTTCTGCTCTCATTTGGAAGGACCATATTACCAGTCTTGCTAAGGCAGCCTCCCAGAAGCTGGGTGTGCTCAACCGCCTTAGGGGGTTCTTTTCCCCTGCACAGCTTCTTGCTCTGTACAGGGGCATAGTGCGCCCTTGTATTGAGTATTGTTCACATGTGTGGGGAGGTTCCTCTCACACCACTCTCCTAGACAAGGTTGAAAGGAAGGCCTTTCGTATCATTAACTCCCGTCCACTCACCAACTCTCTGCAATCTCTCTCTCTCTCCGCCGCAATGTTGCATCTCTCTCGCTATTCTATCGCTACTATAATAATCAGTGTTCCTCAGAGCTATCCCAGTGCATACCACCTCCTTTACGTAGGGCACGTGGTACCCGTCTTGCAACTCAATCCCACCCCTACTCTGTGCAACTCTCCAACCCAAGAGTGAAACGTTACTCTCAAACTTTCTTCTACTCAACAGCTGAATCAGTCTTTCCCGCTTCCTATGACTTAAATTGCTTCAAACTCCGTGTGTCCAGGCATTTTGGCTCGAACGTCCCTTGATTTTGGCCCTGTCACTCTTTCAACTATGGGGGAGGCACTCGCTATAGGCAGTTATGCCTTTTGCCTCCCTCAATCACATAGAAAAAAAAAAAAAAAAAAAAAATTACTGACCGGCAAATGATACATGTGCATATCTGCCTACTAGGTAGTTGGCCAGCCACCTTTTTATATTGTGCATGTTTGTGGTGTAGATTTTGTTTGTTAGGTTGTGGCGGGGGATGGCATCAAAGGCTTTACTAATGTCGAGTGTGGCAAGTAGTTTTTCTGTGTGGTGGTCTAGCTGAGTTGATACCATCAAAAGCTCTTTGTGTAAGGTCTGTAAGAAGAGTGTTTGCGGAGTGTAGTGGCCTGAATGGGAGAATGCTAGCCGAGAAGCAAGAGAGAGTTGAAAGATGGAGGGAGTACTTCAGTGAGTTGCTAAATGTAAGGAATGAGGACCCAGCAAATATAGCTGGATATGGTATGGGAGGGAGAAGAAGAGAAGTAGTGGAGGAGGAGGTGGGGATCAGGAGGTCAGAAGTGTGGGAAGCCATGAAAAGAGTGAAGTTGGGGAAAGCACCAGGAACAGATGGAGTGTGTGGGGAAATGTTGAGGTATGGTGGTGAGATAGTGATAGAATGGGTATGGAAAATGTGCAAACTAGCATGGGAGAAGGGGAGTGCACCCGATGACTGGAAGACTGGCAGTCGACGGAGGCGGAAGGAAGGTTACAACGTTTTCGGGGATTTAAGAGCACAGATAAGAAGTTAGAAGAGGTTAGTATTGTTGTGAAGGATTTGGAAAAGTGGATGAGTGATATGGAGAAATGGAAGGGGGATATTGGTGAGAAAGTTAAGGCACTGTGTGTAATGTGTGGTGTGACAGGTGGGGAAGGGAATAGGCCTAGCGAAGGAAGTGAATGCAGGCCTATTTTGGCAGTTAATGAGAGCCTAGAGATGGTATTGAAAAGGGTAGATGAACTGGGAGCAGAGAATATGGCATTGAAGGAGCAGCTGAAGGAATACGAAGGACGTTTCACGGAAGTAAAGGAGTCGACTGCATGGACGGTGGTAGGTAAACAAAAAGTCAAGGATTTGGAGGATATTATGAAAGAGCAAAAGGAAGAAATGAATATGACCAAAAAAAGTGTTGAGAGTGCAGTTGTAGGGGTCATGAAGAACAAGAGAGTGTCGTGAGGGAGGCCATGGACAGGGATAGGGGTGTAATCTTGTATGGAGATATAGAGACTCATATGAATGATAATGGAGTGAGAAAAGTGAGGGATATGGAGACAGTGAAGGAGGTCTTGAAAGGTGTGGATGAGGACGAATATGGATGGGAAGGGCAGGTGGAGGAGGTCAGTAGGATAGGTAGATATAAAAGGGGAGAGATGAGACCTATAAGGGTACAGTTTAAAACTAGGGTAGTGGCGGAGACTGTGACAAATTTTAGTTGGAGGCTAAATAGAAATGATAAACTGAAACACATAAGACTAAAGAAGGATTTGAGTATAGAACAAAGGAAAAAAATTAAGGAATTACAAGAAAAGGCTGATGAAAATAATGGAAAGTTGGATGAGGAGGATAAGAGAAATTTTTACTGGAGAGTGAGGGACGGAAAAGTGAGGAAGTGGTTTATAAGAGTAGAAGGGAGGGGGAGATCAGGGAGGGGAGAAAATGTGATGGGAGTTGTGACGGAGGAGGAGAACGGGGTGGAGGTGTCACAGGGAGAGACAGGAGACAAAGAGGCAGACCCAGTAGTACTAACGGGGGAGTAGGGTACGGACTGGAGGAGCGGGATGGTGTAATTGCTGAAGGAATGGTAGATGGATTAAGGATTATGTTTAGTAATGTGGATGTATTTACCCAGGACAAGAAAAGAGAACTGATATGTAGGTTGCAGGATGAATAGGAAAAACCTGATGTCATAGCCCTACAGGAAGTAAGACCAAAAAATGCTAGAATTGAAAGGGAACTGGTGGAATATAGTTTGGAGGATTTTGAGTTATATGAGAGAAATGCTATTAGAGCAGAGGTTGGAAGAGGACTGTTTATTTATGTAAGAAAAGAGCTCAAGGTTAATGAGGTGGATATGAGACAGCAGTATTGTGAGTATTTGTGTATTGAAGTAAAATGTGTAAGAGGATCAATTCTAATTGCCTCTATATATAGAAGCCCAAATAATAGCAGGGGAGAGGATGATAACCTACTGAAAGCAATGGAGGAGATAGATAATAGAGAGAACAAATATAAAATTTTGATTGGAGATTTCAATTTGCCAAGGATCAACTGGGCAAATTGTACTACTCCAGCGGGACAGGGTAGCCTGGAAAATAAGTTTATAGAGAAAGTGAGAGATTGTTTTTTAACGCAACATATTGTAGAGATGACAAGATATAGAGATGGGACGCAGGGGAGTGTACTTGATTTGATTTTTAGCAATGAAGAGGATATAGTGGAACATGTTAATGTGGATAGCCCTATAGGTCGTAGTGACCATGCCTGTATAAGCTTTAGTTGTAACATTAAATCAGAGAGGGATAATAGAAGCAATAGAAAAATATACATGTATGATAGAGCAGATTATGAGCTGCTGAGATGGTGTTTGGACATTGACTGGGGGGAATACTTGAACGGTGAAGACGCTGAAGGAATGTGGAGGAAAATTAGAGTCAAACTGGAGAATTCTGTATCCAAAAGTGTACCAGTAAGGGAATATAAGGATAAAACAAAATTGAGGAAAAGAACTAACCCAGAATTGCCAATGAAAAGAAAGCTTTGGATATTGATTAGAAGAAAGAAACGATTGTGGGAAAGATTAAAATTGTTAAAAAAGAACAGGGGGTCTAGTATAGAGGCTAAGGAAGTGGATCTGGAACGCAGACAAATAAACAATAAAATAAGGTGGGAAACAAGGAGGGGGGTGAAGGAGAGGGAGAGAGAGATAGCTAGAAATGTGAAGGATAATCCAAAAATATTCTGGAATTACATTCAGGAAAAGTTAACAAGAAGAGTAGGGATCCCAGAGCTGGTAGGGGGGTTGAATGATGGGAGTAGAGCGGAGACTGATAAGGAGAAAGCAGAGGTGCTGGGGAAATACTTTGGGGGGGTACTAACTAAAATGCCCCAGAACGAGAAGCCCACCACAGAAGCCACGAACGAACACCACACAGAAACACCCAAAGGAAGGGTCCACAGAACGAAAGGACCAGCTGACCGAGCCAGCCATTTCAGACAGGCCCAAGCCCGCAGGGCTAAGCAGCTCCAGGCCGCACCCATTTACCTTTTCTAAACTGACCATTTTCCACACCTCACGTACACTAACCCCCTCGTGTCCTACACTCCTAACTACAAAGATGATGAACAGGAATATACATTCATATTAAAAACACCCATGCCCTGTTCCGACGTTGAGCCAATGCCAACACATCAGACAGCCATAATTATATCTATGTATGTTCTTACATCCGAGAGGTAGATGTTATATATCTTAGAAGTTAAAACACCCACGCCTGTCCCTAGACCTTGTATATCATTTCCCATGACTAGTATAGATATATGAAACCTGGTCGATCTGTACTTGGCACAATACGACACAAGGACAGTGCCGCTATGTCTTATCAATACTGGTGGCAGTTAATATTAGAGACACTTAGTTACTAGAGGAACAATGCAAGGGGGCGACTGAGCACGGGTTACATATATCTATACTAGTCATGGGAAATGATATACAAGGTCTAGGGACAGGCGTGGGTGTTTTAACTTCTAAGATATATAACATCTACCTCTCGGATGTAAGAACATACATAGATATAATTATGGCTGTGTAATTAATTCTGTGGTGGGCTTCTCGTTCTGGGGCATTTTACTTCCCTCTCCTTCATTATAGGCTCGTCCTCGAGCCTCAAGGGTGAAGTAAAAAGAAGCATAGTCAGAAAAGTGCAGCTTAACAAGAAAAGTAGTATGACCAAGGGAAAAAATATATAATATATAGTATATGGAAAACATGTAAATTTAAGAAAGAACAGATAATTAAGAACACAGGAAATTAAGAAGAGGTAAAGTGTTTAACAATGTATAAAGCAAATTCAAAAGATAGTCAGAAAAGTGTAGGTTAACAAGAAAAGTAGTATGACTAAGGGAAAAAAATAATATATACAGTATATGGAAAACATGTAAATTTAAGAAAGAACAGATAATTAAGAAGAGGTAAAGTGTTTAACAATGTATAAAGCAAATTTAAAAGATAGTCAGAAAAGTGTAGGTTAACAAGAAAAGTAGTATGACTAAGGGAAAAAATAATATATACAGTATATGGAAAACATGTAAATTTATAGAATCATGCCCAATCGCTTAGGAATTGAAAACAATAAAAAATTTGTTAGTACAATAATATCCTCATCATCATCAGGGGGGGGGGGGGGGGGGTTATTTAGGGTCGCCGTTAGTCTGGGTGACGGTCTGGTAATAGGGGGTGGTGGTGGTTGTGGCTTTGACCTTGGGGTTTCACTTTCACTTTGGAAGGGCGGGGTGGATATACCGTTAGTTCTTGTCGTTAGGAATGTGGGTCTGGGGGCGAGCTGGCCCGGGGCCAGTTTTGGAGGGGGGGTCTAAGTGGTTTCGGTCGGGGGTAGTGATAGGGGGGTTTTAAAGATGAAACGGGCAGGTCGAGTCGGGGTTGTTGTTGCGGAAGAGGTTGGTGCTGGGGAGGGGTTGAATTGTGTAGAGAGTTGTGGTCGTGAGTGGGGTTTGGGGAAGGGTGAGTAAGGCTGAAGGTTGAGAGTTTACTATGATCGGTGGTTTGGAGGTTTGGGGTGTGGGGATTTGATAGGGAGATGGTGGGGGGGGTCTGGGCAGGCAGGGTTGTGGTTTGAGAGGGGTTGAATTTGGACTGATTTTATTTTCGGGAGAGACATGGATGGGATTTCGAGGAGTGGTTGAAGTTGAGAGGTTGATTATGTTGTTTGGGGCGAGAGAGAGAGTATTTTGGGGTTTAGCCAAGGTGGAAAAAGTGTTGTGGTTGGATTGGGATGGGAGTGGTATTTTGTCGAGCGGGATCTTTGGGGGTGGAATTTGGGGCGGGTGGGGTAACGGTGAAGAGGGGGGTAAGATAGGGGGGAAAAAGAAGGTAGGGGTTATGTACGGGGGTGATTGTTCGTTCTGAATGTGGTCGTGAGAGGTTAGGCTGGCAGGGTGGGAATTGGTGGAGGTTGAAAGTTTAGCTGGGCTCATGATGGTGGGGGACCGACTGGTGAGCAGGTGTTCGGTATGCATGAGGGGGGGGAAATCACTTTGGTGGGGGTCACGCGTGAGGGGGGGATTAACGGCGCGTGTGGGAGGATCAGAGTGGTGGGGTGTGTCGGTGGCAGTGACGGTTTGTTTAGAGGTTATCTGGGGTTGGTGGGTTTGTCTGTCATGAGGGGGTGAGTCAAGTGTGGGGTTTTGAAGTTTATTAGGGGTGTGAATTGGGGGGGGGGGGGGGGGTGGAAGGGAGCTACTGACGGAAAACTGTCACAAGGGAAATTTTGTTGGTGGGGGAATAGCTGAGCATTTCTGGGGGAAGGGGGGGAACATGGTTGGGTCCCTAGGTCGTCACGCGTGAGGGGAGGATTAACGGCGCGTGTGGGAGGGTCAGGGTGGTGAGAGGTGAGCGAGTTAGGAAACGGGATTTGTTGGGGGACTGCGGCGGGTTGGTGGGGAAGAGTTAGGTGTAGAACAGGGGTTATTGGTAGAGGACTGATGTATTGATTTGGGGTTGTTAACAGGACGAATTTGGGGAATTTTCTTGGTGTCAGTCTCGGTCTGGTTAAAGGTTATGTGGGACTGGGGAGGATTAGTGGGGGCAGAGTTAGGCATAGGACATGGGTTATTGAGGGAGGAGTGATGTACTGATTTGGGGTTGTTAACAGGACGAGTTTGGGGAATTTTCTTGGTGGCAGTCTCGGTCTGGTTAGAGGTTATCTGGGACTGGTGAGTTTGTTTGACATGAGAGGGCGAGTCAAGTGTGGGGTTTCGAAGTTTTCTAGGAGTGTGAATTGTGTGGGGGTGGAAGGGAGCTACTGACTGAAAACTGTCACAAGCTACCGACGGAAAACTGTCACAAGGGAAATTTTGTTGGTGGGGGGATAGCTGAACATTTCTGGGGTCATGGGGAAAATATGTTGTGGTAGGCCTACATAGGTAGGCATATCTAGAATACGGGGCTTGTTGGGGGGGCTGCGGAGGGTTGGTGGGGGAAGAGTTAGGTGTCGAACAGGGGTTATTGGTAGAGGACTGATGTATTGACTTGGGGTTGTTAACAGGACGAATTTTGGGAATCTTCTTGGTGGCAGTCACGGTCTGGTTAGCGGTTATCTGGGGTTGGTGGGTTTGTTTGACATGCATAGAAAAAGGATGGGGTTTATGGGGTAACACAATTGATGGAAGATGATCGTTGGTGGATGGCTGGGCAGGGGAAAATTTAGGGATGGTCAGAGAGGATAGAGGCAAGGAAGAGTGCACTGGGGTTGGACTTTCACCGGAAGTCATTTTGGAAGGGTGCACGGAGTCTTGGATAGGGGCTGAAGGGTTGGATAGGGGATTCATCGAACTGCGTAGGCATTCTTCTCTGATGGAGAGCATATGTTCTTCGAATAAGCCATACGGGTCGAGATGGGCGGTGATGTGGGGTGGGAGGATGTTTAACAATGCGGTGAATAAGAGTTCATTTTGTTGGTCGTAATCTTCATAGCTATACGTGGTCCTCACGTATCTGTAGAGTTGTATGAGGGTCACATTTATATCCCCTTCATACTTGATCTCGTCGACTTTTATTATTTTGGGGGCGACGGGGGAACCCAAAAGTGGATCTAAGGTCCGGATCACGAAGGATCGAAACTGGTTCCAGGTAAACTCTGGCGTACACTGTGTCACAGTTTGGCGAATAAATTCTTTAAAGGTAGGCTGATCAACAAGTTGGGAAACGGCTTCTCTCAACTGTATACAGTAATATGCGTAATTGCAATGGCGATTTTTTCGCGGTCATTATGAAGTACCACATCGTACACTGGCTTTATTATGTCTAAGTAACTGGTGATATCATACGTGTTTACATCATACTTGGGAATGTGTGCGAGTGGCTGAAAATTTCGCGATGTTGCCATGCTTCTACTGTTCCAAACTTGCAGTGTAATGCAACCTTTTATCCGAATCAAGAACCACCGCTGCCACCAATGAAATTCTAGGTTTTTCCAGGTTAAATAGGAATGGGAATTATCCCCAGGCTACCTTTAGGATCAACCTTTCCTGGTACCTGGTGCGGGGTACAAACCTCTGAAGGGAATTTAACCCCCCTAAAAACCCACAGGTTTTGAGATGCCTTGGGTGGGATTCGAACCCTGGTTAGTGACGCACCACCATCACCACCAGGCCCGCGCGCTAACCCACTGTACTACCACGGACGTACAAAAGTATAGCAACCTTAGTCCGATTTTTAAGAACTACGGTGATAGTCTCTCGAGATGAGTTTATTGGACTTACCATCTACGACTATTTTCGAACCACGGTGATAGTCTCTCGAGATGAGTTTATTGGACTTACCATCTACGACTATTTTACGCTATACCTGACGTCAACTCGGGTTAGTATTATTGTGGGTGCGGGACATTTACGAGGGCATTACACTAACAGTGGAGTCGGAGGATGCAGTGCCTACTATTCCCATCAAACAGGCACTAGAACTAATAGAGTTTTCCCATGCTAGAATAAGAAGGGCTATAGAAAAAATGAACAGAAGTAAGTCACTGGGACCGGATGGGATACACCCAAGAATCATAAAGGAACGAGGGGAGAAGTTAGTAGAGCCATTGAAAATGTTATTTGAGGTATCGTTTAATACAGGACAAATCCCGATGGACTGGAGAGAGGCGAACATAACAGCTATATTTAAGAAGGGAAAGAGAAATGACCCAGGGAATTATAGACCAGTCAGTTTGACAAGTGTTGTGTGTAAACTAATGGAAACGGTAATTAGAGAAGGAATAATGGATCATATGAAGTCAAACCAACTTTTCAGTGGGAGACAGTTCGGATTCTTGCCGGGGAGGTCGACGGTACTACAGCTAATTAAGGTGGTAGATGATTGGATGCAAATTCTAGAAGATGGTGATGTAATAGACGTGGTATATTGCGATTTTATGAAGGCCTTCGATAAGGTCCCACATAAAAGGTTAATAGAGAAAGTTAGAAGCTATAATATAGGGGAGAAATGTGTGAAATGGATAGAAGCCTTCCTGAAAGATCGGAGACAGAGGGTACTGGTGAATGGAATAGGCTCGGGGTGGAGGGAAATTACAAGTGGGGTACCTCAGGGATCTGTGTTGGGACCACTGCTGTTCGTTATATTTATCAACGACTTGCCTGAAGTTATAACTAATGGAAGTGAGGTATACCTGTATGCGGATGACACTAAGCTGTATAGAAGAGTGAGGAGTAAGGAAGATATGGGTTTGCTTCAAGGAGATGTGGAGGACATGAAGGGATGGTCTGAGCATTGGTTAATGCCTTTTCATCCAAAAAAATGCAAGTACATGCGGATTGGGACCAGCAAGATAGACAAGGTAGGATACAGTATGTATGAAGCGATGGAGGAAGTGAATGCAGAAAAGGATATAGGAGTAGTGATAGACAATAAGTTAAATTTCTCAGAACATTTAGCGGAAAAGATAAACAAAGCCAATAGAATTGTAGGGCTGATAAGGAGGACATTTGTGTCACTTGACGAAGAAATCTTCAGGAATCTCTATACAGCGCTGGTTAGGCCGCACCTGGAATATGCGAACCAGGTGTGGGCTCCATATATGGTAAAGGATATAGAAGCAGTGGAGAAAGTGCAGAGGAGAGCTAGCAAGCTGGTACCAACGTTGAAGAACGCGGGCTATGAGCAGAGGTTGAGGACACAGGGGCTTCCGACACTGGCATATAGGAGAAAGAGAGGGGATATGATAGAGACTTTTAAGATAGTGTCAGGAAAGTACGATGAGGATGTGTGTGAAGGTATCTTCTTGATGCGGGAGGGAACAAGAACGAGAGGACACTCTAAGAAAATTTACAAAGAAAGAAATAGGCTTGAGAAGGCAAAGAACTCATTTTGTGATAGAGTGGTAAATGAGTGGAACGCACTGCCCCAGTATGTAGTCGATTCCGAATCAATAAGGGAGTTTGAAAGTAATCTTGATAAAGCATGGGGAAGACAAGATTTGAAGTTTGATTATAAAACAAAAATACAGAATAGTAAAAATGTTGCGTCTGCTACCGCCGCCGCCAACACCGTGAACGACCGCAGCAGTGCAAGTACTGGTACTGAGCTGGATACACAGGCATAGTTTGCCTTTTTCCAGAGGATCTACTGTAAGAAACTAAGAAATAATAGTCCCCCTATATAAGGGCAAAGGGGAAAGAGGAGTGTGTGGTAACCACCGAGGAATATGTCTTCTAAGCGTAGTAGGGAAGGTATACAGTAGGGTAGTGATTGAGAGAGTGAGAGTGAGAACGGAGAAATGGATAGGCGACGAGCAAGGAGGTTTTAGGAAGGGAAGAGGATGTGTAGATCAGATTTTTACCCTGAATTGTGTTGTGGAGAAGTATCTGGAGAAGAAACAAAAGGTGTATGTTGCCTTTATGGACTTGGAGAAGGCCTATGACAGAGTGGATAGAGAAGGTTTGTGGAAAGTACTTAGAATATACGGAGTAGAGGGCAAGTTGCTGAAAGCAGTGAAGAGCATGTATGAGGGTGCAAAGGCAGCAGTATGTGTGGAGAGTGAGCAGAGTGAGTTCTTTGACCTGAATGTTGGTTTGAAACAGGGGTGTGTGATGTCCCCGTGGTTGTTTACTGTATATATGGATGGAGTCATGAAAGAAATACTATCAAGAGCAGTGGATGTTGGTGTATCGCTGAAAAGGGAGGGAATTGAGTGGAAGCTACCTATACTGCTGTTTGCGGATGATACAGTTCTGATGAGTGATAATGAATGGGAGTTGCAGGGTCTGGTAAATGAGTTTGGAACAGTGTGCGAAAAACAGAATTTGAAGGTAAATGCGGGGAAGAGCAAGGTTATGGTCTTCGAAAGGGGTGAAGTCACAGAGTGTGAGGTGAAGCTGAACGGTCAGGCTATGGAGATCGTCAACTCTTTTAAGTATCTGGTCAGTGTGTTGAGTAAAGATGGGACTATGGATGAAGAAGTGCGGGAGAGGGTACAACAGGGGAAGAGGGTTGTAGGAACGCTAAAAGCAGTTGTTGTTGTTGTTATTCCCCAAGCTGCCTGGCCGAACAGCCCCAAGGCCCCAAGCAATTCCAAGGCCATAACCGAGCGCCCCCACAGAACCTTCCCTGCCGACCACAATAAAGCCTGGGTGACCGAAGCCACTCCATGGCGGGGAGCTGAGGAGGGTGCGGAAACACCCGGGAAACCAAAGCCCCACCCTGTGCCCCTCAGCAATTATGAAGAGAAAGTTGAGGGGCAAGGGAAAAATGTGACGCTTTGGCTTCCAATCTTGGTAGATTGGGAGGTCAATCCACGGAAAAGACGCCGTCACTTGAGATCTAGAAAATATATACAGTAAGTTAAAGGAACAGTCAGAGTAAGCTATGGGTATGGCAGAGATCGCTCAGTTCTCACTCTGATAGACCAGCCCATCACCACATGACTAGAACCCAATCTTCTCAGCATCAGCTAGGAAAGGCCCTAGAAAGCCGGCTTTGGCGGGGGGATAGCTCCCCTATTTCAACCCCTTTCGGGGTCGGGCACCCGCCCGTAACAAGAAATAGGGTGGTCAGTATGGAAGTGAAGAAGTCCTTGCATGACAGTGTGGTAATCCCGACACTGACTTACGGAAGCGAAGCATGGACGTTGGTTGAGAGACTCAGACCAAGAGTGAGAGCAGTGGAAATGAATTACTTAAGGAGTGCGTGCGGAGTTACATGGAGGGATAGACAGACTAATGAGGAAGTAAGAAGGAGGTGTGGTGTGGAGGTAGATGTGCTGGAAAGTGTGAAAAGGAACAACTTGAGATGGTTCGGCCATATGGAACGTATGGAAAGCGAGAGAATGACTAAGAGGGTGTATGAGAGCGAGGTGGAGGGACAGAGAGGGAGAGGTGGAAGGATGGAGTGAGGAAGTACATGAACGAAGGCGGTGCTGGTTGGGGGGAGAGGCGTCGACTGACTGGGGACAGAGGTGCATGGGGGCGGTTCGTTCGTGGCCACCCCTTCGGGGATCACGGCGTCAGGCAATAGATAGATAGATAGTGGCCTGAAGCCATGTTGTGTTAGAGCTAGGGGTATCGTGCGTGGTCTGTTGTAGTACGAGGCGTTCTGAGACTTTGGAGGGGGTGCAAAGGAGTGTGATGAGATGGTGTTGTAGGAATTGTTTTTTACACCATACCCGAAAGAGGATTTATGGAGCTCCGATCTTACTCTCAACCATCTGAACAATTTTACCAGCACACCTAAACTTTGTTAGATGCGGGAATAGCCTCCTGAAAATATCAAGCCCTGGTGGGGGCACGAACTCTCGATCCTTGGGTTGTGAGGCAGACACCTTACCAGTTAGACCAATAGAGATATCCCACTTGGCCTGGTCGGCTCAGGGTATTTCCGCATCCGATCTGTTTAGGCTAGCCTATTTTCACTGACTTTACACTACTTCACCTTCCGGGAAGCAAAAGCTCCGAACAGAGAGGAACGAACAGAGAGGAACAAGCTTGAGCCGAATCGACCGAGAGTCCGTCAGAGAGATGAAATGGTGAGTCAACTTCACTGAGCGGTGCACCACACGCACCTACTAACTGCCCAGTTGGCAACTCGCTTGAGCGGCCGGCAACTCCACAACCCAACCCAAGCGAGGTTTCACTACACTCCCTGCTCTCTCCTATCCTCTTCCCTAATCCTATCCTCTTTTTAATTCACAATAACGACATAAATACATCTTGGAAGTTATTCGAAGCCACTTACCTAAAAGCAGTGCAAGACTGCATACCATCAAAAACTCGGCGTCCAGGCCATAATAATAAGCCCAAATGGTGGAATAAAGATATTTCAAACTGCCTGCTTGCTAAAAAATGTGCTAATGATAGATTAAAATCCTCACAAAATGACGAAGAACGGCTGAAATTTGTAGAGCTACGACGCAAAGCCAAAAAGTTAATTAAGCAAAGTAAAAAGACCTTAGAGTTACATATTGCGAATCAAAGTAAAACAAACCCGAAAAGAATTCTATAGTTATATCAGAAAGAAAAAAGTTGTTACTTCAACTGTTTGACCGTTAGTCGATGCAAAATGGAGAATACACCAAAGACGACGAACAAATGAGTAATGCCCTCAATACCTTCTTTGCATCAGTTTTTTACAACAGAAGACCTCAGTGATATCCCTACACCATCGCCGATCAGATTGATATTCAGATGTTCTAAGCAATATCCCGTTTACAGAGAGATAGAAGTATTGAATTGTTTAGATAAACTCAAGGTAAATAAAAACGCCTGGACCTGATACAATCTCGCCTAGAGTTCTAAAGGAAGCTAAGGATGAGCTCTCTAAACCACTGACATTACTATTCAATAAATCCTTGCAGTCTGGAACTATGCCCGATCAGTGGAAGCTAGCCAACGTAACACCGATATTCAAAAAAGGCAGCAAATCCCTACCCATAACTATCGTCCAATTAGCTTAACCTCAGTTGTATATAAAATGCTAGAAACGGTCATACGAGACAGACTCGTAAATCACTTAGAGGAAAATAACATACTTAAAGATACTCAACCAGGCTTTCGTAAAAAACGTTCCTGTTTAACAAACCTCTTAGACTTCTTCCACGATATCCTCAACCTCTACGATGAGAGTAAAGTGTAGATATTATATACCTTGATTTTCAAAGGCCTTTGACAAAGTTCCCCACAAACGTTTTACTGCTAAAACTAAAAGCGCATGGAATACAAGACGGTGTGTTGAAATGGATAGAAGATTGGCTCAGCGACAGAAAGCAAAGAGTAGTCTATAACGTAAGGCATCAAAATGGACCAATGTAGTAGCGGGTACCCCAGGGATCGGTACTAGGACCAATTCTCTTTCTAATTTACATCAAAGACATAGATGAGGGTCTCACCTGTACAATCTCAAAATTTGCTGACGATACAAAAATTGCAAATAGCGTACTCTCAAAAGAACAAGTTGACGATATGCAACACAATCTAGATAAATTGTCATGTTGGGCCCAAATTTGGCAAATGAGTTTCAATGCGGATAAATGTAAAGTACTACATATCGGATACCTAAATGAGAAAGCAAACTATTCGATGAATGGCACTCAGCTTAAGAATGTAAACAGAGAAACCGATCTGGGAGTAACAATATCGAGTAACCTAAAACCGAGTCAACAATGTTCAGAAGTGTTAGAAGGCAAACAAAATAATTGGCTTTATAGGCAGGTCATTTGAGCATAAATCCAAAGAAGTTATCCTAACCCTTTAACAATTCATTATCCGCCCTCTTCTGGAATACTGCGTTCAATCCTGGTGCCCTTATTACCAAAAAAATATAAACAAGCTAGAACGAGTTCAACGTAGAGTTACCAAAATGATTCCTAGCCAAAAGAACAAACCATACGAAGAGCGTCTTAGAGAATTAAATCTATTTCCTTTAACCCAGCGCACATTAAGAGGTGACTTATTTCAAGTGTTCAAAATCATCAAAGGCATCGACAATATGAACTGTAGTAAGTACTTCACTAGCGACGAATCTAATTACACGCGGGGAAAACGGTTGCAAAATTATTGGTAAAACTTTTAACTCACACGAAACTAAGAATTTCTTCTTCATCGAGTTGTCAACTTGTGGAATGGGCTTCCCCGAAACGTTATAGACTGCATCAACCGTTGATTCATTTAAACTCCGCCTAGACAATATCCTCGCATCAAACCCGCGACTGACTGCGTTTGTAAATGAATAACTTTATTTTATCCCCCCCCTCAGTTACTAACCTAACGTGCCATCTGTCCCCTACTAACTTCCTAATCCTGCCACGGACATTAGTTCCAGGGCAGTATTTCCCTTTCCAATGTTCCCTTACCCACTCTAAACCACTGTTTGGACACTTGATCCTCAGTGTTTTGGAGGACAAGCAACCTAGAAGGGTCACTAGATCTGTTGTTGCTTGATTTCCTTTGTACTCCTTTGTACTCCTTGTCCTGTAGGAATTGGTTTTTACACCATACCCGAAAGAGGATTTATGGAGCTCCGATCTTACTCTCAATCATCTGAACAATTTTACCAGCACACCTAAACTTTGTTAGATGCGGGAATAGCCTCCCGAAAATATCAAGCCCTGGTGGGGGCACGAACTCTCGACCCTTGGGTTGTGAGGCAGACACCTTACCAGTTAGACCAATAGAGATATCCCACTTGGCTTGGTCGGCTCAGGGTATTTCCGCATCCAATCTGTTTAGGATAGTCTATTTTCACTGACTTTACAGTGTGAGGAGGGTAGCGTGGGGTCTTTGTTGGGTTTGGGGAATGTAATGATGACACCGTGCTTCCAGATGTCTGGTATTGTGTTGTGTGAATAACTGTAGTTTGATATGTTTATGAGTGTTTGTATGCCTTGTGGTCCTAGGTGTCTGAGGTGTATGTTACTTATGTTGTCTGGACCACAGGCGGGTGAGTGCTTGAGACTGTTGATGATGTGCTTTGTCTGGTTGTTGGTAATCTCTGTAGACCGCTCAGCCTGATTACAATCTTGGCTGAGGACTTCTATTTCTGCCTGAAGAATATTTGCTTTCTGTAAAGATATTGGTATATTGGACAAGCTTTAGTCATTTCAATTACTGTACATTGTATCCTTTTTAAAATCTTTAGTTTTTGTTTTTAGCTGTAAAGCTATATTTTAGGTTCGTGTTATGCTGCCTTTAAAACAATTTATTGGCACAGGTAAGGCCGACTCCTACCTCAGTAGGTTACCCCTTCCCTTAGATTTTGTTTTTCTTTACGTAAGCTCCTTACCTGTTTATTTACCTTTCGTGAAAGTTTTATGGCTCTTTCAGCTGCTTGGCATAGAGCCATGGATTTGTTATTAAAACAAAAAAAAGTCAAATACTGTACAGTACAGTAATGTAAAATAGCAAGAGTACAGTAGATAAAATTAATAGGCATGATATATTTATGTTGTGTCTGCTTTTCTCATCTTGTGACTGTCTCCCCCCAGTTCCTGATGCTCCCGCTGGTATCAAGGCAGTGGTAAGCTCTAGTAGTACCATCCTGGTGACCTGGCTGCCTCCTCACAAGATCAATGGTCTTCTCACCAAGTACACACTATACATGGCCATCACCACTGCACAGAAGAGGGTAAGATTTAATAATTCTTTTAAATAATTTTCAGGTTTTATGATAACTTTCCCTAGAAGTTACTGTATTACTGTATTTGTTGCGGAATATAGCTCTCATATCTTCTTATTCCCTAGCAACCCTTTTGGTTGTAGAGAAAATATAATTCTTCTACTCATAATTTTTTCTATCCATTCTACTCTACTCACACCCCAACTCTGCCACACCACTTACACCTCATGTTTGCCCCACTCATGGCCCATCTCCATTGTTCCTCACTCAGCGTGCCCTGCCTGGTCGTACGGTGGGCCCTGGAGAGACAACTTATGTGGCAGAAGGTGTGAGTGCCCGAGAGACTTACCAGTTTTGGGTCTCTGCCGCCACACAGCGTGGGGAAGGGCCACCCACAGACAAGGTCACAGTCAAACCTCCAACTAAAGGTATGATACATGTACATTTGTTTGATAAATACTGTAGAAGAATGATAGGATTCATGGAGAGATATTGTAATTTTTTTGACAAACTTCATAGATAACTCTGTCTCAAGCCACCTTTGGGGGCCCCATTAAGGTGGTGGAAGATTCTTTTGGTGGTGTGACAGGCAAGCAGACTAGCAGTACATAATTGTTGACGTATTTTCAGACAATTCTGTCTAACCCATCATTATCCAATTTTACTCAGTACCAGCTCAAATTGCATCATTCGGAGGCCCCCTAGAAGTAGCCTGGAAGGAGGATGTACGGCTTCAATGCCACTCTGTTGGGGAGCCTCCACCGACCATCACGTGGACGCTCAATGGCAAGAAAATAGTCACGTCGGACAGGATACAGGTTGGTGATGGAGTGAGTGATAAGTTTGGTTTTTACTTCTACAGTATTTATATTGCAATAAATGAACTTCAATTTATTCATACTATATTTTTAAAACAAATAGTAGCTAGCTAGCTATTTCTACATAGCATGCAATTCTGGTTCATGCTGAAATATGTGTTATATTGATTTTAGCATGATAATTCTTATACTATACAATTACTTCTGTCAAAATTCAGTGTCTTAGGTGTCATACTAGTACAGTAAAACCCCGCTAACTCGGACTCTTTTTACTCGGAAACCCGCACTTCTCGGAATGGCATCGGCCTCTCGGAAATGTCCCTGTATATCTCGGAAATTTCCGAGTTGGACGGGATTTGTGTCCGGTTTACAATGTTCTCTCGCTCGGTTTTAAGTGATTTTAGGATGAATTGAAGCCTGTGCCTTTAAATTATTGTGTTAATATTAATTACTATGAACTGTACTGTCCCTGAAAACATAATAAGGGTCGTATTTGTCATTAATATGATTAATTTCACATGTAAAAAACAAAAAAAAACAAAAAATAATTATCTCAATTTTCGTTGGTGACGCGGACTTTCCTCTTCTAATTCGGATTTTTCCCTCTTTTAAGTCGGACATAAGTCGGACTTTGGACATCTCGGAAAATCGGGCTTCTCGGAAGTGGTCTCCCCCCAATTAGTCCGAGATAGCGAGGGTTTACTGTAATTCTGTCCTTGATAAAATTTGATGAAGATAATGTATTATATTTGTGTGTTATTAAAGGTAGGCCTATGCTCATATTTATTTTATATTGTGCAAATGTTTGACTCTCTCTTTCTTGCTGTTTGTGGCAGGTGCGTCCAAATGGTTCACTCTTCATCCGAGACGTTCAGAAGACAGACGCTGGTAACCTGAGTTGTGCTGCCATCAACATTCACGGCACTGACACCATCGCCTACACTCTCACTGTACAAGGTCAGATAATAATTGATATTTTATATAATTTCCAGCAGCTCACTTCCTTAGTCACAGAATTGTATCCAAGATGATGGCCTAGGGAAGTCAGTGAACCCAATATTACATATATTTCTTGACATCCTAACCTTGGTAACCTACCCGTTCTTCCCTATAGTACCAGTGACCCTGTATTTATAATGTAAAACTTGCAAAATAAACAAACCAAAACTTATACGAACACAGTAAAAAGACAAAATAACTACCGGTAATCAAAATTGCTATGTGGAAACAACGCTTAAGTAAAATAATAAATTAAAATTTAAAACTTGCAAACAAAGTCAAACCAAAACTTGGACAAAGACAATATAAAGTCAAAATAACATCAAAATCGCTATGTGGAAACAACGCTTACTAAAAGAAAATTTATAAATAAAAGAACGCAATCCACCACATAGGGTGTACATTACTACATGAGCAAGTTAATCTGTGTGATACTTCCCTACTATTTCTACATGTGATGATGTTACCCTGTTGATCCATTCTCTACATCACTACAGTACCACTGGCCCTGTATATGAAGTACCCTCACTGCTAAGCGATCCTCTACCTTGCCATTTAGGACGTAAGACTGTAATCACATTCTGTGTGGACAAAACAGTCTTTAAACTTGTCTGTATGTATGTACTCAAGATAGCAGGGCTCAGCAGTGGGAGAATGAGGCTGAGTTTTATGTCTCCTGGAACAGATATTCATGTTAGTCCAAAAGCTGCAAATGTCTCTCCATACTACCTATCTGCTCGGTGTTGCCAACCTATGGGCAGACATTTTGTCTAAAGGATGGAGCACACTTGTCGAGTGGACCCTCAGGCAAATAGTTTTCAAGAAATTATTGCCTTGAAATACCACCCACAAGTAGATCTGTTTGCATGCAAACAGTCAAGCAAGTTACCCCACTACCTCGCTCGTTCGGAGCAAATCCCGGCAGGGGCCCCAGATGCGTATTGCGAAGACTGGAACATGAGGTCTATTTACTATAAGTTTCCTCTTCCATCTGCATTGCTGATGTGCTGGGTAGTCAACAAACTATGGTTATAGCGGGGGATGGTTTCTCTGATAGTTCCAGTCTGGCCGGCTCAGGTGTGGTACCCCCTCCCCTCTTCTTGAAGGCATTGTGCAGCAACCCGGTGTAGCTCCCGGTTTCGGGTTTCCACTTTGAGACGAGTGGAAACTTCAAAACCTCAATAAATTTCACCTTGTGGACATTCAAAATGCCAAGTGGCTTGACTTCTTTAGGAGAAGTGTCGCTCATCGGTTTGGCCAAGATTACTCGGTAAACTGTATATAAGTTTATTATTAAATATAATTTGGTATTATGGTAAGTAGGCTACCTAATATTATGTTTATAAGAGATATTTAGTAATGATAAGTAAATTATCGTATATCGGCAATTTCAGTCACTCAAAATCTTGGCACTTCAAATTGAAATGCTTTGAAAGTCATAAACAACAACTGTACTGTATTTTATTTATTTATATCTTCCATGACCTTGTCTGAGAATTGGCGAGGTTCGTATAATGGCAAGCCGGTTAAGGGAGTGATTACTGTATGATAAATTATTATTATAATGTATTACTTCATAGTGGTATCTCGTTCAAATTATGTTCTTTAGGTATTTAAACAGTGGCGCATATGAAGTAGTAGTAGTAGTTCCTAAGGCTGCCTGGCCGAAGAGCTCCGAGTTCCTAAGGAAGGACACAGCCAAGACTGGGTTATCCCACAAGGCTCTCAATGACTGTAGATTGTGTTGTGTGCTATGCACTTTTCCATAATATGTTTAATAGTATGTGGTGTTGTGTTACATCCTGGACAGGTATCTCGGACCGAGTCATCCAGCCTCTTCTGATAACTCAGAAGGGCTGGATTGTGCCCACATCACAGCCTAGCCATGTGAAATCTGTCCTCTCTGGAAAGGAAGGTTTCTAAGGGATGGATTTCAGGCAGCCGTGCATGTAGCTGAGTGTTGTCTTGAGTGGGCGATTTGAGAATGGATATGCTTCTGGAGGCTGGTTTGGGGTGGGCGATGGGGGAGTGATGACAGTATTTGTGTATGATAATGAGTGCTAGGTGTTGTTTTGATATTTCTTGGAGTGTGTGGGTGTTCTGCCATGTAGTGTAGTGGGTAGTGTTGGTTTGTGGAGGCTGTGGTGAGGATTTGTGTGCTTCTCATGTCAAGGTGATCCTTGATTTTGAGGACTTTGGTTTCCTGGTGTAGGCGGTCTGTAGGGCTTTGTTCTGTAGGGTGTTGTGATGTGTTTCAGTGAGGTTAGAGGTAGCCTATGTATTGTTTGTATACTTTGGTGATAGTTTTTTGTTATGTCTGAATGTTATATGGGCAAGTGACTTGAGGACGTTTAGTCTTGGTGTCAATTTGTTTTAAATACAGTACTGTACTTGTAATATGTTGTTTAATTTATTTTTTTATTTTAACATCATTCTTAACACCAATAACCCCCAAATGAAATTAATGAAAGCATGTGATTCTCCCAGGATTCGAACCTAGGATATCTCATACAGAACTTACACACTCTAACCATTACACCATCAAGACAGTTAATGAGATTGATGTATGTTACACCAAGGATTTTAAGTGTGTGCTTTACGGGGATGTTGTTTAAGGTGAGGTGAGGGATATGTGCCAAGTACAGGATTAAGAGTTAATATGATTAAACCCAAGGTTTTTCACATTAGATTGGGGCTTGAAAATGTAGATAAAGGTGCTGTATACCTATGTGCAGTATGCATAAAAGAGGTGGGTGCAAACTCAATTTAGTGTAGCATCTGCCGTTGCTGGGTGCACTATGGGAAGAAGTTCTGTACTAGAATAAGGGGACCTTTGCCGAGGAAGAAGTCCGAAGTTGAGAAATTTGAATGTACATTATGTAAAAGTGAGCTTCTGTTCAATGACCGGATACATACATACAGTGTACATACTGGGAGGTTTGACGTACCTCCCAATCTACCAAATAGGAAAACCTACTATTTGGTAGTAGTCTTGGAAAATCCAACGTCAAGGCTATTAACCTAATTGCAATGACGACTTGTCTATTTTGACTGCTATGTCGTCATTCCAACCGCGGTTAAAAAGAAAACGTCTAGAGTCTACTCCTTATCTTGCTCTAGGAGACGTTGTACATTAACCAAAACTACCACCGAAGGTGAAAAAAGCATAGAAGAGAAGAAAAAGGGGTTTACCTTAGTTACCGCTTAAGGCCCATCCCGTGTTCCGTCATGTGCAGATCCCTGTCGAACGTGCGCATGAGCGACCCTCTCTTGTCATCACATCTCACGTCAGCAGAAGAACGCGGATGGGCAGGGGTCCGGCGTGAGGGAGGGTATTATGTACGTTGGATTTTCCAAGACTACTACCAAATAGTAGGTTTTCCTATTTGGTAGGTTGGGAGGTACGTCAAACCTCCCAATTTAGTAGTCTTGGCAAATCCAACGTCAAGGCTGCATAACAAATAGGAGGAGGACATCCAAGCCCAACATACCAAAAAAAACAATGCATAAAACAAAATTATGAATGACAAAGACACAATTTAAACAAGAGAGTTTAATAAAAGAGTGAAAAACTGAGGAGTAGCTAAAAAGAACAGTTTTAACACATGCCCGTCATTCATAGTAATGCAAAAACATAGACTTGTCTTAAACCAAAAAGGTACTGTACCCAAAATCCCTTTTCTTCCAAAATCAACAAAAACATTGAACACAATAACAAAACACAATTTTCAATGTGGCAAAAACACTTATGTACTGTAACAATACATAATCCCAAACTTGCAATCAAGTGTTGCAAACCCGTACTCCCCCCCCCCCCCTTTGTCAAATAAAACAAAGGAAAAGAACGAGGGACAAGGGGGGAAGACCAGGTATCTTCGCCAGAGCACTAGGAAACACGACCCCCGAGAGCCATCACCGGCCGAGGGGGTCGAACATTGGACATGGAGAGGTAGGAGGAGATGAAGGAATTGATAGAAGACCACAAAACCGCTGAGGCGATGTCAGGTAAGGATCGACTTTGCAGGAACCGGAAGGAGGCAGCAAAGGATCGCACATTGCGCGCAGAACCCCTACAAACAGGGTTACTGGCACGAAAGGTCCGACAAATGTGGCGTCCTATCTGCACCAGCGAGAGCCTCCCACCTGTCCGAGGAGACACCCACACAGCAGTACCCGAAGGCGGCACCACAGACGCAACAGAGGAGTGCAAGGCTGACACCGGGCACAACACATGGCGAGTACACCCACGCTGGAAAGCATGGACGGTGAAAGGCTGGAAAACGTGGGTCTCCCTCTCATTCGTGGCAACAAAATGAGGGGAGGAGGCGAACGTGACGCCATGCAAGGACGGGGAGAATCGCATGCAGTCCCGGGGCCGTGACAATGCCGCTAGTGCAGACACCCGATCCCCAGTGGTCAGAGCGACAAGGAAGAGTGTACGCCCGAGCAACGGAACCGGTGTAGCGGCCCGTGTAGACGTGGGTGAAGCCAGAAAGTCCAGAGCCCGCCCCAGATCCCACTGTGGAGGGACCTGGCGCGGAGGCGGGCGTTCCCGGAAGGCAGCCGTCATGAAGGAATCCAGCTCCTGCGGCGGAACGACCAGCCCAGCGACGGACTCAAAGACCCCCCGGACAGCAGACAAGTGGTTACGTATAGCGTCGACGTGAAAGTGACGTGTACGGAAGAGGCGAAACGAGGAGTGGAGGACGAGGGAAGGAGAGCCAACTGTCTGGCGAGTGTCCTGGATCCACCTAGTAAAAGACCTCCAGCGGGACCCGTAAGTCCCCCAAGGAGAAGTCGGCCAGGAACGCATCAGGAAGTCAAGCAGGGCCCGTCCGTGGACCGGGAGCCACCGTGCCTCATGAACATCCACGAGGCGAAGGCCAACGAGGGCCGCAGGGCCCCAACCTAGCGCCAGTGGAAGTCGGAGACAGGTAGAGGGACCGGACTCGGGCACCACCGCGTCAACTGGGCGTACCAAGCCCGTGCCGGCCACAGAGGCGCGAGTAGCCAGACGCTGCCGCGGTACAGCCGCAGCCTCGCGAGGACGTTGCACAGCAACAGTGCGTCTGGTGGCGGAAATATGTATATCGACCGCCACCTGTTCCAGTCTACCATGAAAGCGTCCGGAACCCCCCTCCGGAGTGCGAGGCCGGAGGGAGAGGTACCGAGGCAACTGGCGCGGCACCTCCGATGCGAACAAGGCGACCTCCGGAACACCCCAGGAAGCCGCGAGGTCGTCGAACACAGTCCGTTGCATTGCCCATTCTACAAGAACGCCCTGTCTTCTCGACAGGGCGTCTGCCCACAGGGTGGCAGGCCCGGGCAGGGAGGAGGCATGCAGGGAGAAGGTGTGTCGGTCCGCGAGGAAGAACAACTTCACCGAGATCCCCAATAGAGTCAATGACCTGGAGGACCCCCGCTTTAGGAAACAGTGGACAGCTGTCTGAGTGTCCATCCCGAAGGCCACCGACTTTCCCCGAAGGGCCAGCGCGTGGTCCCTCAGGAAGAACAAAGGAACCAACAGTTCGAGGGCATAGACGGGTAAGGGGCGTGAGTCCTACCCATCTGCCGGGAAGTTGACGGCCCAGGTTTGATGGGTAACCTCACCCTACCTCGCTCGACGCATCTGTGTCTACCCAGATCGTCGGCGGGGGGGGGGGGGGGGGGTTCCAGGGCACAGCCGCAGAGAGCGTGCCCCGAGCAACCCAGTGTCCGAAGTGTCCGCGAATGGTACGCAGGAGCGGCAGGAGCCGATCCATAGGGGTCAACGGAAACACCTCGGTGCCCATGAGGAGTAGGCGGCGTAGCCTGAGGCTCCCTAAGGGAATGAGCAGAGCGGCCCAATTCAGCGAACCCACTAACGAGTCCCAGAGCCAACCCGGGAGGGAGACCGAGTGCAACACGGCGAAGACCTTCCGCCGAAGGTGCACCGCGTCTGGCAGACCCGGGTCACCGTAGCGCCGGACAAATCCCATGCGAGACCGACCCATGGCACGACACGCGACGGGGTCAAGCGTGACTTGGGAACATCGATGGGGAACCCTAACTGTGCGACGTGGCGAACGACTGGGAGGGTGTCGCGTACGCACAGTCCTAGGGCTTCGGAAACTATCAACCAATCGGCCAAGGAAAACAGGATCTGGAGCCCGCTCCTGAGGAGAGGACCCAGAGCCTGCCCCACCAGTGCGGAGAAGATCCGCGGCGCGATGGGGAGAACGAAGGGAAGTCTGTCGAACAGGAACACACGATCGGAAGTCCGAACGGCCAAGAATCGCCGGAAACGAGGATGGAGAGGAACGAGCCAAGACGCATCCGGGAGGGCCAGCAACACTGCCCACGACAGAGGGCGCAGGGCCAGGCGTACCTGGGGTACCGGCAGCATCCGAAACCGTGTGTCCACGATGCGCCCGGTGAGGGCCGACAGAGCCACTACCGGGCGCATCGCGTCGCAGTCCCACGTCGGTACCAGAAATACACGGGAGAGGAAAACCGAGTGACCGGCGGTCAACTCCCTCGACGATACCCTGCTCGTGCATGGATGGGAACAAGTGGGCCACCTCTGAAGAGATGGGCCGGCGTCGGTGACAAGAGCGTAGTGGGGGTCTGGAAGTCCACCTCCAGGTTAGACCCCTCCGCGCAATCTGCCGCCCCCAACGTCCCTCGCGGCCACCGAGGGGCGCAAGGGCGAAAACAACCCGTGGGAGCTCCCGAGAGGAGGGCAGCGACCCGGGCGGCCAGGCGAGAAGGAGAACAAGGAGACCGACCCAGAGAACCTACACATTGTGTCGACGTGGAGGTACCCCCGGTACGGTCCGTGCGGGCATGAGCGCCACGTTGACCTCCTCTACCCCCCCCCCCCCCCCCCCCCCCAACTTCGTCGAAAAGGGCGGGCCACCCCAACTCCTGGCCGTCGTGGGGCTGACCCCGGCGAAGGGCGGTCGGAAGTGGAAGGCCGGCCAGCCCCGACACGGCGGGGATGAAAAGGGGGCAAGAACAGAAGGGCGAGGCGGAACCGACGCACTGGCTTGTAACGTCCCTGTCCTGCGCCCGTGCATGGCGGCAGCACCTGCAGCAGCACCCCGAAGAGGACCGGCAGAAGGACAGGACTGAGAAGACCCCGCTCGCGACACAGCGCGTCGTTGCGTGTCGTAAGCAGGGTCCGCCGATAGAGAAGCGTAGCGGCCCCAAGCATCCCGCGCAAAAAAGGCCCGACGGAGAGATCGCAGAGTACAACAAACCCTGACGAATAGCCAAGGGGGCTGTCCGGCAGAACGAGGACCGTACCATCCGGCGTCGCCGAGTTGCCACGCACACGGATAGTGGGACGATTGTTGTTTTTAGGATGGCAGACGACCACCTCGCGATGGCGGGAAGGCGTGAAAGCCTAGCTGGGGATGAGGAGGAATATGAATTTGAAGGCTTTATCACCGAGGACAAGGATGATCAGTTGGCAAGTATGAAAAAACAATTGATGGGTCTTGTGAGATGGAGGGGAGTGATGGAAAATTGGAGGAAGGAGTTAGGGGCTAAAGTAGAAGTTTTGTCCGATATGTGTGGCGTTACTAGCGGGGTGGATAGGCCTAGGCCAGTAAGTGACAGCCTAGAGGCAGTGATGGCCAGAGTAGACGAGTTAGCGGCGGAAAATGTGGCACTCAAGGCTCAGCTTAAGGAATATGAGGGCCACCTGAGTGAGGAAGTAAATGGAATTAGTGAGGTAAAAAATGAGTGGACAAGGGTAGAGAGTGCCACGATGGTAGCCCTTGAAGAAATTGTGAAGAAGCAGAAGGAAGAGAGAGAAAAGGAAAAGAAAGAGTTTGAAAAAAATGTAGTGCAAGTTTTAAAGAAGAAAGAGAAGGTAGTGAGAGAGACAATAGATAGAGGTAAGTGTGTAGTAATCTTTGGAGATGTGGAAGAGCACCTGGCAGATATGAAGGTAAGAAAGGAAAGGGATGTTGTGAAAGTCAAGGGGATACTGGATTACTTAGACGAGGGTTATGGATGGGTAAAAGAACTGGAGGAGGTGAGAAGGTTAGGAATATATAAGAAGGGCGAGATGAGACCACTAAGAGTGGAACTAAAGTTTAGATCAACAGCAGAAGCAGTAGCCAATGTGAGCTGGAAATTAAATTCGACAGAGCTGAATCATATAAGGGTAAAAAAGGACCTAAGTGTAGAAGAACGAAAACAGTTAAGGGAACTCCAAGCTAAGGCTGATGAAGAGAATGGAAAGTTGTCTGAAGAGCAAAAGAAGATTTTTTTTTTGAGAATAAGGGAAGGGCAAGTAAGGAAGTGGTACATCAGGAGCCACCAAGAACCGAAAGTAAGAGGAGTGATAGGGAAAGAGACAGAGAGACAAGTACGAAGTCAAAGCAAGGAGACGGAGCGAGAGATAATGAAGGGAGCAGGGGACCGGAGAGAGAGCCAGGATGTGGTGGAGAGGGTGGAACAGAGGGAGAGAGAGGGGGGAGGAGAATAGAATTAGCGGGGGAGGTGGAACTGGGTCAGGGAAGGGATGGAGGAGGAGGTGAACCTGGTAGGAGGCAGAGAGGGAAGAGAAACAAGGAGGTGGATTCAAATATACTGTGCTACTACACTAATATAGATAGAATAAACAGTAAAAAGGTAGAGTTAGATAATATATTAAGAAAAGATCAACCACAGATAGTCTGTTTGACAGAGACAAAGCTGAACCAGGACTTTGACAGCAACATAGTGTTTAGTGAAGGATATAATATATGGAGAAATGATAGAAAGGGTAAAAGGGGAGGTGGAGTGGCAGTATTAGTTAAGAACCCTATGACAGCAAAGCAAGTGGAGTTAAATAATGACAAGGCAGAAATAATGGCAGTTGAACTCAATGATATAGAAGGAAAAAAGCTAGACATAGCAGTAGCTTACATGCCACCAAAGACCAGAGCATGGAGGGAGTTGGAGTTTGAGGAGATGGTAGAGGATATGATTCAGTCGTTGAGAAGATTGCTTTTAAGGAAGAATCGATTGATCTTGGTAGGAGATTTCAACTGTAGTGAGGTTGATTGGGAATCGGGAGATGCAGGGCCAAATCAGAGATCTTGGGGAATACAGCTAGTGGAGTTGGTTATGGAAAATGTACTTGCACAACATGTGAAGGAAAATACAAGAATGAGGGGTAATAACGAACCTTCTAAACTCGATCTGATTTTTACAAAAGATCCTCACGAAATTAGTGATATAAACTATCTATGTCCTGTAGGTAAAAGTGATCACCTATTACTAAAATGGAAGTTGACCTCGAGTAATGCCAATAGATTAGACAATAGCTACATAAATGACAGATTAAATTATAGTAAAGCTGATTATGTATCCTTGAAAAGATATTTAGAGGGAGTAGATTGGGATCTTATTTTGAAGGAACGGGACGTACAAGGTAAATATAGTAGATTCCTCGAAATTTATAGAGTAGGAACCAATCTGTTTGTCCCAAGATATAAAACTGGAAATTTTACTAAGCAGAAAGATTGGTTTAATTTGAAATGCAAAAGAGCTTTGGGTAGGCGTGATGCAGCTTGGGCTAGATTAAGAAGAAGGAACACTGAGAGTAATCGGAATAAATATAAACAGGAGAGGAATAGATATGTTAACATAATTAGGCAAGTTAAAATGAACTATGAGAAGAACATAGTAAATAAATGTGAAAGTGACCCTAGATTATTTTATAAATATATAAACAGTAAGTTGAAGGTAAAGAAACAAATTACTAAATTAAGAGTTGATGCTAGGACGTATGAAAATGTATCGGACATGTGTGAGGTAATGAATAACAAATTGGGGTCAGTTTTTACTAGAGAGGAAGGTTTTGACGAACCACAGGCGGGAGTACTGGAGAGTGGTCTTAGTAAGATTGAAATAACTAGAGATGAGCTGTTATCTGCGATGAGAGGACTTGAAGTAAGGAAAGCTATGGGACCAGATGAAGTGTCTGCCTGGGTTTTAAAGGAGTGTGCAGAGCAATTAGTGGAGCCAGTGAGGGACATAATTCAAGCTTCCTTAGATAAAGGACAGGTTCCTGTTGAATGGAAAAGAGCTAATATCATTCCGATATACAAGAATGGAAACCCTGAGGACCCTCTAAACTATAGACCAGTTTCACTTACTAGTATTGTATGCAAGATTTGTGAAAAGCTAATTAGGAAGAGATGGATGAAAATGTTGGAGAGAAAGAGGATAATAACCCCAAAGCAATTTCGATTCAGAGAAGGGACATCTTGTGTTACCAGTTTGCTATGTTATTACAGTAGGGTGATAGATGTACTCCAAGAAAGAGGCGGATGGGTGGACTGCGTCTACTTAGACCTTTCCAAAGCATTCGATAAGGTACCACATAAGAGATTGTTATCTAAGCTTGAGACGCTAGGATGTGTCAGGGGGAGTTTGCTGAAATGGATGGAGAGCTATTTAACAGATAGGGAAATGAGGACCAACATTAGAGGAACTTACTCATCGTGGCGGAAAGTTGAGAGTGGTGTGCCGCAGGGATCTGTGTTGGCACCTCTCATGTTCCTTATGTACGTGAATGACCTGCCGATAGGCATAAACTCTTACATGTCAATGTTTGCAGATGACGTAAAAATTATGAGACAAATAACAAATAAAAGTAGTTGTGAGGAGCTGCAAGGGGATTTAGATAAAATACACGAATGGAGCACCAAGTGGAAAATGAAATTTAATATAAGTAAATGCCATGTGTTAAATATGGGAAGAAGTGTGAATAGACCAAATTGGGAGTACAGGATGGGAGATAATATAATTAGCAAGGCCGAAAAAGAAAAAGATTTAGGGTTGATTATACAAGATAATTTGTCGCCAGAGAAACATATTAACAAGCTCTTTAGCGGAATGTATGCAATGGCCGGGAATATGAAAGTTGCTCTGAACTACTTGGAGAAACATATTAACAAGCTCTTTAGCGGAATGTATGCAATGGCCGGGAATATGAAAGTTGCTCTGAACTACTTGGATGAGACCATGGTACCGAAAATTATGAAGAGTATGATTAGACCAATATTGGAGTATGCAGCAGTGGTGTGGTCCCCGCATCTAAAGAAGCATATTCACAAGTTAGAAAGAATCCAGAGAGCAGTCACTAGATTGGTTCCAAGTCTCAGAGAACTGCCATATGAAGGGAGGCTAGACAAATTAAATCTACCGAGTCTAAAAGAGAGGAGAGAGAGGGGAGACATGATAATGATGTACAAATGTACCCGGGGGCTGGAGAGGCTGGATAGGGAGGATATATTAATTATGGATACAGGAATAACTAGAGGCCACAGCTACAAAGTAAAAAGACCTACCTGCAAGAACGATATCAGGAAGTTTAGCTTCCCCTATAGATGTATTGACAAATGGAATGGGCTGGAGGAGGAGGTGGTAGGGGCAAGGAACATCCATATTTTCAAGAAAAAATTGGATAAAAAGTAGACTGAGAGACGGGACAACACGAGCTTAGCTCAACTCCTGTAAACTACAATTAGGCAATTAGGTAAATACAAAACCGCCTTCAGCTCGGGAACCAAAGACACCGCGAGCCGAAGGGGGATCCGCCGAACGCGGCCCAAACCCTCGCGAAGATCGCCTGGTGCAGACGCTGCGATAAGCCGCAGGTGGTGAACAGAAGTCTGGAGGGAACCAAAAGACAAGAGAAGAAGTTCGGCACCCACCGTCGCAAGGGAAAAACCCCGTCGACAGAGGACTGAACTGGGTGAGAGAAGAACGGGGTAGCAATAGAACAAAGTTCAAGAACGGGCGCGCCGAACCAGGACCAGAACGCGCCGTCCAACCCGCCGACAGACACAAGAGGAGGCAAAAGCAGTGATGACGCCGGGGGAGGGACTGAAGGAGAGCCGGCGACGGAACGGCCGGCGAAGTAGAAGGCCTCAGCAAACCAGGCCCCCAATGGGAGAGGGTGATCGGGCAAGATGGCTAAGCCAGGCGTACCGTCGTCGCACAAACCCGTCCCATAGGAGGACAGTCCCGGCAACACAGCCAGGGACTGAACATCCTGAAGGATGTCCCGGCGGCTGAAGTCTGACCAGAGCGTAGGCCTGCAGAAGGGAGGGGGACCGTAGCAGGGGTAGGTAGGGTGAGGCGCTGAGGGTGTGTGTCACCGCCAAGAAGCGCGATAAGAGGGAGTCTTGCATCGACTCCAAGCGCCCGTCGATGCGTGACACAAGCCACCCCTGCATAGCCGACAATCGATACGAGAGAGGCGCCCCCCCCCCCCCAAGAATGGTCGGCCCGCAGGGGTGAGCGCGAGCGGGAGCGAGATCCACGACACGAACCAGCAGAGTCGCAGCCCAAGGAAGGCGAGCGACCACGGTTGTGTCGCCGCTGAGGGACTCGTCCCTGAACACGAACGCCCGAGGGGGAAACAGCACCATACCCCTCCGCCAGCGACACGTCAGCCCCTGAGAAAGGGGACCCCGAAACTTCGCTAAACCCCACCGAGCCAAGAGGAGGGGTACCCCCGTGGCGAGACGGTAAGTGAAGGTCAGGGAGAGAAGAAGGAGGAGGAGCAGGACGACGGGAGTGGGAAGGCTGGCCGGGTGAAAATGGGTCAGAAGGAGCCGCGGGGGGAAACAGAGCAAGGATCCCCGGGGCAGAGATAACAGGGCGGCCCGACACCGAGGCGGAGGAGGGAGGGACCGCCACCGTGGGACGAGACCGTGAAGGAAGAATAGGCACCGAAGCAGGTGAAGTAGGAGGAGAAGCAACTACATACTGGCGGATCCTCCTGGACAGTGTAGGAGGAGGGAGCAGAGGGCCAGCTACAGCCTGAACCTCCGCACGCGTAGAGGACAAAGGAAGAGGACGTCGTTCAAGCAGGGGAAGCGGGCGGAAGGTAGTAGATCCCCGACCCGGAGAAGCCAGGGGAGGGCGCACAGGGGCAGAGCCGCTAACCCCGGCCGTAGGGCGAGAACCATGACGATGGCGATGGGCGCCGTCAAGGCAATCAGGAGGACAACGAGGGGCAGGAGAGGACGGGCGACGAGGCGAGCGAGAGCGTGGACGGAGCAGGGGATCCCCCCGACGATGTGATGACCGGCTGCGGGACCCAGGGGAGAGGGCCAGGCGAACGGCCTTCAGTCGGGTCAGGGATACCCAGGGCGACGCGGATCCGGGCGGCAACAAAGGCCGGGGAACGGTGGCCCACAGTCCAAAAGTGGCGGGAGACTATCGCCCTCACCGACTGAAGGGAAGCAGAGGCCACTGCCGCCCCTGAGGAACCAGGGCTATGGTGCACCACATCCACCAGGGCCAGACACGGGCCACACAGAGCAGGGAGGTAGGCCGTAGAGGACACACAGTGCGAGTGGCGCAAGCAGGACTTGTGGCTCTCCGAGCATGGGGAGCTACAACCATGGCGAAAGCAAGGCAGCCTACCTGCACTGGAAGAACACACACCAAAATCAGCACGTCGAAGGAGTAAGTGGAGAGAATGTCCAAGAAGAACCAGGGAAGGAGCATGGGGAAACAGGAACACACATGCAAACAGGTATCCGTACTCACCCTAAACCGGGAGCACATAGGTAGGTGAGTAGGGCGGGCGAGGTGGAAGAGCACTAGCAGAACCTGCAAAGATGGAGAAAGTGTTAACCACCACTCAACATCTTACATGCAGGGCCTATAACACCAGTAAAGTGCACACACCAAGATAGTTTCAGGCAACAAGATGACATAAAAAAGGTCAACAGTAAAAGCCAACTATTACCGCAAATTTGCGGGCCAATGGAGGCATAACCGTACCGACACAACCCTCCCGCATCTTTGAGGGACCCCCCAGCGATCTCCGCAAATTTGCGGGGAGCCGAAACGTCCCAGAGGACCGAATCGAGCTCCCGCAAGTTTGCGGGACCGGCCGAGATGGTCCGGCGCTGAAAAAGCGAGAGGAGCGTCTAGGGAATACCAAAAAAGGCCACAAAAATGCGTCATCTCCTATGAACTCCAAGCGATGATGGCCATCAAGCTGAGCAGTGTCTTCCTTGAATTTATCCTAACTCAACCGGTAAAGGGAGAGGCAAGGAAGACACACCAGGGGAGAGGAGGCACATCCCCCAGGAACCACCCAACCCACGGAGATAGAGCAAAGCCCATGAGGAGAAGTGGCAGGGAGGGTGGTTTCGCACAAACAGGGGCCCCCGTGGGGTACCCCTGGATTGGGCAAAAAGACTATGAAAGGATGGAGGTGAAACAGGAAGAGAAAACAAAAACCAGTAAATGAAACTGGTGAGAAAAAGGGTGGCCTAGCCGTGAGCAGAGAATGTGTCGGGGGCGAAAAACCCTGTGGTGTGAAGGAGGGGCCCCCGTGGGGTACCCCTGGATTATCACGAACCACCTGTCGCCCAGGCCCTTGAGACACAGTGAAGGCTCGAAAGGGGGGACTCGGGAATAACGCTAATAATACGGCCGACACAAACTCTACAAACAGCACCGCCACCAACGAAATCTCAGATTGTTTACCAACGGTACACCTAGGCTATGAAAAAATGAAAACTCATAGGGGCATAGCAATTCCTGAATGAGAAAACGAGCTAGGCTAAAATAAGCTAAAAGCTAAACTATGCCCAGACTAACAGAAAAAAAGAATATGAAAAGAGAAAGAATGAAAAACATATACGAGGAACGCCAGGCGCCCTCGTACCTTCGGTAGGCTATTTCCACACATGTCTCCATTATACACACTTAGGAGCCCATTTACGTGTGCCCTAGATCACGTAACATCTGTCTAACCAAAAAAGAAGGCCAGATAAGCCGAAACGAACCTAAAACAGGGTGAATTGAAGGAGCACAACAAAAGCGGACTCAACATGGAGACGCGTGAAAAAATTATGACAAGAGAGGGTCGCTCATGCGCACGTTCGACAGGGATCTGCACATGACGGAACACGGGATGGGCCTTAAGCGGTAACTAAGGTAAACCCCTTTTTCTTCTCTTCTATGCTTTTTTCACCTTCGGTGGTAGTTTTGGTTAATGTACAACGTCTCCTAGAGCAAGATAAGGAGTAGACTCTAGACGTTTTCTTTTTAACCGCGGTTGGAATGACGACATAGCAGTCAAAATAGACAAGTCGTCATTGCAATTAGGTTAATAGCCTTGATGTTGGATTTGCCAAGACTACTAACAAATATAAAATTTTAAGACTGAGTGTTCCACACATACGTGCAGTTTCAGTCTCTTGTCCTAATGGCGGCGTTCCAGGCAACCCTGTTAAGGGCTGCTTCACTTGTCAAGTTCTTGGATTTGAGATCGGCACGTATAGTCCGATCCCAGGTCTTCCTCGGTCCACCCCTTGGTGCAGCTCCCTCCACAAAAAGTGCTAACTTTGGCAATGAGTCGCTGGACATGGTGGACATGTTTTGCTACTTGGGAGATACCATCTCTGCCAGTGGTGGGGCTGAGGCTGCCATTATCGCTAGAATTATGCGACTGGGGAAAGTTCAGAGAACTGCTGCCATTATTAACCATAGAAGACTCCCTCTCCCCTTGACGGGAAAGGTGTACTCTTCATGTGTTAGAAGCGCAATGACATATGCTTCAGAAATGTGGCCTGTCAAAGTGGATGATATCAACAGAATGGAAATAACAAGGGCAAAATGGTTAGATGGATGTGTGCATTCAAACTGGAAGATAGGATATCTAGTGAAGAGCTGAGGAGACAGTTAGGTATCAAGAGTATCAGTGATGAGATGCATATAGGTATCAAGAGTATCAGTGATCAGATGCATACCAGCAGGCTTGGATGGTTTGCCTTGTAGAGAGGATGGATGAACTAAGTTGAGTGAAAAGATGCAAGTCCATGAACGTGGAGGGAGCTGCATCAAGGGGCAGACCAAGAAAGACGTGGGATCAGACCTTATGGTCTGATCTTAAATAAAGCAAACTAACAAGTGAGGCAGCTCTAAACAGGGCTGCCTGGAGCACCACCATTAGGACATGAGATGGAACCAAACTTCATGAGCGCCTCAGAGCGGCTCGCTTGGTGTAGTGACTAGCGTCTCGGACTTCCACCCAGAAGGCCCGGGTTCGCGCCCACGCTCGGCGCATTAAAGATTTTTCACAAGCACTGAGTCGTTACCATCCCTCATGAGCAAAGGGATGGGGTAGTAGTACAGGACCCCAATGGAAATACGCCTAATCGGCCTTATTGAGCTATCCTTAGCTAGCTTAGCATGCGCTAGCTTTAAGAACTATTATTATTATTATTATTATGTGGAGCACTTTGTCTGAAATTTATGTATGCATGTACAATATAGTAAATTTAATTGAAGTTATAAAGGTGAGACACTGCTTTTGTCCATGGGTATACATGAGACACTGTTACTTGACTGTACATACCTCCCCAACAGTTCCTCCCGCCCCACCGACCTTGTACGTGCAGGGCAGTACTCGTGATGCTCTGACTCTGCGGTGGAGCCTCAAGCCACACCACGCGCCAGTACGAGGCTACATCATGAACTACAAGCGAGAGTATGGCAACTGGGAAGAGGTACGCACAATTATTTACTTAGAAGGGATTATGGGATCTAGGAATCATGTTAACCCTTTCACATCCTTGACGCAATTTTGAGCCTATTAGGGATACTTTAAAGCCTTTGTTACCATCAGGGGTATTTATGAACCTTTAGTTTAGTTACTTCAACCTCTGCAGTTGTCTTTGAGTTAGCGGTGGGCAGAAAACTAATTTTGGAGAGGTAATTATAAGAGTGAGAGAAATCTATTTCTTATTGCTAATCTGGCAACCTCTGCATCATAAAAACGTGAGAGGGTTAATAGAATGGATGAGGACAGAATGCCAAAACAGATACATGGAAGGCAGGTGAGTGGAACAGCTGGTAGTGGAAGACCACCTATGAAATGGGAGAACAATTGGAAAAATATAGTGTAGGAACACTTTCACATAGTGGAAAAGGCATTGTGGCACTGGCAAAGGAAGCATGTCTGAACAAATTAGCCTGGTGGCATTTCTGCTACGGCCATCCTTTAGCAGAGGTTTCCTAGGAGGAAGCAAGTCATCAGAAATGATGATGATCTGAGGAGGAATTATTGTTTATATTTGGTATATTATAGGAATTAGGGATGACTATTTTTTTTTTTTTTTTTTTTTTTTTTTAAATACAGGAAGTATGGTATTTATTTGGAGGATACAGGGTTATGGGTTATGAATTATATTTTGAGAGTTTATATTTTTTGTTATTTTGAGAGGTGAGACAAACTAAGTAGGGTATATATTTTTTTATTTAGAAGCTGGAGATGCTTGTTTGAATTTAATAAGTGAAAAGGACTGGTAATGTAAAGTTATTTGTTTGTTTACTGTAAATCAAGGAACTAGGGATGAGTTCATGTTTGAGGACTCACATGAACTAGAGAAGACTAATGGGATGTTTGCAGTGAAGTCCTGAATGTGAAGATATTCATGAATGATGTATGTGTGTCCCCAGGTTGAGTTACACACGGCCCGCACCACGTACACACTGTCTGGCCTGGTGTGTGGCTCTCACTACCAACTGTATGTGACGGCATACAACAAGGTCGGCACCGGACTGCCCTCAGAGATACTTACTACTTCCACCAAGGGATCAGGTGAGCCACTTTTATACTATCTATCTATCTATCTATTTACTCAGACCCAATCCCCACTTTTCCTATTTTTTTTTCTGTTTCCCTCATTTTTTCCTTTTTTTTTTCTTTTTTTCTTTTTGGGGGGGGGGGTGGCCAACTCAAGATAGAGCAAGAACAGGGAAAACACAAAACACAACATAAAACAACGAACACACAGACAAAACACAAATTCACACACTTTTCCAACACATTACCGGTAATGTAAAAATACAGTAAACTCCTTTTTATCCAAAAATCATGAGTCTTTTGAAATTTTGGACAAGACATTATTTCCGGATAAACGAGAGTCCCTCTATATAGAGATAAATATGTGTACAAATTGCCAAATATACTGTTTTCAATTAATTTAAAATCATTTCCAGGGTGGATTGTGTTCTTTTATTTCATAAATTTTATTTTAGTAAGCGTTGTTTCCACATAGCGACAGGGTTGTTGATTTTTTTTATTTAAAAAAAAAATAAAAAAAATAAAAAAATCATTGATTTATTTGATTTTTTTTTATTTATTTGATTTTTTTTTTAAATATATGTATACATATATTTGTTTGTAAATTTAAAACCCTATCAGTTATTTGTGTTACTACATAATGTACCAGTATCTTAAAATGAACCAATGCCTACACAAACTTATGAAAGCATGGTAAATCTTCAGATTTTTTAAAATTTTGATTCACAGATAATTTTTTTTTTTTTTTTTTTTTTTTTTTTTTTAAATCATTGATTTAACCTAAGAAGTGTGCATGGGGGGTATGAGACACCACACTCCTGTGCTGACGTATTTGAGCTGTTCCCATCACTAACATCGTTATTTTACCATAAATAGCATTAATACTTCTCCATATGCGCCTATTATAGGTTGATTATAAAGGTATTAACCTGTTACAACAATAAAACAAGTGGAAACAGTGTTTGGATGGTCAAAATCGGCCATACAGGCCGGGAGTTACATAATGTATGGCTGAGGCAACCTCCCTGCCCTCCTCCCCTCCCCTTGTCTGGAGAGACACTGTTACGCAATAGTCTCTCTCTCGCTCTTTCCCACGCTTGGTAACAGTGATGACAACGCCCTGCTACCAACTCGCTAATGTTAGCACAAAAATAGACCACAGAATAAGGAAATAATAGGGAAAATAGGTGATAACTGAAGGAGGGGAGGAAAGTGGGGAAGGAGGGGAGGTGGAGGAGTGATATTTGGCATGGCCCAGGGGCAAAAAAAAAAAAAAAAAAAAAAAAAAAAAAAAAAAAAAAATTGGGGGGGTGTTTTAAATGGATTTTTTTTCCCTTACTCTTAAGAGTCTTCCCGCAGTCCGCCGGGGGAACTCTTAAGAGTCTCCCCGCAGTTCCCGGGTTAATCAAGTGATTAAATCAAATTGATTTAATCAATATCAACTCTGCATAGCGATTTTGATAAGTTTATTTTGACTTTATATTGTCTTTGTCCCAGTTTTGGTTTGTTTAATTTGCAAGTTTTACATTTTAACTTCAAATTATCATCTAATTCAAGCTATGTATACTTCAGAGGGGTTAAATTGATGCAATTAAGCACCCAGAGAGACTTAAATCGGTGAAATATATGGATAGCAAAAACTTTGATTAACTGATATTTTTGGATATTTGAATTTTGGATAAAGGGAATTTACTTTATATTTGCTGGATCTTACTGATTGGTGTCTGAATCTTAGCAGATTTTACTCTGCTTTTCCAAGCCTTATTTTTTGTTCAGCTGTCTCTCTATCTCACACCATTGACTATCCTCACTTGTCAGAATCAATAACTCACATATTCCATCTCTCTACCTTACTATAACTCTTTTAGCCAATAATTCCACCTCATTATAGGTTTGACTCCTGTAAGGAGATAAAGAAAACCTAATATTTAGTAGTGGCCCCGTAATCATTGACGAACATGCCTATTACATAAGGCACCCTCTTCAAACACTCATCCGCCGTAGTTTTGAATCTACCGCGCAGAGCATCTAATATATGAGGAGCCTTCATCATGAGCACACGCGACCTCACTCATGGCTTCAGTCATTATGAATTGGGTTCTCACTACGAAAAAACTTCGTAAAATATAAAAAGAAAAAGAAAATAAGAATAACTATTCAATAAGCTTTCCATAATATCGTGGATGTACTTGTGTGGATCTTTGACCAGACGCTGACTCAGGCGTCATTCTTCCTTCACTGACATATCAAGTAACCAAAATCCTTAATACATCAACGAATGGGAAGGGGATGGTCGGGAGGGCCCCAGTCGTCAATGATTACGGGGCCACTACTAAATATTAGGTTTTCTTTATCTCCTTACAGGATTCAAACCTATAATTTATTAGTGGCCTCTCCATCATTGACGAACATGCCTGATTTCTAAGACTGGAGGGGGACATTCGTAATCATATCATAACTCTAGTAAAAGCAGATAATCAAACAACCACATAATTTGTTAGTAGTCTTGGCAAATCCAACGTCAAGGCTATTAACCTAATTGCAATGACGACTTGTCTATTATGACTGCTATGCCGTCATTCCAACCGCGGTTAAAAAGAAAACGTCTAGAGTCTACTCCTTATCTTGCTCTAGGAGACATTGTACATTAACCAAAACTACCACCGAAGGTGAAAAAAGCATAGAAGAGAAGAAAAAGGGGTTTACCTTAGTTACCGCTTAAGGCCCATCCCGTGTTCCGTCATGTGCAGATCCCTGTCGAACGTGCGCATGAGCGACCCTCTCTTGTCATCATTTTTTCACGCGCTCCATTGAATGCAGTCGCTTTTGTTGTGCTCCTTTAATTCACCCTGTTTAGGTTCGTTTCGGCTTATCTGGCCTTCTTTTTTGTTAGACAGATGTTACGTGATCTAGGGCACACGTAAATGGGCTCCTCAGTGTGTTTAATGGAGACGCGTGTGGAAATAGCTACCGAAGGTACGGGGGCGCCTGGCGTTCCTTGTGTGTTTTTCATTCCTTTCTCTTTTCATATTCTTTTTTCCTGTTAGTCTGGGCATAGTTTAGCTTTTAGCTTATTTTAGCCTAGCTTGTTTCTCATTCAGTAATTGCTATGCCCCTATGAGTTTTCATATTTTCATAGCCTAGGTGTACAGTTGGTTCACAATCTGAGATTTCGTGGTGGCGGTGCTGTTTGTCGGGTTTGTGTCGGCCGCATTATTAGCGTTATTCCCGAGTCCCCCCTTTCGAGCCTTCACTGTGTCTCAAGGGCCTGGGCGCTTGGTGGTTCGTGATATCCAGGGGTACCCCACGGGGGCCCCTCCCTCACACCACAGGGTTTTTCGCCCCTGACACATTCTCTCCTCACGGCTAGGCCACCCTTTTTCTCGCCAGTTTCATTTACTGATTTTTGTGTTCCCTTACTGTTTTCACCTCCATCCTTTCATACCCTTTTGCCAAATCCTGGGGTACCCTACGGGGGCCCCTGTTTGTGCCAAACCACCCTTCCTGCCACTTCTCATGGGCTTTGCTCTATCTCTGTGGGTTGGGTGGTTCCTGGGGGATGTGCCTCCTCTCCCCTGGTGTGTCTTCCTTGCCTCTCCCTTGACCGGTTGAGTCAGGATATTATCAAGGAAGACACTGCTCAGCTTGATGGCCATCGTCGCTTGGAGTTCATAAGGAGATGACGCTTTTTTTCTGGGCCTCTTTTGGTATTCCCTAGACGCTCCTCTCGCTTTTTCGGCGCCGGACCATCTCGGCCGGTCCCGCAAATTTGCGGGGGCTTGATTCGGTCCTCTGGGACATTTCGGCTCCCCGCAAATTTGCGGAGATCGTTGGGGGTCCCGCAAAATTGCGGGAGGGTGGTGTCGGTACGGTTATGCCTCCATTGGCCCGCAAATTTGCGGTAATAGTTGGCTTTCACTATTGACTTTTTTTATGTCATCTTGTTGCCTGATACTATATTGGTGTATGCACTTTACTGGTGTTATAGGCCCTGCATGTAAGATGTTGAGTGGTGGTTAACACTTTCTCCATCTTTGCAGGTTCTGCTAGTGCTGTTCCGCCTCGGCCGCCCTCCTCACCTACCTCTGTGCTCCCAGTTTAGGGTGAGTACGGATACCTGTTTGCATGTGTGTTCCTGTTTCCCCATGCTCCTTCCCTGGTTCTTCTTGGACATTCTCTCCACTTACTCCTTCGACGTGCTGATTATGGTGTGTGTTCTTCTAGTGCAGGTAGGCTGCCTTGCTTTCGCCTTGGTTGTCGCTCCCCGTGCTTGGAGAGGCACAAGTCCTGCTTGCGCCACTCGCTCTGTGTGTCCTCTACGGCCTACCTCCCTGCTCTGTGTGGCACGTGTCTGGCCCTGGTGGTTGTGCTGCTCCATGGCCCTGGTTCCTCGGCGGTGGCTGTGGCCTCTGCTTCCCTTCCGTCGGTGTGGACGATGGTCTCCCGCCACATTAGGACTGTGGGCCACCGTTCCCCGGCCTTTGTTGCCGACCGGATCCGCGTCTCCCTGACCCGACTGAAGGCCGTTCACCTGGCCCTCTCCCTGCTCAGGCCCTCTCCCCTGGGTCCCGCAGCCGGTCGTCCCATCGTCGGGGGGTTCCCCGGCTCCGTCCACGCTCTCGCTCGCCTCGTCGTCCTCCTGATCGCCTTGACGACGCCCATCGCCCTCGTCATGGTTCTCGCCCTGAGGCCGGGGTTAGCGGCTCTGCCCCTGTGCGCCCTCCCCTGGCCTCTACGGATAGGGGCTCTACTCCCTTCCGCCCGCTTCCCCAGCCCAGACGACTTCCTCTTACGTTGTCCTCTCCGCTCGCGGTTGTTCATGCTGTAGCTGGCCCTCTGCTCCCTCCTCCTACACTGTCCAGGAGGGTCCGCCTGGATGTCGTTGCTTCTCCTACTTCACCTGCTTCAGTGCCTCTTCTTCCTTCACGGTCTCGTCCCACGGTGGTGGTCCCTCCCTCCTCCGCCTCGGTGTCGGGCCGCCCTGTTATCTCAGCCCCGGGGATCCTTGCTCTGTTTCCCCCCGCGGCTCCTGGCCTCCTTTCACCCGGCCAGCCTTCCCACTCCCGTCGTCCTGCTCCTCCTCATTCTTCTCTTCCTGACCTTCACTTACCGTCTCGCCAGGGGGGTACCCCTCCTCTTGCCTCGGTGGGGTTTCGCGAGGTTTTGGGGTC
>CM064548.1:14688055-14838965 GCA_032716605.1 Paralithodes platypus | reverse complement strand
GATAAAAAGTTAGAAGAGGTTAGTATTGTTGTGAAGGATTTGGAAAAGTGGATGAGTGATACGGAGAAATGGAAGGGGGATATTGGTGAGAAAGTTAAGGCACTGTGTGTAATGTGTGGTGTGATAGGTGGGGAAGGGAATAGGCCTAGCGAAGGAAGTGAATGCAGGCCTTTTTTGGCAGTTAATGAGAGCCTAGAGATGGTATTGAAAAGGGTAGATGAACTGGGAGCAGAGAATATGGCATTGAAGGAGCAGCTGAAGGAATACGAAGGACGTTTCACGGAAGTAAAGGAGTCGACTGCATGGACGGTGGTAGGTAAACAAAAAGTCAAGGATTTGGAGGATATTATGAAAGAGCAAAAGGAAGAAATGAATATGACCAAAACAAGTTTTGAGAGTGCAGTTGTAGGGGTCATGAAGAACAAGGAGAGTGTCGTGAGGGAGGCCATGGACAGGGATAGGGGTGTAATCTTGTATGGAGATATAGAGACTCATATGAATGATAATGGAGTGAGAAAAGTGAGGGATATGGAGACAGTGAAGGAGGTCTTGAAAGGTGTGGATGAGGACGAATATGGATGGGAAGGGCAGGTGGAGGAGATCAGTAGGATAGGTAGATATAAAAGGGGAGAGATGAGACCTATAAGGGTACAGTTTAAAACTAGGATAGTGGCGGAGACTGTGACAAATTTTAGTTGGAGGCTAAATACAAATGATAAACTGAAACACATAAGACTAAAGAAGGATTTGAGTATAGAACAAAGGAAAAAAATTAAGGAATTACAAGAAAAGGCTGATGAAAATAATGGAAAGTTGGATGAGGAGGATAAGAGAAATTTTTACTGGAGAGTGAGGGACGGAAAAGTGAGGAAGTGGTTTATAAGAGTAGAAAGGAGGGGGAGATCAGTGAGGGGAGAGAATGTGATGAGAGTTGTGACGGAGGAGGAGAACGGGGTGGAGGTGTCACAGGGAGAGACAGGAGACAAAGAGGCAGACCCAGTAGTGCTAACAGGGGAGTAGGGTACGGACTGGAGGAGCGGGATGGTGTAATTGCTGAAGGAATGGTAGATGGATTAAGGATTATGTTTAGTAATGTGGATGTGTTTACTAAGGACAAGAAAAGAGAACTGATATGTAGGTTGCAGGATGAAGAGGAAAAACCTGATGTCATAGCCCTACAGGAAGTAAGACCAAAAAATGTTAGAATTGAAAGGGAACTGGTGGAATATAGTTTGGAGGGTTTTGAGTTATATGAGAGAAATGCTATTAGAGCAGAGGTTGGAAGAGGACTGTTTATTTATGTAAGAAAAGAGCTCAAGGTTAATGAGGTGGATATGAGACAGCAGTATTGTGAGTATTTGTGTATTGAAGTAAAATGTGTAAGAGGATCAATTCTAATTGCCTCTATATATAGAAGCCCAAATAATAGCAGGGGAGAGGATGATAACCTACTGAAAGCAATGGAGGAGATAGATAATAGAGAGAACAAATATAAAATTTTGATTGGAGATTTCAATTTGCCAAGGATCAACTGGGCAAATTGTACTACTCCAGCGGGACAGGGTAGCCTGGAAAATAAGTTTATAGAGAAAGTGAGAGATTGTTTTTTAACGCAACATATTGTAGAGATGACAAGATATAGAGATGGGACGCAGGGGAGTGTACTTGATTTGATTTTTAGCAATGAAGAGGATATAGTGGAACATGTTAATGTGGATAGCCCTATAGGTCGTAGTGACCATGCCTGTATAAACTTTAGTTGTAACATTAAATCGGAGAGGGATAATAGAAGCAATAGAAAAATATACATGTATGATAGAGCAGATTATGAGCTGCTGAGACGGTGTTTGGACATTGACTGGGGGGAATATTTGAACGGTGAAGACGCTGAAGGAATGTGGAGGAAAATTAGAGTCAAACTGGAGAATGCTGTATCCAAAAGTGTACCAGTAAGGGAATATAAGGATAAAACAAAATTGAGGAAAAGAACTAACCCAGAATTGCCAATGAAAAGAAAGCTTTGGATATTGATTAGAAGAAAGAAACGATTGTGGGAAAGATTAAAATTGTTAAAAAAGAACAGGGGGTCTAGTATAGAGGCTAAGGAAGTGGATCTGGAACGCAGACAAATAAACAATAAAATAAGGTGGGAAACAAGGAGGGGGGTGAAGGAGAGGGAGAGAGAGATAGCTAGAAATGTGAAGGATAATCCAAAAATATTCTGGAAGTACATTCAGGAAAAGTTAACAAGAAGAGTAGGGATCCCAGAGCTGGTGGGGGGGTTGAATGGTGGGAGTAGAGCGGAGACTGATAAGGAGAAAGCAGAGGTGCTGGGGAAATACTTTGGGGGGGTACTAACAGTGGAGTCGGAGGATGCAGTGCCTACTATTCCCATCAAACAGGCACCGGCACTAGAACTAATAGAGTTTTCCCATGCTAGAATAAGAAGGGCTATATAAAAAATGAACAGAAGTAAGTCACCGGGACCGGATGGGATACACCCAAGAATCATAAAGGAAGGAGGGGAGATGTTAGTAGAGCCATTGGAAATGTTATTTGAGGTATCGTTTAATACAGGACAAATCCCGATGGACTGGAGAGAGGCGAACATAACAGCTATATTTAAGAAGGGAAAGAGAAATGACCCAGGGAATTATAGACCAGTCAGTTTGACAAGTGTTGTGTGTAAACTAATGGAAACGGTAATTAGAGAAGGAATAATGGATCATATGAAGTCAAACCAACTTTTCAGTGGGAGACAGTTCGGATTCTTGCCGGGGAGGTCGACGGTACTACAGCTAATTAAGGTGGTACATGATTGGATGCAAATTCTAGAAGATGGTGATGTAATAGACGTGGTATATTGCGATTTTATGAAGGCCTTCGATAAGGTCCCACATAAAAGGTTAATAGAGAAAGTTAGAAGCTATAATATAGGGGAGAAATGTGTGAAATGGATAGAAGCCTTCCTGAAAGATCGGAGACAGAGGGTACTGGTGAATGGAATAGGCTCGGGGTGGAGGGAAATTACAAGTGGGGTACCTCAGGGATCTGTGTTGGGACCACTGCTGTTCGTTATATTTATCAACGACTTGCCTGAAGTTATAACTAATGGAAGTGAGGTATACTTGTATGCGGATGACACTAAACTGTATAGAAGAGTGAGGAGTAAGGAAGATATGGGTTTGCTTCAAGGAGATGTCAAGGAGGGCATGAAGGGATGGTCTGAGCATTGGTTAATGCCTTTTCATCCAAAAAAATGCAAGTACATGCGGATTGGGACCAGCAAGATAGACAAGGTAGGATACAGTATGTATGAAGCGATGGAGGAAGTGAGTGCAGAAAAGGATATAGGAGTAGTGATAGACAATAAGTTAAATTTCTCAGAACATTTAGCGGAAAAGATAAACAAAGCCAATAGAATTGTAGGGCTGATAAGGAGGACATTTGTGTCACTTGACGAAGAAATCTTCAGGAATCTATATACAGCGCTGGTTAGGCCGCACCTGGAATATGCAAACCAGGTGTGGGCTCCATATATGGTAAAGGATATAGAAGCAGTGGAGAAAGTGCAGAGGAGAGCTAGCAAGCTGGTACCAACGTTGAAGAACGCGGGCTATGAGCAGAGGTTGAGGACACTGGGGCTTCCGACACTGGCATATAGGAGAAAGAGAGGGGATATGATAGAGACTTTTAAGATAGTGTCAGGAAAGTACGATGAGGATGTGTGTGAAGGTATCTTCTTGATGCGGGAGGGAACAAGAACGAGAGGACACTCTAAGAAAATTTACAAAGAAAGAAATAGGCTTGAGAAGGCAAAGAACTCATTTTGTGATAGAGTGGTAAATGAGTGGAACGCACTGCCCCAGTATGTAGTCGATTCCGAATCAATAAGGGAGTTTGAAAGTAATGTTGATAAAGCATGGGGAAGACAAGATTTGAAGTTTGATTATAAAACAAAACTACAGAATAGTAAAAATGTTGCGTCTGCTACCGCCGCCGCCAACACCGTGAACGACCGCAGCAGTGCAAGTACTGGTACTGAGCTGGACACACAGGCATAGTTTGCCTTTTTCCAGAGGATCTACTGTAAGAAGAAACTGTAAGAAGAAACTCTCCCCTCCGTGCCAGCTGAGACGGAAGATTTACGTTTGATAGATTTTTTGTTTTGTTTTTTTCCCTCGATATACACACTCTTTCTATTTATCTATCTCTCTAATTCATCTACCTAAATCCCTTTAACTATGTCTTATTTGGACTTTTTGTAATCTTTGAATAATTTCTAATGTGATGGAATTGAAAAATATAATATCCTTCCAGCACATAGATAAATAATAAATGAGATAGTCAACAAAATATTTCAACTCTCCCCTCCGTGGGAGCAGACGGAAGATTTACGTTTGATAGATTTTTTTTTTTTTTTTTTTCCCTCGATATACACACTCTTTCTATTTATCTATCTCTCTAATTCATCTACCTAAATCCCTTTAACTATGTCTTATTTGGACTTTTTGTAATCTTTGAATAATTTCTAATGTGATGGAATTGAAAAATATAATATCCTTCCAGCACATAGATAAATAATAAATGAGATAGTCAACAAAATATTTCAACTCTCCCCTCCGTGGGAGCAGAGACGGAAGATTTACGTTTGATAGATTTTTTTATTTTTTTTTTCCTTCGATATACACACTCTTTCTATCTATCTATCTCTCTAATTCATCTACCTAAATCCCTTATACATTAACATAACTATGTTTTATTTGGACTTTTTGTAATCTTTGAATAATTTCTAATGGGATGGAATTGAAAAATATAATATCCTTCTAGCACATAGATAAACAATAAATAAGATAGTAAACAAAAATAGTTCAACCCTCCCCTCCGTCTAGGCGCCGAGCTTCCCAGACGGGAGATTTACGTTTGATAGATTTTTTTTTTTTTTTTTTCCCACGGTATACACAAAATGATGGGGAAATATTATAACATGTTTTTAATTGACATTTGTGTCGTTTTTGCTGATTATGAGTTGGTGGAAAAAAAAATCTTTAATTCTATCATATCGGAAATGATTCACAGATTATATAGAGACCAAATAATATACACTTTTAAGTGTGTTCAATAGTTTTGCATTATCAATAGGGTGTAGCACAAGGGATTACCAGGATTTATTTCAGGTACAGTAAAAAAAAGGATGCATAACAGTTAAATGTCACGATCCGGACACCTGTACTCAACACCGGATTTTTCTCAAGGAATTTCCGGATTACATCCGGACTGGACAGTATTTAGCAGGAACGGACAGGTGCTTGCACGCATGTGTCCGTTGAATGGAGGTTGGAGTGTACAGTACTGTACAGTAACTTGAAACTACTGTATACAGTAAATAAGCAAGGTTTTTGACTAACTATTGATTTTGACTGTACATGTTATCAATAGTAAACAATTGACAGTACTGTATTGGTGTACCTGGTGGTGATGGAAAAAGTGGATAAATCTGGTGACACCTGAGTGACCCTGGACCAGCCAACTGTGTCCAGGTGAGTCAAAAGTGAGTCCAATAAAGGAGGGTTCAGGATCCCTAATGTGTTCACTGGCTCGGACTCATCTTCACTTAATTCATCCGCCAACCTCTGAAGATAAGGATACAAATGCTGTACTTGCATAAGATTATTTAAAACAAATTAGAAGCAGACTAATACTGCTTAATGTTAGCTAGAATTAAATTTAAATAGTACTGAAGTGGGTAAACTGGGTGTGCATGCTATCTAAGCTTAGCCTCCAAGGAGCTGGACATTGAGATGACACAGGTTGAGAGGGACCAGTGTCATCTCAAAGCCATATCCGACCACAAGATGGCAAGCACAGTCCATAGGTCTTGGGTCTTGGTGTGAGAGTCACGCTTAATTGGTCAATATGTGGCCTTAGAATCGGCTCTCTCCCTAGGGTAAACTTATAAACTACAGTACTGGTCCTGATGTGGCGGCGTCTATGCCGTGGGACTACCTCACGGAGCTGCCAACCGTGGGTGGCTGCCGACCCTCCACGGCCGGAGACAAGATCAAAGACCAGTGGAGGACAGCCGGCTGCCGGCCGCGGGGAGCAGTTCTCTGGGAGCCAAACCGTCACACCTATCTCCTGCCCCCTCCCTGGGGGCACGGGTCCTTGGAGCGGCTTTGGTCGCGCCGGGCAATTTCCACACCTCTCACACCACACACACACATTACACAATTTTTCCTACACCGAGAAATGACTCTCCGGCTGTCATTTCTCGAAGACTTCTTCTAGCCGGAGACATTGAGAGCAACCCAGGACCCACCTACACAAACATATGTCCAACTTGCTCAAAACCCGTCACTTCGAGTCGCCACACTAAGGGTTCAGTTTCCTGCAATTCATGCAGGAACTGGACCCATTTCACCTGCACAACACTTGCCTCCAAGAAACACTACACGAACACCTGGACCTGTTCCTCATGCCCCTCCCTCTCCCAGTCAAATCCCTCCCCTAAAACCCATCCACCTCTCCTCCCCAACCCACCTAACCTACATCAAGAAACCAAAATCCTCAAAGTCAAAGACCATCTGGATATGAGAGGCACTCAATTCCTGGCAGCAGCCTCCACGAACCAAGACCACCCACTAAACTACATGGCAACACACCCACAGACACCAAGAAATATCAAAACAACACCCAGCACACGGTATCACACACAATTATTGTCTTCTCTCCCTCCCTGCCCACCCCGAACCAACTTCCAGAAGCACATCCATACTCATATCTCTCGCCGATCCATCCACTCACTCACAGACAACACGCAGCTGCATGCACGACCTCCCGAAATCCATCCTTCCGAATCCTCCCTTCCTCGCGAGGACAGAGTCCACCTGGCCAGGCTGAGATGCGGACACCATCCAGCTCTCCTGAGCTATCAGAAGAGACTGGATGACTCCGTTGTCGACGCCTGCCCGGGATGTAACACAGCACCCCATACCATTAAACACATCATAGAAGACTGCATTTCACACAACCACTTACACCAACAACACAATCTACACTCAATGAGAGCTCTGTGGGAAAGCCCGATCGTGGCCATGGCCTTCCTCAGGGACTCGGGGATGTTCGGCCAGGCAGCTTAGGGAACAACAACAACAACAACAACCCACCTAACCTTCCCATACCATCCACTCCCCCCCCTAAAACCCATCCACCTCTCCTCCCCAACCCACCTAACCTTCCCATACCATCCACATCCTCAACTCAACACACCACACCCCAACCTAATCCATTCTCACCCTCATCTCCTGCACCCCAATCCCCACCCCCACCACCACCTCACCCTTCCCAACCCTACCCACCCTCATCCCCACCCCATCCTTGTGCAGCAGCACCCAACATACATCGTGCACATAACATTAACATCCTCCAATTAAAAATAGATGGCATCAACACAAAGAAACACGAACTCTCACACTTCATCAAACAACACAACATACACATTGCCATCTTACAAGAAACAAAACTCTGCACAACACAAAAAACACCTACATTTCATGATTTCACCACCATTAGACAAGACCGGGCCGTCGGCGGGGGCGGTGGACTCATCACCCTGGTACACAAAGAAATATCATACATAGTCACCAGTGTACAGTACATACCAAATCCCTCCTCCCCCCAAATGACAACACAACAGAAAAACAATCAATTAAAATATGCACTGGCAACAACTCCAACATAACCATCATAAACACATAGATCCCTCCCCAAACATCCCCTACAGTACCAAATGAATACAGACTACAATTACAACAGATCATAATACAGTTTTGACAACTCGTAGGGAAGGAAGGAAAAACTAATATTTATTGGTGGCTCCTGAAGTCAATGACGTAAGAGCCTATGATAATATGGCCTCGTTCCGGGCTCCTCAGAGCCCGGGTTAACCTCGATTACGGCGGTTGAGAACCAAGATCATCTTATGGGGGTACCCCTTAATCATTCCTAAGGTACGTCATTGAGACGGAGCCACTGAAAAGTAGGAAATAAAAAAGAAAAGCATTAACACAGTTTGAACACCGCGCCTCAGCGCATTCCGATCTTCCTCTGCTTCCCATGAGCCTGATTCATACCTCCTCCTGCCCAGGAGCGACCTCTAAAGTATATCAAGTTGGGCATGTGAATGGGAAGGGGATGGTGGGAGGGCAATTGTCGTCATTGACTTCAGGAGCCACCAATAAATATTAGTTTTTCCTTCCTTCCCTACGGGTTGTCAAAACCGTAATTTATTGGTGGCTCCTTACGTCAATGACGTAAGAGCCTAGAATATCACGACCGGTGGAGGGACCTTCATATGCTCATCAAGCTAAAAACAAGAATCTATTAGGAAGACCAAAAAACAAAAACTGTGACATGTGTTTAAATATAAGAGTATAGCAGTAAGAAAAAGATGTATAAGGTGGGTACCGTTAAAGAAGCCTTATCTCAGAAGAATAGAACTACTGAGGTGTGAATACTGGTAATCGTATATCACAAAAAAATAAAATTAACAATAAAGTTACACATTGCAATAATGTATAGGTTATAGGTTTGACTCCTGTAAGGAGATAAAGAAAACCTAATATTTAGTAGTGGCCCCGTAATCATTGACGAACATGCCTATTACATAAGGCATCCTCTTCAAACACTAATCCGCCGTAGTTTGAATCTACCGCGCAGAGCATTTAAAAACTGAGGAGCCTTCATCATGAGCGCACGCGACCTCACTCATGGCTTCAGTCATTATGAATTGGGTTCTCACTACGAAAAAAACTTCGTAAAAAATAAAAACAAAAAGAAAATAAGAATAACTATCTAATAAGCTTTCCATCATATCGTGGATGTACTTGTGTGGATTTCTGACCAGACGCTGATTCAGGCGTCATTCCTCCTTCACTGACATATCAAGTAAACCAAAATCCTTAATACATCAACGAATGGGAAGGGGACGGTCGGGAGGGCCCCAGTCGTCAATGATTACGGGGCCACTACTAAATATTAGGTTTTCTTTATCTCCTTACAGGAGTCAAACCTATAATTTATTAGTGGCCCCTCCATCATTGACGAACATGCCTGATTTCTAAGACTGGAGGGGGACATTCGTAATCATATCATAACTCTATAAAAGCAGATAATAAAAACAACCACATAGTATTCTTACTTTTGAAAAATATATTTAAATATGGCGTAGACCAAAAATATACAAGAAAAAGGGGTTCAGGCAGGTGCGTGCTTCAAAGAAGCCTGCCTGACAAAAAATGGGTAACCCTGAAGATTCTGAACACAGATCTGTAGTTACAAAGGCACCCCACTCAACGAGTGGTGACAAAAATAACAAGTTATAAGTTTATATGTGCACATAATAAACCCCAAAATAATCGTGGAGAGAAATTGCAAAGGATCTCCACTGTTCTAATATTAGACTGCTTTCGCAGCTAAAACTACTATAACAACTCCGTTGTTTTGTACTAACATTGTACTAGCACAATTTCTCACTGAGAAATTTTCATATCACATTAACCTTAAATTATATCACAGCTCTCATACTCCGGCGGGGTCTAGGGTGTCCTATGTCAACTGACTGCCCCCCCCCCCCCCCTTCTCGTGAAAATAAACAAAAGTGACTGCAGGGCCACCTAGACCCTCTGCCTTAAAGCTATACATGGTAAGGAAGGTTTGTCTAGAGCAACTGATAAGTATCTAGACAAAAACGTATGATTAGACGCCCACAACTGAGTGGACGCAATATCTTCTACTGAAAATTTGTTCAGGAAACGTAAAGAGGCTGCCCATTTGTGTAAATCGTGGGCCCTACCCACAACGCCGGGATTACTCTCTTTAATGACTTCGACCAGAAGAGAGGCTAATCGTCGTTTAAGTAAGCGTTTACCCGTACTTGCTACCCATAAAGCACCTTGGGGGTTAAGAGGAGCTACTCTCAAATATTTGGTTAGAGCTTGCACTGGACATAGATTATGATGCACCTTTCCCCTTTTTAACGCCGGCACCGTGAACTCAGAAAACACGTGTGCACTGTGCTCATTCTTGGCTACAAAACCTGGGGAAGGTGCAATGTAAATACATTCATTAAGTCTGCCAAACCTAAGGCAATTTGGTGTGTTGCTCATCGCCGCCAGCTCAGACACTCTGTTCCCGGTGGACAAAGCCATAAGGAAAACCGCCTTTTTTAAGAGTAATGCAAAGTCTGCAGTATTTTGGTACAGACGAGAGTGAAGTAAAGACAAAGCTTTGTCGAGAGACCAAGTAGGCATGAGCTGACGGGGAGGTGGGCGAAGTTTAAAACAAGCTCTCATAAAACCTGTTTCCTCCGCCACCGGTATGGAGAGACCTGTAAGGTCTAAAAAGGGCACTCTAATCGCAGTTAAGTGATTTTTTAATGTTACCACAGATAAATGTTTCTGCTCAAACAGATAATTTAAATAATTGAAAACTAAAGCCACTGACGGCACATTCTGTTCCGTTCTGATGATCCAGGAAGTAAAGGCTTGCCAATGTGAGTGATACTGTCGTTTCGTAGACTGAGTATATTGATTGATTAATTTATTGGTCACATCTCTACCGTATGGTGCTAGCCACTTGGCCTCCTGAATGTCCATAATGCAAAAGTCAGCGAGGTCGCTAGGTTGCCAATCGTGTCTAAGTGGAAATAGCCGACCGGGAGCAATACCGGGTCCGGGCACCACGTTTTCAATTGCTGGTACCATAACTGCGCCGGCCACAGGGGCGCGATTAGCGAGACTAAGCCTCGATAATCTCGTAGTTTGTTCACTACGTGGCACATTAGTGACGCATCTGGCGGCGGAAACAGATAGATGGAGCTCCATCTGTTCCAGTCTGTCACTAGGGCGTCTGGCCCCCCTGCCGGAGTTTTCGCCCGGCGGGTGAGGTATAGAGGGAGTTTGTGAGTCTCCTCGGACGCAAATAGATCCACTTGTGGATGGGAGAGCTCTGCAATCATTAGGTTGAAAATGGGTTGCTTGAGCTCCCATTCTACTGTCGTGCTCTGTCTCCGGGACAGAGCGTCTGCCCAGACGTTCGCTACGCCTGGGAGATAAGATGCGTGAAGGTAAATGTCTAGTCTGTTGGCGAGAGTAAAAATCTCTTCCGACACGTTTAGCAACCCCCTTGACCTCGTTGATCCTTGTTTCTGAATACAGTGAACTGCATTCAGATTGTCCATTCTGAAGGCCACCGACTTGCCCCGTAGCGCCGGGCCGTGAGCCTGAAGGAAATACAAGGGGACTAGTAATTCTTTGACATTGATGTGAGAGATTTCTAAGTGGGACCAAAGCCCCTGACCCTGGTGCCCCTGATTTGACTGAAATCCCCACCCTATTGTGCCTGACGCATCCGTGTCTACCCATACCGTTGGTGGAGGAGAGGTCCATGACATTATTGAGTGCAACGTTTCCCTCCTTGCCCAGACCGCTAGCAAGGTGTGGATTAATTTCGGGATGGGCCATAATTTTCCCGCCGGTAAGAGCGGGAAATATTTGTTGCCTTCCAATATTAATCGTTTTACTTTCAACCGGCCCAACTTGACAGTTAGTTGAATCCAGTTGAGAGAGCCTACCAGAGACTCCCAGACCCTCCGCGTCGTAGTCAGACTGTGAAGAAACATGAACAGTTTCCTGCGAAACCTGTTGCGATTGTCCACACTCTGACTCAGAGTGAGAGCGGCCGTGTCCCAGACCAGCCCTATCCACTGAATTACTCGTGAGGGAACAAGGTTTGACTTTACCAGATTTACCTTGAAGCCTAGAGTTTTGACATGATTTAAAATAATATTGACATGTTTGACGCATAATTGTTGTGTCTCTGCCACCACCAGCCAGTCGTCTAGGTACCACAACACTCTGATCCCCTGTTTTAACAATGGCATCAGGGCTTGCCTGACTAATTTCGTGAATAATCGAGGTGCTAGGTTCAAGCCGAACGGCATCCTTTGAAAAACAAAATTTTGGTGCCTGATCCGTAAGGCCAAAAACCTTTGAAATCTTTTGTTGACCGAGACGTGCCAATAGGCGTCTGTCAGGTCTAGTGAACACATCCAACCTCCCGGCGGAAGTGTTAGCCTGATTTGGTGTACTGTTAACATTCTGAAAGATTCGTTGTGAATGTGAAGGTTCAGATAAGACAGGTCTACGACCGGCTTCATCTGAACACTGTCCCTTTTTGGAACCAAAAATAGTTTGGACGTGAATACAGGGTAATTTGGGGGGACCGGAATGATGACATTCTTGGCAATCATTTCCTGGACCAGTGACTCCACCTCTAAATTTAGTTTTTTGATGGTGGGGTTGGTGGTGCTGGACGCTTTGCCGGCTGGCTGGTGTTGGCCGAAGACTGGCCCTGACCTGGCTTATGCTGGCCGCGTCCTCTCTGACCTGAAAACCTACCCTGTCTATGCCTGTACTGACCTTGGGGGGAGTGGGAGGACTTAGGCAGAAGAAAGGGTTTAGATCCCCCTGGCTGAGCTTTAGCGGTTGGCCTGGGTTTGGGGAAGTTAAATGCAGGTTTCTTAGAAGGGGTGGGACTGTGCTTAACGGCCTGTGCCATATTGAACACCGTTCGCCACACTTCAGGGGACATTAAAGAGGGAGTAAGCACTGGTGACATGATCACCTGATTCGCAATGCGATCAGGTAGCTTGCGAACTAAAGACATTCTGAGATCTTGTCTTGCTCGTACCGCCTCAAGCAAGGCGGTGCATATGTCACCCAAGGATTGGATTGACGACTGGAGGAGCAGTCGCCGGGATAATTCAACCGATCTTCTGGCATCCGCGTCTGCGATTGCCTGAGTGGACCGCAGTAAAGACTTAGCCACCTGTTGAGACACTATGTACTGAGAGAACAGGCGAAAAGCTTTCCCCCTTAGCCTAAATTCTCTGTCTAGGTGAGTAGGGGTAGGGGTAGTGAAAGGGTCTTTTAGCTCACAAAGATTAATCTTAGGGGCAGCTAGGAAAGAAAACAAAGCTGACGGGACTCCGCCGGCAGAACCTACCGGCATGGAGAACCATGAATGAGTATCCTGAGGGATCTGGTGGGAAGATTTAGAAGTAAATGTGGTTGCAAAGTTTTGAGCCTCTATCTCCCAATCTACCCAAGGTCCTGGACCCAACTGCCCCACCTTCAAAACTGGATTAGCTGCTTCGTCTGTGACGGTCTGTAAATCAAGTTCAGGAGTGAGAGCTGACAGAGTCTTAATATCATTAAACCCATCCAGCTTAGACCAGTCTGAAAATAGTTTCGAAGCTGAGGCAGGGGGTAAAGCTGGCTTAGTAGCATACACAAAATAGTCTTGGTGATAATAACTAGGTATAGCCTTGATGTTTACGTCCAGTACATTTCCCAAATTATCCAGGGCCCTTAATTTCTTTGATTTATTGCCCTGGATGACCCACTCACGCGGTACCGGGAGTTCCCCTGACAAGGTAGGTTGGGCGAGCTCTGGGTTAGTGGGGGTCAAAAGGACCCATGACTCGTCTGGTCCATAAAGCAAGGGCATAGCCACCTTTCTGAGAGGCGCCTTGTCTAGAGGGGGTGGATTGACATCCGTGATGACCCTGACATTTGAAGTTGTCAATGCCGCCGTAGCAGGCTTAGTAACCACTGATGGTGACAGAGTGGGTGGGTTAGGGATCTTAGATAAAGCAATCGAAGTCATCAGAGGCCGTACCGTAGAACTTGTCGTGGGAGCCCCCAAGTCCATTGTGGGGTTTTCCTGTTGTTGGCCAAATTTTTTAGATAAAGCATCAGTAAGTAGCCCATTAATTTCTTGCGCAGTAACAAATTGGTTAGATGATGAACTTACAGGTGAATCATTAATATCCTGCGTGGCGTCTAAAGCCTGAGCCTGACTCTTGCCCTTCCATCTCCGAAATTATTGAAACCTCGTCTTTCTCCTCCTGATCCTCCTGAGAAGACCCCGCCGAAGCTGGGGTACCTTGTTGCCAAGATAAGTCAGGAATAGAGGATGGGATCGCCGCATCCCTGTGGACATCAGCTACTGTGTGACTCGTTTGAGTCGGACGTGGGTGGTCAGACCCTGGCTGAGCAAACCGCCAAACACCGAGGCCCTGGCCTACACTCTCTTGGGAGTCTGAAACATTCTCAATTATTGAACCCCCTGAACTTTCCAATTCCAGGGTTAAAATATTAATAGGTAAATCCTCTTTAGGGACAGGCACCGCACTGGACCCTTGAGACCTAACACAAACTTTGTCTGGGGTAGAGGTACGATGAGAGGCACTAGAAGCTGGTGAATGTAGGGAGGACTTTTGTTTCTGGGAATCCTTTTTGGAGGATTTATGGCTACGGTGTGACCGAGAACTACTCCTAGATTTGGAGGATTCATCGCCGTGACCACTGGTGGAACTTTCCGTCCTACTCTTCTTACTCGCTGGTGAAGAGGCAAGACTAGAAGACTGGCGTCTGAGAGGTGACCTAGACCGAGATCTCGCCCGAGACGAGGAGGCGGACGCCGGGGGAGTAGGCTCTCTTGGACGTTTTGGTGTAGTAGCAGAAGATACAGAACCCTGACCAGTCTCCGCCGGCTTATGACTCGTGACTCTAGAGGAACGTTTAGGGGGAGGGTGTTCAAATAGCAATCTATCCCAAAGAGGGACGTTGTCACATTGAAGTGATTTATGCGCAACAATCGTAGTGTAGGCTGCCATCTGTTGCCGTACTTCTCTTAAAGCTACTGCCGCGGTCTTATCATTGTCGCAAAGGACCTTGACAGCTAATTGGGAGCAAAAAGAACAATTACGCATTACCCAGAGACCCCTTGAACGGTCTAGACATTTAACACACCTTATGCAAAGGGTATGCGCAAAAATAGGGATACCGGCACAAGCAGGGTAAGTGCATAAAGCAAAGACTGGGGCTGAGGTAGCCATGACAGAGACTGGTGGGGAAAACTACCGCCGGGTCTGTATTGGTCCGCCGGAGCCCAGCTCTGGAAAAAAAGAAAATTTCCAGGAATTAATGCTCATAAGGTTAACCCAACATGTTCGCATACAAGTGTTAATAACCCACCGGATAACGAGATGTAATGACACAACGATCACAGCTCGCTACGCGGCGGGGTTCAGAATATCTAAACAAATCTTTTTGACGAAAGTGAAGAATACCCTCTGACATAATATAATTGTCCAGCATGGCGATTATAGTCTTTCTGGTGGTGACTGTCTTAAGATTCAATTTTTGGAACAAAAACAACCCCCCATAAAGACGCCGGCCCTTGAAATATTTTAGTAGAATAACACAGGGCAGGCTGACACGAGATCTGATTTCTAACGAATTGTCACAAAAAGATCGCCGTAAGGTTGAAGGCGGCGATACCTAATTGTATCACTAAATTAAGTGGTTAAATCGAAATTGAATTTGTAAATTCCTTATTTCCTCCACCTAGGAGCACCCCCGGGTGTGAAAAACGATGTTAACCCTAATTGAACCTTCAATCGCCGTAAGTATAAAGGCGGCGATACATATAGCATCACTTAAAATGGATTGGTTAATGAACTAAATGACTTAGATGTTCATCCCACCCTACCAAGGTACACCCGCCGGGTGAGATGTCAAAAAGTTAACCCCATAAGTTCCTGTCCCCACTTCTTTGTAAAAGATCGCCGGGGAGGAAAGCCCTTAACAACAGCTAGGTTTTTCATGTGGTTTTGTAAAACCTGGTAGAAAAACTACATAACGTATGTTCGCATGAACAACGTTTTATAGATGGGTACAGCCATTTCCGCCGGGAATCAAAGGGTGCCTGAAACCAGGTACCAACAGAGACGCAGTCCTGGAGAGCCACAGACACCTCATCGCCGGGGACACCAGCCTGTGTTAAAACCACGTGTGGCCCAACACGGCTCTCGGCCGGGTTTTTTCATGGTGAAACCGAGAAAAAACCCGCCGGAAGGAAACCCACCCCGATCAGACACCATCTGAACGTACAACGGACACGAAGGAAGCCACGCACGACTAACCTAAGTCCACACAATAATCCGTGGAATTAGCCAATACACAACTAAACCAGGAAACAAACATAGTCCGAGGAATTAGCCAATACACAACTAAAACCCGGATACACATGACACAGTATGGCATATTTATAAATAATAAACAATAACACTTGTACATGTGGCAAAGCTACGAGCGTCTGGCTAGGCCTAAGTAGACGGCATAATAAAAGTTGAAATATACACCAAACACTGGAAATATCACAACAGGAACCACCGCCAACACACCACTGTAGCAAATACTTCCGGCAAAGGGAAGACTGACACGGGACCCAGAAAAAACTTCACTAAGTGAAGAAAAATACAAAGGGAACGTCAGTAAGCAAAGCATACCTCATCAGAAAGATAAAAGGCAGCAATAACTAACGCGTAATGAAAGCCGCCTGCAACACAAGCTAACTAACTGTGAAAAAGTTCACATGTCCACAACAGGACCACGAGGGAACATCCGAAATAGATGCCCCAAACACACGACCCAAAATACACTGCACTGCGGGCAACCAGCCCAGGACACTCCTGCTACACATATCCTAACCTTACTCGATACATCCCGGAGTAAACAAATGAGAAAAACTCACTAGGGACGCAGCAAATGCGGAATCAGCGGAGCGTGGGGAGACACGTCCGGGCAGGCTGAGCGCAGAGCAGAGAAGGAGGAATGACGCCTGAATCAGCGTCTTGTCAGAAATCCACACAAGTACATCCACGATATGATGGAAAGCTTATTAGATAGTTATTCTTATTTTCTTTTTGTTTTTATTTTTTACGAAGTTTTTTCGTAGTGAGAACCCAATTCATAATGACTGAAGCCATGAGTGAGGTCGCGTGCGCTCATGATGAAGGCTCCTCAGTTTTTAAATGCTCTGCGCGGTAGATTTAAACTACGGCGGATTAGTGTTTGAAGAGGATGCCTTATGTAATAGGCATGTTCGTCAATGATGGAGGGGCCACTAATAAATATTGCTATGTAACAGATCTAGTGCAGTAATAGCACTCCTGCTATCCATTCGGATTGTGTGTCCTGCCAACTTGTCATGGAACTTAACACACCCCCTCCTTTTTCCTTTAAGGTGGATGGTAGGACACAACTTCTATTACCTTCCAACACTGGCAATAAAAGCATTGAACAAATATATCCATCTACTGATTGGCCTCAGTGGGCATGTTCCAGCCTCAACGCTATGCTTGGTAGTTTGTGTCTTATCCAGATGTACCGATAAGCATATGGCTAGGGAACGACGTGTTAGAGGACCAAAGACCCGTCTGAGTTATATCCTACACTGAAAAACCAATGGGGAAAACTCCTGGTGGTGGCCCATATGTGCATATCATGGGCTTTATGCAATCAACTGAGGCTCAGCTTCCTTAATTATATCTGCAATAAAGGTTGCTAACACTTTCTTTCCTGACCTTATTGAACCTTCTGGAGGAAACCACAATTGTGTCATATTCCTAGGAATAACAGACTTAGAGTGGGTATATAGTGCTTTAACAGGGCATAGAGCATGGAGTAGCTTTGCTCTTTTCAAAGCGGGAATAAAGAAAGGTGTAAGGATATGTTCCTGGTGCTCATTTTTGCGATGAATCTGGTGCAGTAACCATATATACAGAATCATTATTAGGGGCAAAAAACATAGACAGTTAGTGGGCCTTGCCATGGTTGTCCATTCTGAGACCCTATGGAGAGTAGCCAGGGTCATCAGAGACACACACTGTTTTAAGTTTCTTGTCTGTATTTGGTCTCACAGGATAAGACCTCGACTGTGACAAAGTTAGGACCCTCGTGATTGACCATTGAGGAAGCAAATGACGATTTGGGGCTCTGAGCTTAAAGCAAGCCTACATAAAACTATGTTCGTCTTTCTGGGGCAAAGATAAACCAGTAAGAGACAAGAAGGGTTGCTTTCTGCCAATACGTGGTTTATAAGTGTGTTAACTGTTAGTTTTTAAAAAAACGATTAAGCAATTTAGATGCTTCAGTAACAAAGCAACCGATGGAGACTGCTGGGTTGACTCTACACTCCCAAGTTGTAAATTGTTTACAGTGTGAACTATACTGTCTTAAGTTGATGCTGTGTATTGATTAGTGAGCGTATCCGTGATTTCCTTGTAGTAGGCCGGTAGCCATTTGGATTTGAGAATGTCCACATAGTAAAATTGAGCAAGGTCTGCAGGTTTCCAATTTCTTTCGAGTGGAAATAGGACAGGGGGGGGGGGGCTGCAGAGGTTCTTGTACCACTGAGTAAGTTGAGTGTGCAATACCTGAGTAGGCCACATAGGGGCAACCCGGTCCATTTGACCCTGGAAAAACCTGAGGTGATGAATGATTCTCACATCAAATTCTATGTCCACCTGTTCCAATTCATTGTGAGGGCATCTGGGCCCCTTTCTCGTGTTATGTCATTCCGAGATATGTACGACTGGAGCTTTGTTGATTTTACGAGATGTAAACAGATCGGTTTGGTGTAAAAATTGGGAGAATTAAGTGTTGGCTGCTTTTTGTTTGAAAGCCCATTCCGCTGAGGTAATCTTTCCCTTGGACTGAGCATCCGTCCACAGGTTGGAGATCCCTGGTAGATATGTTGCATGGATTAATATGGAATGTTTTTGGGCTAGAGAGCATGTCTTTTCCAAGAGATCTTGGGGAAACCTGGCCCGGGTGGGGACCTGTTTCCTCAAGCAAATTACAGAGGTCATGTTGTCCATCCGGCATGCCCTTGACCTGGAGGTCAATGACATTGCATGAACTCTGGGAAAATTAGAGGGACTGTTAGCTCTTGGGTATTGATGTGACCCTGACTTAATGTTGTCCCTTTCCCGTGATTCTGATGACCTTCCGTTGACTGATAGTCCCATCCTATTAGACTCGAGGTGTCTGTATCCACCCATAGAGTGGGAGGTGGATCTGACCAATGTGTCACTGATCCCTTTACCTGAGGTTTTACCACAAACGACAGAGGGTGTAGAATTCTCTTTGGGATGTAGAGGGTGGAATTGTGAGGTGTTAGAGGGAAGGCTTTGTTGCCTGGCCAGATTAGTTCCTTCAACCTAAGGAAGCCTAGGGGCCTTGTAATTTTGAGCCCAATTTCGAGGGCCTATAGGGAATTCCCAAAGATTCCTGGTTATAGTCTTGGTATGCAATACTTGAACAGTTTTATTTGAAGACATTTGGCATTGGTTGGATTTTGTTTTATAGTCTGAAGTTGTGTATCCCAGATTAATGCTATTAATTCTGCTGATTGTGTAGGAGTGAGATTTTGATTTCTCTAATTTTAATCTGAAAACCAACTTTGTCCCATGTTGCATGACTATCAAGGTTTGTTCTTGGTAATGGTGTGGGGAAGACCACAGCATCATTCAATCTTGAAGGTAAAGCAGTATTTTTACACCGTCTTTGAGTAGAGGGAGGAAAGATTGTTTCACTATCTTGGTGAAAAATTCTGGGAGCTATGATCAAGCTGAAAGGAGTTCTGGTGAACATTGCCGCTTTGATTCTGAATGGGATAGCTAGGAACTTTTGTTATCTCTTGCTATTGTGATGTGCCAGTAGGAGTCTTCTATAGCTAGAGTAATTATTCAGACCTTGGTTGTAGAATTAGGTTTACTTGGGAAATAGTTAACATCCTGAACTTCATATTGTGAATTAATTTGTTGAGGAGGAACCTGTCTATCGTAGGCTTTAGTTGTAGACTGTCCCTTTTGGGGAGAGGAACATGTGTGATAGAGAAGCTGGCATGCCTTCTGGCACCTAAGTCACAACATTGTCTGTCAACATTTGGTTCATCAATGTTTTGTAACTCTAGAGATAGTTGTCCATTGTTAGACTGAGCTCTTGCCAGTAGCTTGTTTGTCAGTAAACTGCCCAAACAAGTCCCTCTGAGGGCTTAGCAACAGAGCATGAACCTTATTCCAGGTCGTTTGGGGAAACAATCTGCATGTGAATCGAGGTGAGAAGAGAGCCGGAGTAGCAATATCTTTGGGTATATTCTTGGACAATTGGGTGAGTGGATACTGTCTAGCTCTAGTTGCCTTAAATATTGCAATCTTGATATTCCCAGTGGTCATCCGAGAATTACCACGTGAAGCTCTTCTGATAAAATGAAGTGCAGACCTGGAGTTTTGTTCAGGGATAGAATCTGCTACTTGCCTCATGGCTTGTGCAAGTTGTTGTTGTGTGATAAAATTTTACAGTAACCTATGGGTTCTTTGTCGTAGTTTAAAGTCTTTGTCAGTCCGTGCAGGGTAGGTGTATTAATTATGGGGTCAACTAGTTGGTTTACAACTATTGTTGGAGATCTGAGATATTTCCAGAACTCCTGGGGAATAGAGTCGGAGTTGTATATATATGCATAGTGGTAAATTTTGTATTACGTCCAGCAATCGGTCTTGTGCATCGTTGTATGTAGATGCCTCAGCTCGTCTCTTTTAATAATCCACTCATTTGGTATTGGCACCAAGTCTGAATGACCTGTGTCAGCATTAGTAGGTGCTATCCTGGTAATTGTTTCCAGTATCGATATTCACCAATTAGTAGAGGGGGAAGCTTCTTGAACATTTCATGAGCAGGTTGTTTAGGCTGGACAGGTAAATGAGACAGTGGGACTGTGTCTGGTATGGCATATTGTAACATGGGTGGAGTCAGAGACCTACTTTGGAGATCTCGGATAGCTTTATCTAAAGACGTAAATTTCTGTTCAATTTTGTCTGTCAACTCATGCATAGATTTAAGAAAATACCTGAAGTTCACCCACCAAGCCACCAGGCGGGCTCTGAGTAGGGACTATATCAGGAAACTCTTTTTCACTTTGTACTAATGGATAACCATGGTACTCATTCTGCTCCAACCCTCTTCGGTATGGTTACTGGTTTCCAATTCATACCACCCTACCATAGCATTGCTCATGACCAAAGGTTCTAGGGTATCCTTAGGAAGTACTTTTTCCGTATTGCCCCAACCGTACTGTGACCAAAATGTCTGGAGCTGCCAGAGAAGGGTCTAAACGAACAGGTAAGTCCGTAGGAATAGTGTATGGGTTTATGTACTTCAGCTTCAATATTCACCTGAATCTTTAATGCTTTAAATCTTTGGTGCTTTAATGTGGGTGGAGCAAGCAACTGGGTTTATTCAGATTGCTGTTCAATAGTATCAGCTAACTGTACTAGGGAAAGTGGAGGGGAACTGATACCCTCAGAACTTGGATCAGTCAAGGAAGTAGATGAGACAGGTAATTTATGTTTTTTGATGTAATAGGGTTAGCCGGGTGGCTGACCACATTAGACAATGTCAAAAGTCTGGGGGTATGTGGTGTAGAATGCAGGATTTTGGAATCATGACTGCGAGTCGAGTCGGGGAAGTTTGGTACTTAGCAGGTCGCCTTTTAGTTTGAGATTTGCTCACTTTCTTCTGTTTATTTACTGGAAGAATTTGAGTTGGGGGACCTATGTCTTTTCCTGCTAGGTCCAGACATTTTCTTGTCAGGAGATGGAGAGGAGCTAGGGGTTCTAGAAATAGATATTTCTAAAAAAGCTTACATACTTTGCCTCCATAATACCTGGATATTTTGTTTAAGGTACCTGAAATGTAAGACATTTACCGAACCCCACACAGATAATAACACTTGTTTGCATGTGACCGAGGGCATAAATGGTTTTTTGGGTCATGGTTATTAACAAAATTATGATTAGTGACTTAGTCACTTAGCCGGTAAGCCGGAAACGTTCAATGTTTTGTAAAAATGAACTCACCTTAAAATGTAAGGTGTTGGGCTCCTCCAGTGGTTATTACTTGGCCGAAATGGATCGTTCTAATTGTTGAAGAGCCTCTTCTCCGGTAATGCAGCAGCTCGCCTGTGAAATACCAAGGAGTCAATGTTGCATGGTGGAAATAATACCAGAATTATTAGATCTGCTTAGATTTGGCAAAAATAGGATCTAGTCATGCATCGTTTATTTTAAATAAACTGCAGTTGCCTTTTATCTAAGAAATAGTCTAGTGAATTATTACTCGGTGTCACTGGGTATAATTACTTGGTAATTTTTTAGTCAGGCTAGCCTTTTTAGAAAGGGAAAGAAAAATTGTACTAATTTCTTGGAAATTAATTACAATTATGTAGTTAGTGAGAATCTACTTAGTAGGTGAACCTGAAACTTCTAGAGTTTTGCCCAGTGAACTCACCTTAAAGATTACGGTTTTGTTAGCCAAGTGAAGGGAGTAACAGGTGAAATGGTTAGGTCTACCCTGGCCTTGAAATCTGGAATACTGTTCATCTCTTGCTGAGGGTAGGCCTATCACTTGGCCGGGGCCTAGGCCTACTTAACTTGGGCAAAATTAGGATCTAGCCTTGTATTGTTTACTTTAAATAAGCTAATTAGATAGAAATACTTATGTAAGCTCTCGTTTCTATCGTAAGTCTGATAGTTATGTTAATTACTGGTAGCCGGGTCTGTCTCTAATATGGTATGACATCCTCATTATAATGTGACCAAGCCCGGCAATAATTTCCATTTGATTCCATTATTGGAACCCTGGTTTGTCTTTCTTAAAGTGTGACAAAGCTTAGGGTATCTGGTAAAATAATATCTGTTACTCTTACTGTTACTCGGACTTGTTCTTGTCATAGTATGACAAGGCTTTGGGTAACACAGCACCCATATGGTGGTCTCAATTTTTCCGGTACCCGGGCCTGTCATAGTGAAACTATGAACTATGTCATGGTGCCTGGTATTGTAATATGTCTCTAATATGTTAAGACATCCTTATTATCGTATGACCAAGCCTAGAGTACCCGGCAATAATCCTAAACAGAGCAAATAACAAGATGTTGTTGATGATGCTTTTATTTTATACTAGCCCACTGGGCCTAGGCCCTCTCAAGGCTAGTGGTGGAGGAGGTGGTACAGAGTTTAAAGTCACGTATATGTCAGCAGTTATATGTCATTGTATAAATTTATCGCTCTCAGGAAGTGACGAATAGGGGTGAAATTGAAAGAGTCTGAGTCAGAGAGGATGCCATGTAATGAGGTGTTCAGCAAGAATCTCCGTCTTTCAGATGCATAGACGGGACAAATACAAAGAAAGTGAAAACAGCCAATGATGTATGGCAATGTTGGCATTCAGGTGGTGGACCACGAGGGGTGGACATCAGGTAACCATGTGTGAGGCGCGTGTGGCCTAAACGTAATCTAGTTAATAGGGTTTGGTCTGCACATGAACCATTAATTGAAGAGGGCCACAAGTGTATGTCATCCTTAATGGAGCGAAGGTGGCCAGTTAATGGTTGCGCTCTCCACTCAACTCGCCAAGCGTCATAAACACGGCGACGGAGGACAGGGAGCATATCCTCCGAACGCAGCAAAGTAGTAGAGGGTGTACCATGACACGCTTGCTTAGCGAGGAAGTCTGCACGCTCATTCCCGGGAATTCCTACATGCGCGGGGATCCAGCACAGTGTGATGGAACGATTAGCGCACTGTAATTTGTGTATTGTGTGGATGATAGTCTTGACCAATGGGTCCTTGGGGGCAAATACACATAAGGCTTGCAGTGCACTCTTTGAGTCACTACAGATAACGACCCGTGGAGAGTTCCTCGACAATGAAGAGATGGTGCTTAAAGCACCTTGAATAGCCCATAATTCAGCAGTGAAAACCGTGGAGTGATGGTGTAAGGTACTTTGAGACAAGCCATGGTCTGAGACTGCAGCGCAACCCACGGCATCCGCAGTTTTCGAGCCATCGGTGTAAATGAAAACAGCCGGGATGTGATCATCAAGATGTTGTAAAGCGAGATGTCGACGTTGAGATGGGGCTTGGGCATCAAGTTGATCTGCTAAGTGAAAGCAAACTGTAGGGTGTTTTAGGGTTCACGGAGTGATGTGACTAGGAGGGGGAGTTATGGGAGGAACGGTGATACTGTAAGTGGAGAGCAATTGGCGAGACAATAGTGGGAACGGCACTGGAATGGTTGAACGATAGTTATCTGTGGAATGGAATAGTTCTAGTAGAGTTGGGTCATGACGGAGGCGAACAGCTGTACGCATGAGGACTAATCGACGGTGATAGGCTAGAGGTAAGGTCCCAGCCTCACATAGGATATTGGAGACACGAGAGGAACGGAATGCCCCCGAGCTAATGCGGATGCCCAAATGGTGTACGCTGTCGAGGGTTCCTAATGTGGAAGCAGAGGCCGTGCCATAGACAGGGCTACCATAATCTAGGGCTGAGAGGATGGTAGCTCTGTAGAACAGTAAAAGCGTAGCGCGATCTGCGCCCCAATGGACTCGTGCAACTGTTTTCAGAACATACATTCTCTGGAGGCAACGTGCCTTTAAGCAGGCAATGTGACTCTTCCAATTGAGGTGAGTATCAAAGATTAAACCAAGGAACCTGGTATGTGGAAGGATCTGAATATTAGAATGTCCCATGGTGAGAGTAATGGACTGGTTACGTAAATGTCGAACATTTCTATAGAATACAACGGCATTAGTCTTTTCAGCAGAAAATTGAAAACCAGCAGTGGATGCCCAAGAGTGGATGGATTTTAGAGCAATGTTGAGACGCCGTTGTATGTGAGTCAGACTGGGAGAAGTATAATATATTGCGAAGTCGTCCACATACAAGCTATACGATATTTCAGGTGGGAGGCTGCGTATGACACTATTGATCGCCATAATAAAGAGTAAGCTGCTAAGGGCACATCCTTGGGGTATTCCATTAATTTGTGACATAATGTCCGATAGGAGACCATTATTTTTGACCTGGAATGTACGGTTAGAGAGAAAATTTTGTAAAAAGCAGGGAAGAGGACCCCGCATGCCAGAATCGTGTAAATTTTTTAAAATCCTGTGTCTCCATGTTGTGTCATAAGCCTTAGCAATGTCAAAAAATATTGCCACTGTGGGTTGGTTCTTGGAGAACCCATCACGTATTTGGTGTTCAAGGCGAATAAGTGAGTGCAGTGTAGAACGGCCAGGGCGGGAACCATTCTGATATGGGGATAGGAGGGCATGTGACTCAGCGTAATGTAAAAGTCGAGGATTGATCATTTTTTCCATTAATTTGCAGAGGCATGAGGTAAGCACAATCGGTCTGTAATTTGTGGGAAGACTATGATCTTTTCCAGGCTTCGGTACGGGTATAGTGTAAGCATGCCGCCAAGACGGTGGGAAGTAGTTACTTATCCAAAACTGATGGTACAGTTGTAAAAGGTGTTGTAGCGCACGTGGATGGAGGTGACGGATGAGAGCGTACGAGAAGCCATCCGGGCCAGGAGTAGTGTCTGTACACAGGTCGAGCGCGTGTCGCAATTCCGAAATTGAAAAAGGGGTGTTATATTCATGTGTTTTCCCGCTATGAAAAGATAGCGGGCGAGATTCCTCCATACATTTATAACGAAGAAATTGACGAGGCAATGACTGGTCTGAGCTGACGTGACAGAAATGTTTGGCATGTATGGCAGCGATGTCAAGGGGGTCATGTGTAAGCGAGTCCGAGGCAGGGGGTCTTTGAGTGGAGAGAGTGGAGGCCGTACAGTGCGTCCGTTGATACTGCCAAACTTTTTCCATAAAGTAGAGAGAGGGGTGCGGGAATTGAAGGACGAGATATATGATCGCCATGAAAGTATCTTGTTGTCAAGGATACTGCGTTTGACAACTGCACAGATCTTGTTATAGAACGTTTTAAGGGCAATTTTTTCAATAGTGATGGTTATAAGGTCAAAGTAACGATTAGTGGAAAAAAGCCGGGGGGAAACAGTCTTTAAACGCCGCTGCCTAACACTCAGACGCTTAAGAAGGCGTTCCACACGATGCTTGAATTTTATCATTTGGGCTAGAGTGGGCGTCCACCAAGGGACCTGGCGAGGGTGCGTCAGCGAGGAGGTAAGCGGGATATGAGTGCGTGCAATGGAGTTCAGGAAGGACGAAAAATAATCAAAATTGTGGGCAGGGGAAGAGGTAGGGGAGAAGTCCGAAACGTCTGCAGAGGAGTGCGTATAAGACGTCCAATCGGCTTTAGAGAGATTATAACTCGATATTTGAGGGGAGGATGCAGGGCACAAATACTTAAGGAGTATAGGGTAGTGGTCGCTGGAGAAGCGATCCTGTAAAACTGACCAGTCAAATAGGGGAGCTGCGTCATCCGAGGCAAAGGAAAGATCAACAGCGGAAAATGTACAGTGGGTAGCAGATCTGTAGGTGGGGGTGTCAAAGTTGAGACAACAAAGAGTAGAATGAAGGAGATATTTTTCAATTTTATCGCCTGGGACGTCTGTGTTTGGGTTGCCCCAAAGGGGAGAGTGTGCGTTAAAGTCGCCCAGAATAAGGTACGGTGGGGTCAGTTGTTGTACTAGTTGATGAAGGTCTGAAGTATTGTAATGACAGGAGGGTTGATTGTAGGAGGAGCAAACAGTCAAGGAAGGAAGGTTTGGTAATGAAATGGAGACGGCAGTTGTTTGAAAAGGGTTGGGGTCAAGGGTGACAGGAACAAATACGCACTTATAGTGCACAAGGATGGCCGTTCGGAGATGTGAAGGGGTTATAGGGGAGCTAGCAGCAACAGTATAATGCCTGAGGGGGACAACAAAATTGCCTACATGTTGGAGGCAAATGCATAATGGTGAATATAATTTAAGTAATCGTTGTAATTCTCCCATACGGAGGCGAGTTTGGTATCCGTTTATATTCCATTACAAAATGTTATATGCCATCAAGAATAGGATTGTCAGAGTCATCGACAATAGAGGTCTCTTGAAGAGAGTCTGGTAAAGGTTGTGAGTGTGGAGAGGGTTGTGTGGATGAAGTTGAAGGGGTAGATGTAAGGTCTGTAAATTTTTCAGAAATAGCTGTGAATTGTGTGATTAGTTTAGGAACAAGGGTGGGGCAGTGGAGGAGTTTTTGGCGCAGAGTGTCCATAAATAGATAAGCGGAGGTAACATCTTCATCAGGGTTAGGGGGAAGTGTACGTGTGGTGACAAATTCCTGCGTCCGAGCAAGGAGGCAGGGATCCGTGGCACAGTTATGGGGTGTGATGTAATTACGGAAACAAATTGGACATCCACATTTGTCAGGTGGGATATTGGTGTGACATATCAATACAGGAGATTGTGAGGGGCTCGGGGTATGATGAGTCTTTATCGAAGGTTTGTCAGATGATGGTGTCGTAGGGTTAGCAGGAGTTTGTGGGGGAATGTCTCTAGGTTTGGGAGCATCGGGATCTGGGCAGTGGGGAGCGGCTAACGGAACATGTCGCTCAAGGTTACAGGGAGGATCAGGCGTGGTGAGGGTGGTACGCACATTGACAGGAGGTTGGTGAACATCAAATCGGGATTGTGATAGCTCTATATTAGTCAAGTCAGAATCCAACAGGTTATTGTCCTTCAGGAATCTCTGCATCAAGTCCTTGGGCGTAGGATCAGATTCACAAATATGGGTGACACAATAACAAGGAGTCGGGTGAATTTGAGCATCTTCCGCTGGAGCTCGCTTGGAAAGAAATTTGTGAAGATGTTCGGTGAGTACTGTACGGGTAGAAGTCTTGTGCTGAAGTAGAAAGAATCGGCCGCAGTTATGGCAGCCACAGTCCGGATCGTGGGTAGGCATAACCCACTTCTGTGTGGTGGAACCGAGTTTCGAGGTCCGGGATAATGACCGGATAGGACTTGCAACCTTACACTTTTTCCGAGGCTGCGACTGGGTGGAGCGAGATTGGGGAGAAGTCTCTATATCTGGTACTGTGTTACATTCCATGAGGTTCTCTTCGGCAGTCATGTTCCAAAACTCAGTATCATCGGTCAAGTTAGTAAATCCCTCGAACCTGTTAGAGGTGGATAGGTCCGGGGAGTTAAGGTGAACTAAACGGAAGATATCATTGGTGGGGTAATGTTGTGGGCTAATAGGTGGTGCCGGAGGCTGCTCTGGACGCTGGTGGTCAGAGGAGTCAGCGGGTGTAGTTGATTCAAACCGTCGATATGGAGGAGATTTACCTTCCTGCCTTAATTGTGCTGCAGCAGACCGGAAGGGGAGTCCTTTTGTGGCCTGTAAATGTAATACGTCACGATGAAACGCAAAGTGCGGGCATGTTCTGTCATTGGCTTTGTGGGACCCGTCACAATTTGCACAACGGGGCGCGCTGACTTGACAATTGTTGAGAGCATGTTGTTCTGAGCCGCAATTTAAGCAACGAGCATTGAGAGCCCGACACCGTGGGGTTGAATGCCCAAGCTTCCAGCAATTTGTGCATTGTCTCGGCTTGTTAACATACCTTCGTACCTGCAGTTGGCGACCTGCAAGACGGACATGCATAGGGAGGTCATGGCGCTTAAAATAGATTTTGACAATGCGTAGTGGGGGCCGATTTCCACGCTGAGGAGCAGTATAAGTGTCAACTTTAACAACAGTGGGGTCAGTTCTTTGCAATAATTTGAAGATACGATTGGTTGAGTCTGTAAAGCTCTGATCTGCAAATTCGAAGTCGGAAGGGAGCACAACCGTGCCAGTACACTGATTCAGGTATTCATCTGGTTTACCTGTGTATCTGTCGTTGGGGGTGTCGAGGTAGGCTTGTAAGGCTTCTGATTGCTCCTGTGTTTTCACCTCAATCATGCGCTTGGCCGATCCAACAGCATGCATGGTGAAGTCACCAATATCTTGTGCGAGAGTATCGTATAGACTGAAATCATCCATAGGTTCACCAGAGACCGTGAAAAACCGTGACCAATCAGGGGGACTGAACATAGCGTTATAAGTGTCCTTCGAAGCAGGGGTATACGTGTTACGTTTACGCCTTTGTCGGTTATGCGAAGGTACGAACGGTTGAAGCGTGTGAATGGCAGAGGAAATACCGGCAAGGTCTTTTCCTGTACCTGCATTAACGGCCCGTAGAGATCGTGGAGGCACAGAAGCAGGTTTAATTGAGGTAGGAGATCCTGCATCCAGAGGGAAGATGGTAACAGATGGAGTCACAGACGGGTCAGGGATGCAAGAAGCATCCGTAGGGGTGTCAGCTGAGGGCATGCGAGGTTTTTCAGTAAGGTTGTCAACGGAATGAAGAGGTAGGCTAAGGCTAGAATCATAATCTGGTAATTTAGAAGTTAAAGTCGAGACTGTGGGGTTGACATCACTATTATTGATCACAGAGGCAGTACTGTTCATAGGAATTGATGCTGGGGAGATCACCTGATGGATCTCACTACCCGACGATGGAGAATTCGTCACAGTATCCTTAGGAGGTTTGCCAAGGTCTGTGGGTGCCATGCCTGAGTGGGGAACTCCGGCACTGTTGGCAGCAGGGGAAGGGTCCTTGAGGCAGTCCAATTTCTCGCAGGGGTCGGCGTCAGAGGGGGCAATTTTAGATTCCATAGGACGAATATTTCTAAATTCATCTGAGTCAGATTCCAAACCCACCATGGAGCCACAATTAGAGGACGGGACGACTGCCCTAGGAATTCTTGCAGATATACACCCCGACTAATGCACCTTAAGGGCCGTCGATCCGTCGATCGCCGACCCAGCACAAGGGTTAGGGTTTGGCATAAAAGTTTCCCCTCGCTCGAACACGTCAGGTACCACAGTTCGACGGGTGTAGGGATTGCCGACCCACAACACCCTCCAACGAAACCAAAGAGTGAGTACGGTCGTTTACCTCATGATAGTCACGGTGCTCCCAAAGGAGGGGGCAGCGGGAAGAAGGGAAAAACGGAAAACAGAAAGGATGAGAAATGATAGGGCCCACTACAATTAGCTGGGGGCGGCAGGAAGGGTGGGCATGCGGGCATGCACTCCCCTCCTGCCGCCTCCGTCAGCCCCCGCACGTGTTCAAAAGTTAAACCAACGAAGCAGGCAGAGCGGGGGCAAATAACAAGAGAAACCTTACATGACAAGGTCACTGTTGTTCCAGCTGATCTGTGTAAACATTCAAAGTTGAGTATGGAAATGCATACTAGTCAACGTATGAAACACACTTAAACAGGTGTCGTTTCAAAGGCTTGATATTTGTTTTGGTAAAATTATACCATCCGGGCATATTGGTATTAGACTAACTAGATAGAAGTACTATTTAAGCTTGGTGATGGGTTTGGTGATGGGCTTTGCGCAGTGGCAGTATCGTAACCAATGAGGTTTAGAGGTCCTGTCATCTGCGTATAAGTACGGTATTGGTTAAAGTCTTGCTAAAACGCACCTCTGTAGCTTACCGTGACTAGTTACGGTAAGTAAGTCCTACCCCGCCTTCTCGAGGTAGCCTCGTTATTACACCGTCCTTATTTTAATCCTCCCTTTTAAATTTCTAACATTTTTATTTTTGCTTGACGGTGGAACTAAAGGGGAGGGCGGGTGTGCTATTTTCTTTAGCAGCACACTTTGTTTTTAATTTTAAATCCTCTTTTAATTTCCACTATAAAAATTATCCCCCTTGTAACTATATTTCTGTTGTCCCCTGTATATTTTTGTTTTCCCTATCTTCTTAAACTTGTGTTTTCATTTTTACTGTGTTGTATGTTTTTTTACTGATGTTAGTATCAGTTTTTAATTTTTCTTTAGTATACTTTTGACAATCCGGCGCCCTGTTTGGAGGCATTATGTCCAGGCCCCAAGTCCTCCTGGGAAATAACTGTGCTCGGTATGCTGCCGGCCAGGACCCCCTCGGGGGTGGAGGAACAAAGCAGAAAAGTGGTGGAGACGTCGTTCGGGTGAAGGAAAGCGTGCTCCGTGTCTGTGCCTTCAATGCCAATGGCATAAATTATTTTAGCAAGAGAGAGTGTCTGATGCGAGAGCTTAAAGATGGATGTGTGGATGTGTGTGGGGTAGGAGACGCACCTGTTGGGTTCTGGAGTGTGGGATGGTGAGAGTGAGCATGATTTGTGGGGTGGGGAGGGATGGGTTGTCTGGTCTGGATTGGATGCAGGATATAAACGTAAGAAAAAGGAAGGGTAGCAGTAATTTTGTCAGAAAGGTTGAGGAAGTGTGTGAAAAACTATGGATGCGTGGACTCAAGAATTGTATGGTGTGAGTGCAAGATTGGGATAGATAGGTATACTTTTATGTGTGTCTATGCACCAGTCAACCAAGAAACTGGGAAAGGTGCGGAAGAAAATAGAAAATTTTGGAATAAAGTCAATAAATGTATAAGAGAAAGGCAAGAGTGTACACAAGTAATATTAGTAGGCAACATGAATGGTAGAGTTGGAAACGAGGAGATAGAAGGTATAGTGGGTAAATGGGGTGTGGAGGGTAGGAATATGAATGGTGACTTCCTTTTAGAAGTATGTGCGGAGAGAGAAATGTTTCTGGCTAAAACATTTCTTTAATATTGTCACATTCATAGATATACAGTAAACCCTCGCCATCTCGGACCTCTAGAAGTCGGAAACCCGTACTAGTCGGACTGGCTAGGCCTCTCGGACATGCACTTCGGTATTTCGGACATTTCCGTCATCGTTCCGACAGTCTCTGACGTTGTGGGACTTTTTATAAGTATTCGGAAAATGTCCGATATTATATTTTTCAATTCCATTGCATTAGAAATGATTCAAAGATTACAAGAAGTCCAAATAAGACAGTTATGTTAATGTATAAGGGAGTTACGTAGATGCATTAGAGAGATAGATAGATAGAAAGAGAGAGTTACAGAGGGGGAGTGAGCGATAAACACGAACTATTATGAGACGGACTTAATTGGTTCTGAAAAGACAAAGGAGACTTTTATATTGACTCTTTTTCATGTTATTATTTGTGTGCTAGAAGGATAATATTGTTTTTAATTCCATTGCATTAGAAATTATTCAAAGATTACAAAAAGTCCAAATAAGACATAGTTATGTTAATGTATAAGGGAGTTACGTAGATGCATTAGAGATAGATAGATAGAAAGAGAGAGTTACAGAGGGGGAGTGAGCGATAAACACGAACTATTATGAGACGGACTTAATTGGTTCTGAAAAGACAAGATAGATAGAAAGTTGCAGAAGGGGAAGTGAGCGATAAACACGAACTATTATGAGACGGACTTAATTGGTTCTGAAAAGACAAAGAAGACTTATATTGACTCTTTTTCATGTTATTATTTGTGTGCTAGAAGGATAATATTGTTTTTAATTCCATTGCATTAGAAATTATTCAAAGATTACAAAAAGTCCAAATAAGACATAGTTATGTTAATGTATAAGGGAGTTACGTAGATGCATTAGAGAGATAGATAGATAGAAAGAGAGAGTTACAGAGGGGGAGTGAGCGATAAACACGAACTATTATGAGACGGACTTAATTGGTTCTGAAAAGACAAGATAGATAGATAGACAGAGTTGCAGAAGGGGAAGTGAGCGATAAACACGAACTATTATGAGACGGACTTAATTGGTTCTGAAAAGACAAAGGAGACATTTTATTGACTCTTTTTCATGTTATTATTTGTGTGCTAGAAGGATAATATTGTTTTTAATTCCATCCCATTAGAAATTATTTATAGATTACAAAAAGTCCAAATAAGACATAGTTATGTTAATGTATAAGGGAGTTAGTTAGATGCATTAGAGAGATAAATAGATAGAGAGAGAGTGGCTAGGGGCGAGCGAGCGATAAAATACTAACATATACGAGACGGACTTATGTTTCTGAAAGACAAAGGAGACATTTTTATTTACTCTCTTTTTCATTTTATTATTTGTGTGTTAGAAGGGTAATATTGTTTTCAATTCCATCGTATTAGAATTGATTCATAGATTAAAAAAAGATCAAATAAGACATAGTTATATATATGTATAAGGGAGATAGATGCATTAAATAGATATATAAAAAAAAAAAAAAAAAAAAATCAATTTCTCTGGTGACCGGACTTTCCTTTTCTAATTCGGAATTTTCCCTCTCTTAAGTCGGACATAAGTCGGACTTCGGACATCTCGGATTTTCGGTCATCTCGGACTGGGTCTCCCCCCAATTAGTCCGAGATAGCGAGGGTTTACTGTACATGGCACAGAGGTGAAGGTGAGCAGGAACAGAAATCTCTAATTGACTACGCCATGATGGACTCCGGACTAAAAGGAAGAATTTTAGATTCAAAAGCTGTAGGAGGTATGCTGACGGGATCAGACCACTATACAGTGCTGACAAAAGTGAGGATAAGGAAAGAGTGGAAATATGAGAGGAAAGAGAGAAAACTGACAGTAGAGAGAATAAATGTGAGAAAATTAAATGAAGAATGTAATGCAACAAAATACAAGGACATCCTGAAAGAGACTATAAAGGACATGGATGTTATGATAGATCTGGGAAATACTGTAGACGAAGTATGGAAAGGTACAAGAGACTCCATGATTAAAGCAGCTGAGAAAGTATGTGGGAAGAAAACCTTTAAAATGTGGAAGAAGAAAGGTAACGCATGGTTTAGTAAAGAGATAGAAGAAATAGTGAATAAAAAGAAAGAGTTCAGAAAGAGTATGCTCCAAAAGAATGGGAGGTTTGACGTACCTCCCAACCTACCAAATAGGAAAACCTACTATTTGGTAGTAGTCTTGGAAAATCCAACGTCAAGGCTATTAACCTAATTGCAATGACGACTTGTCTATTTTGACTGCTATGTCGTCATTCCAACCGCGGTTAAAAAGAAAACGTCTAGAGTCTATTCCTTATCTTCTTACAGTTTCTTACAGTAGATCCTCTGGAAAAAGGCAAACTATGCCTGTGTATCCAGCTCAGTACCAGTACTTGCACTGCTGCAGTCGTTCACAGTGTTATCTTGCTCTAGGAGACGTTGTACATTAACCAAAACTACCACCGAAGGTGAAAAAAGCATAGAAGAGAAGAAAAAGGGGTTTACCTTAGTTACCGCTTAACCCTCCAGCCCCGGCTATGTATTATATATATATTCCTCGAAACCCGGGTGTTTTGGCCGAAAAACGTCTAGGCTAGGCTACCGTATATTCGTTAATCAGACTGTTTCCCGCATTCCCGCGCATCCCCAAGCGTAGCTGTGTTATTTACCTGTAGAATGGCATTAAGTAGAGCTCTCTAAGTCAACTGGTTGAGCTGTGATGATGATTTCATTGGAGATAACTTTATGGCCAAAACAGCCACTTTACACCACTTTTCGATACTTAACAACAACATACAGGCACACACGAACAAGCGACGCTCTCCTTCTTGTGGCCGGAGATGCGGGGCGTCGGTCCAGCCGGCTGTTGTTTACATGCGTCGGACCGACGCCTCGCACACGAAGCTCACAGGCTTTCAACCACTGGGCATTCAAGAGGCCTTCCGGGTACCTGTTATATGCTTTTTTATGGGCGTTCAAGAGGTCTTCCGTGGTGAGAGAGTTAAGGCCCATCCCGTGTTCCGTCATGTGCAGATCCCTGTCGAACGTGCGCATGAGCGACCCTCTCCTGTCATCACATCTCACGTCAGCAGAAGAACGCGGATGGGCAGGGGTCCGGCGTGAGGGAGGGTATTATGTACGTTGGATTTTCCAAGACTACTACCAAATAGTAGGTTTTCCTATTTGGTAGGTTGGGAGGTACGTCAAACCTCCCAATTTGTCAGTAGTCTTGGCAAATCCAACGTCAAGGCTGCATAACAAATAGGAGGACATCCAAGCCCAACCTACCAAAAAAAAACAATGCATAAAACAAAATTATGAATGACAAAGACACAATTTAACCCTTAACCTGACAAGCGCGATATAGACCTAGGTGCTAGGGTAGTTATTTGTGCATTTCTAGCCCTGGATTCTGACATAATTCGTTATATTTACAATATAAAGCATTATTTGTTTTCGGTATGCTTTTATTTTACATATATGATGTATATATGAACCTTCAAGAGTGCTAAAATAAGTGGGAAAAGCATTTGGGTGGTGAAAAATGAAGATATTGGCCACCCGGTCATAATCTCAGGCGAGAGAGAGCCACAGGCAGCCCTCCCCTCTCGCTGTCTGGGAGTCAACTGAGACGAGCGGGGCGGTGTGTGCCGGTGTCTGGGTGTTGCATAACGATCTTTTATGCAACCCACTTGTGCTACATTATCGCGGGAGAGAAAAATAACCGATAAATGATGATAATAAGAGGATAAATAGGTGATAATTGAGGAGGGGGGGGAGGGGGGAATAAGGTGGGGAAGGAGGGAAGGGGGAGGGGTGAGAAACACATGGATGAGTACTAGAGGGGAATTATCTCACCTAGAGACAAAATCCTTTGTTTTGATGGGCCCTTTTTTTTTTTTGGAAGACTTTTTTTATGGTCTTGCTTCCGTGAGGCCTATCGCGTTCCCTATAGGAAGCCTTCCGTGAGGCCTATCGCGCTTGCCGGGTTAAAAAGCGGCTCACCACATAAGTCATTTTTAATAAAGCTGGACTATGTGGCGGCGCTCGACATAGGTCGAGTGGCAATTTCAGCACGTAATGTTGCTGAGAGAGAGAGACAAGTGGTGGCAGGAGACTAGCGAGCGTATGACTGCTCCAGACCACCGCGGCGAACCTACTGACACGAATCTCAGCTCCCTCCTCCCTCTCTCACTCGCTATATACGGAATTGTATCGGGAAAGTGGCTAATTACCTGCTTTTTGCACTCGCGTTGCACGGTTATTGCAAGAAAACTAGCCATCATAAAAGGATCGTTATGGTGTCATTCGAAAGCTCTGTTTATGCCCTTTCAGGGATAGATACTTGTTTTACGTTCTGGGTCTTATTTAGGCATGAAAATGATCACGTAAACAGCCCTATTTTGGCTAAAAACACCCCGCTGGGCAGTACATATAAATAAACCGCATAGGCCGCTAAAGAAGGGTTAAACAAGAGAGTTTAATAAAAGAGTGAAAAACTGAGGAGTAGCTAAAAAGAACAGTTTTAACACATGCCCGTCATTCATAGTAATGCAAAAACATAGACTTGTCTGAAACCAAAAAGGTACTGTACCCAAAATCCCTTTTCTTCAAAAACCAACAAAAACACTGAACACAAGAACAAAACACAATTTTCAATGTGGCAAAAACACTTATGTACTGGAACAATACATAATCCCAAACTTGCAATCCAGTGTTGCAAACCCGTACCCCCCCCCCCCCCTTTGTCAAATAAAACAAAGGAAAAGAACGAGGGACAAGGGGGGAAGACCAGGGATCTTCGCCAGAGCACCAGGAAACACGACCCCCGAGAGCAATCACCGGCCGAGGGGGTCGAACACTGGACACGGAGAGGTAGGAGGAGATGAAGGAATGGATAGAAGACCACAAAACCGCTGAGGCGATGGCAGGGAAGGATCGACGTGGCAGGAACCGGAAGGAGGCAGCAAAGGATCTGACATCGTGCGCAGAACCCCTACAAACAGGGTGACGGGCACGAACGGGCCGACAAACGTGGCGGCCCATCTGCACCTGCGAGAGCCTCCCACCTGTCCGAGGAGACACCCACACAGCAGTACCCGAAGGCGGCGCCACAGACGCAACAGAGGAGTGCAAGGCTGACACCGGGCACAACACATGGCGAGGATGCCCACGCCGAAAGGCCTGGACGGCGAAAGGCTGGAAAACGGGGGCCTCCCTCCCATGCGTGGTAACAAAAGGAGGGGAGGAGGCGAACGAGACGCCATGCAAGGACGGGGAGAATCGTACGCAGTCCCGGGGCCGTGACAATGCCGCTAGTGCAGACACCCGATCCCCAGTGGCCAGAGCGACAAGGAAGAGTGGACGCCCGAGCAACGGAACCGGCGTAGCGGCCCTTGTATACGAGGGTGAAGCCAGAAGGACCAGAGCCCGCCCCAGATCCCACTGCGGAGGGACCTGGCGCGGAGGCGGTCGATCCCGGAAGGCAGCTGTCAGGAAGGAATCCAGCTCCTGTGGCGGAACGACCAGCCCAGCGACGGACCCAAAGCCCCCCGGACGGCAGACAAGTGGGTACGTATAGCGTCAACTTGAAAGTGACGTGTACGGAAGAGGTGAAACAAGGAGCGTAGGACGAGGGAAGGAGAGCCAACTGGCAGGCGAGTGGCCTGTAGCCACCTAGTAAAAGACCTCCAGCAGGACCCGTAAGTCCCCCAAGGAGAAGACGGCCAGGAACGCTGCAGGAAGGCAGTCAGGGCCCGGCCGGGGACCGGGAGCCACCGTGCCTCATGAACAAGCACGATGCGAAGGCCAACGAGGTCCGCAGGTCCCCAACCTAGCCCAAGTGGAAGCCGGAGACAGGTAGAGGGACTGGACTCGGGCACCACCGCGGCAACCGGGCGTACCAAGCCCGTGCCGGCCACAGAGGCACGAGGAGCCAGACGCAGCCGTGGTACAGCCGCAGCCTCGCGAGGACTGGGCACATCAACAGCATGTCTGGTGGCGGAAAGATGTATATCGACCGCCACCTGTACCAGGCTACCATGAAAGCGTCCGGACCCCCCCCGGAGCGCGAGGCCGGAGGGAGAGGTCCAGAGGCAACTGGCGCGGCACCCCCAATGCGAACAAGGCGACCTCCGGAACACCTCAGGAAGCCGCGAGGTTGGCGAACACAGTCCGTTTCATCGCCCATTCAACAAGAACGCCCTGCCCTCTCGACAGGGCGGCCGCCCACAGGGTGGCAGGCCCGGGCAGGGAGGAGGCATGCAAGGAGAAGGGGTGTCGGTCCGCGAGGAAGAACAACTCCACCGAGACCCCCAATAGAGTCAACGACCTGGAGGACCCCCGCATTAGGAAACAGTGGACAGCGTGTCTGAGTGTCCAACCCGAAGGCCACCGACTTACCCCGAAGGGCCAGCGCGTGGTCCCGCAGGAAGAACAAAGGAACCAACAGTCCGAGGGCATAGACGGGTAAGTGGAGGGAGACCCACCCATCTGCCGGGAAGTGGACGTCCCAGGTTCGATCGGGAACCTCACCCAACCTCGCTCGACGTATCTGTGGCTACCCAGACCGTCGGCGGGGGGGGCGGTCCAGAGCCGCAGAGAGCGCGCCCCGAGCAACCCAGCGACCGAAGCGTCTGCGAACGGTACGCGGGAGCGGCAGGAGCCGATCCATAGGGGCAACGGAAACACCGCGGTGCCCATGAGGAGGAGGCGGCGTAGCCAGAGGCTCCCTAAGGGAAGGGGCAGAGCGGCCCAATGCAGCGAACCCACGAACGAGTCCCAGAGCCACCCCGGGAGGGAGACCGAGTGCAACACGGCGAAGACCTTCCACCGAAGGTGCACCGCGGCCGGCAGACCCCGGGTCACCGTAGCGCCGGACAAAACCCATGCGAGACCGACCCATGGCACGACACGCGACGGGGTCAAACGTGACTTGGGAACATCGAAGGGGAACCCTAACCGTGCGACGTTGCGAACGACTGTGAGGGCGTCGCCTATGCACAGTCCTAGGGCATCGGAAACTACCAACCAATCGGCCAAGGAAAGCAGGATCTGGAGCCCGCTCCTGAGGAGAGGACCCAGAGCCTGCCCCACCAGTGCGGAGAAGATCCGCGGCGCGATGTGGAGACCGAAGGGAAGGCCGTCGAACAGGAACACACGAGCGGAAGTCTGAACGGCCAAGAATCGCCGGAAGCGAGGATGGAGAGGAACGAGCCAAGACGCATCCTGGAGGGCCAGCGACACTACCGACGACAGAGGGCGCAGGGCCAGGCGTACCAGGGGCACCAGCAGCATCCGAAACCGTGTGTGCACGATGTGCCCGTTGAGGGCCGACAGATCCACCACCGGTCGCATCGCGTCGCAGTTCATCTATGGTACCAGAAAGACACGGGAGAGGAAAACCGGGTGACCGGCGGTCAACTCCCTCGACACTACCCAGCTCAGGCATGGAAGTGAACACGTGGGCCACCTCTGAAGAGATGGGCCGGCGTCGGTGACAAGAGCGGAGTGGGGGTCTGGACGTCCACCTCCAGGTGAGACCCATCCGCGCAACCCGCCGCCCCCAACGTCCCTCGCAGCCACCGAGGGGCGCAAGGGCGAAAACAACCCGAGGGAGCACCCGAGAGGAGGGGAGCGACCCGGTCGGCCAGGCGAGAAGGAGAACAAGGAGGCCGACCCAGAGAGCCTACACATTGTGTTGACGTGGAGGTACCCCCAGTACGGGCCGTGCGGGCATGAGCGCCACGTTGACCTCCTCTACCCCCCCAACCTCGTCGAAAAGGGCGGGCCACCCCAACCCCTGGCCGTCGCGGGGCTGACCCTGTCGAAGGGCGGCCGGAAGTGGAAGGCCGGCCAGCCCCGGCACGGCGGGAATGAAAGGGGGCAAGAACAGAAGTGCGAGCGGAACCGACGCACTGGCCTGCAACGTCCCAGTCCTGTGCCCGTGCAAGGCGGCAGCACTTGCAGCAGCACCCCGAAGAGGACCGGCAGAAGGACGGGACTGAGAAGACCCCGCGCGCGACACAGCGCGTCGGTGCGTGTCGTAAGCAGGGTCCGCAACGACACAGCGCGTCGTCGCGTGTCAGAAGCAGGGGCCGCCGACAGAGAAGCGTAGCATTCCCAAGCATCCTGCTCAAAAAAAAACCCGACGTATATAGCGCAGAGTACAACAAACCCTGACGAATATCCAAGGGGGCCGGCCGGCAGAACCAGGACCGTACCGTCGGGCGTTGCCGAGTTGCCGCGCACAAAACCGCCTTCAGCTCGGGAACCAAAGACACCGCGAGCCGAAGGTGGATCCGCTGAACGCGGTCCAAACCCTCGCGAAGATCGTCTGGCGCAGACGCCTCGAAAAGCCGCAGGTGGTGAACAGACGTCTGGAGGGAACCTAAAGACAAGACAATAAGTCCGTCACCCTCTGTCGCAAGGGAAAAACCTTGGCGACAGAGGGCTGATCCGGGTGAGAGAAGAACGGGGTAGCAATAGAACAAAGTTCAGGAACGGGCGCGCTTATCCAAGACCAGAACGCGCCGTCCAACCCGCCGACAGACACAAGAGGAGGCAAAATCAGTGATGACTCCGGGGGAGGGACTGAAGGAGAGCCGTCGACGGATCGGTGTGTGAAGTCGAAGGCCTCAGCAAACCAGGCCTCCAATGGGAGAGGGTGACCGAGCATGATGGCTAAGCCAGGCGTGCCGGCGTCGCACAAACCTGTCCCATAGGAGGACAGACCCGTCAACACAGCCAGGGACTGAACAGCCGGAAGGATGTCAGGGCGGCTGAAGTCTGACCAGAGCGTAGGCCTGCAGAAGGGAGGGGGACCGTAGCAGGGGTAGGTAGGGTGAGGCGCTGAGGGTGTGTCACCGCCAAGAAGCGCGAGAAGAGGGAGTCTTGCATCGACTCCAAGCGCCCGTCGATGCGTGACACAACCCAGCCCTGCATAGCCGACAATCGATCCGAGAGAGGCGACCCCCCCCCAAGATTGGTCGGCCCGCAGGGGCGAGCGTGAGCGGGAGCGAGACCCACGACACGAACCAGCAGCGTCGCGGCCCAAGGAAGGCAAGCGACGACGGTTGTGTCGCCGTTGAGGGACTCTTCCCCGATCACGAACGGCCGAGGGGGAAACAGCACCATCCCCCTCTTCCAGCGACACGTCAGCTCCTGAGAAAGGGGACCCCGAAACCTCGCGAAACCCCACCGAGGCAAGAGGAGGGGTACCCCCCTGGCGAGACGGTAAGTGAAGGTCAGGAAGAGAAGAATGAGGAGGAGCAGGACGACGGGAGTGGGAAGGCTGGCCGGGTGAAAGGAGGCCAGAAGGAGCCGCGGGGGGAAACAGAGCAAGGATCCCCGGGGCTGAGATAACAGGGCGGCCCGACACCGAGGCGGAGGAGGGAGGGACCTCCACCGTGGGACGAGACCGTGAAGGAAGAATAGGCACTGAAGCAGGTGAAGTAGGAGAAGCAACGACATCCAGGCCGACCCTCCTGGACAGTGTAGGAGGAGGGAGCAGAGGGCCAGCTACAGCATGAACAACCGCGCGCGGAGAGGACAACGTAAGAGGAAGTCGTCTGGGCTGGGGAAGCGGGCGGAAGGGAGTAGAGCCCCTATCCGTAGAGGCCAGGGGAGGGCGCACAGGGGCAGAGCCGCTAACCCCGGCCTCAGGGCGAGAACCATGACGAGGGCAATGGGCGTCGTCAAGGCGATCAGGAGGACGACGAGGGGCAGTAGAGGACGGACGACGAGGCGAGTGAGAGCGTGGACGGAGCTGGGGAACCCCCCGACGATGGGACGACCGGCTGCGGGACCCAGGGGAGAGGGCCAGGTGAACAGCCTTCAGTCGGGTCAGGGATACCCAGGGCGACGCGGATCCGGTCGGCAACAAAGGCCGGGGAACGGTGGCCCACAGTCCTAATGTGTCGGGAGACCATCGTCCACACTGACGGAAGGGAAGCAGAGGCCACAGCCGCCGCCGAGGAACCAGGGCCATGGTGCAGCACATCCACCAGGGTCAGACACGTGCCACACAGAGCAGGGAGGTAGGCCGTAGAGGACACACAGAGCGAGTGGCGCAAGCAGGACTTGTGGCTCTCCAAGCACGGGGAGCGACAACCAAGGCAGCCTACCTGCACTAGAAGAACACACACCATAATCAGCACGTCGAAGGAGTAAGTGGAGAGAATGTCCAAGAAGAACCAGGGAAGGAGCATGGGGAAACAGGAACACACATGCAAACAGGTATCCGTACTCACCCTAAACTGGGAGCACAGAGGTAGGTGAGGAGGGCGGCCGAGGCGGAAGAGCACTAGCAGAACCTGCAAAGATGGAGAAAGTGTTAACCACCACTCAACATCTTACATGCAGGGCCTATAACACCAGTAAAGTGCATACACCAATATAGTATCAGGCAACAAGATGACATCAAAAAGGTCAATAGTGAAAGCCAACTATTACCGCAAATTTGCGGGCCAATGGAGGCATAACCGTACCGACACCACCCTCCCGCAATTTTGCGGGACCCCCCAACGATCTCCGCAAATTTGCGGGGAGCCGAAACGTCCCAGAGGACCAAATCGAGCTCCCGCAAATTTGCGGGACCGGCTGAGATGGTCCGGCGCCGAAAAAAGCGAGAGGAGCGTCTAGGGAATACCAAAAAAGGCCACAAAAAATGCGTCATCTCCTTATGAACTCCAAGCAATGATGGCCATCAAGCTGAGCAGTGTCTTCCTTGAATTTATCCTGACTCAACCGGTAAAGGGAGAGGCAAGGAAGACACACCAGGGGAGAGGAGGCACATCCCCCAGGAACCACCCAACCCACAGAGATAGAGCAAAGCCCATGAGGAGAAGTGGCAGGGAGGGTGGTTTCGCACAACAGGGGCCCCCGTGGGGTACCCCTGGATTGGGCAAAAGACTATGAAAGGATGGAGGTGAAACAGAAAGAGAAAACAAAAACCAGTAAATGAAACTGGTGAGAAAAAGGGTGGCCTAGCCGTGAGCAGAGAATGTGTCAGGGGCGAAAAACCCTGTGGTGTGAAAGAGGGGCCCCCGTGGGGTACCCCTGGAGTATCACGAACCACCTGTCGCCCAGGCCCTTGAGACACAGTGAAGGACTCGAAAGGGGGGACTCGGGAATAACGCTAATAATGCGGCCGACACAAACTCTACAAACAGCACCGCCACCAACGAAATCTCAGATTGTTTACCAACGGTACACCTAGGCTATGAAAAAATTAAAACTCATAGAGGCATAGCAATTCCTGAATGAGAAAACGAGCTAGGCTAAATTAAGCTAAAAGCTAAACTATGCCCAGACTAACAGGAAAAAAGAATATGAAAAGAAAAAGAATTAAAAACATATACGAGGAGCGCCAGGCGCCCCCGTACCTTCGGTAGGCTATTTCCACACGCGTCTCCATTATACACACTTAGGAGCCCATTTACGTGTGCCCTAGATCACGTAACATCTGTCTAACAAAAAAGAAGGCCAGATAAGCCAAAACGAACCTAAACAGGGTGAATTAAAGGAGCACAACAAAAGCGACTTCATTCAATGGAACGCGTGAACAAATTATGACAAGAGAGGGTCGCTCATGCGCACGTTCGACAGGGATCTGCACATGACGGAACACGGGATGGGCCTTAAGCGGTAACTAAGGTAAACCCCTTTTTCTTCTCTTCTATGCTTTTTTTCACCTTCGGTGGTAGTTTTGGTTAATGTACAACGTCTCCTAGAGCAAGATAAGGAGTAGACTCTAGACGTTTTCTTTTTAACCGCGGTTGGAATGACGACATAGCAGTCAAAATAGACAAGTCGTCATTGCAATTAGGTTAATAGCCTTGACGTTGGATTTGCCAAGACTACTAACAAATTATACCTAGAGAAACTAGAGATGCGAGGAAAGAAGAATATAAAAATTTGAAACAAAGAGTGAAGAGGGCGATACAAGACGCTAAAAGGAAGACAGATGAGGCATATGGGAGAAAGATTAGTGAACAGTTTCTGAATGACAGGAAAGCATACTACAGAGCTGTGAAAGAAGCCAGAGGGAAGAAGACTGAGAGTGTCTCAGGTGGTAGGATGAGGGACATGAATGGGGAAGTGGTAGAGGGTGATGGTGTGGTGAAAGTATGGAAAGATCATTTTAGTAGCTTAGCTGTAAAGAGTAGGGGGAAGGCAAAGATCTCATCCATAGGAATGGAGAGAGGTAGAATAAACAGGGTAGTTGAAAGCCAGATAAGCAGAGAAGAAGTAAAAGAAGCAATCAATAGACTTAAAATGGGCAAAGCTGCTGGAGTAGATAACATCCCAGGTGAAATGCTGAGATATGGAGGAGAAGAAGCTGTTGACATAATGCATAGGTTATGTAAATTAGCATGGGAAAAGGAAAGTGTACCAGAGGACTGGAGGAAAGCAGTGATAGTACCCTTGTACAAAGGGAAGGGTAGTAAAGAAGAGTGTAAGAATTATAGGGGAATTAGCTTGCTTAGCATACCTGGAAAGGTACACGCAAGAGTAGTAACACAGAGGCTACAGAAGATAACGGATGACAAAATAGGCGAGGAACAGGGAGGTTTCAGAAAGGGCAGGGGCTGCGTTGACCAGATAGCCTCAATGCGATTGTTGGTAGAGAAGTATCTGGCCAAAAACAGAAAACTCTATGCAGCATTCATGGATTTGGAAAAAGCCTACGACAAAGTAGACTGGGAGGGCCTGTGGGATGTATTAACAGTATATGGTGTGGGAGGAAAGTTGCTAATGGCAGTAAAATCTTTTTATAGGAATGCAATGGCAAATGTGAAGGTAGGGGATAAGTTAAGTGAAAGTTTTGAGGTCAATGTAGGTGTTGTTGTTGTTGTTGTTGTTCCCCAAGCTGCCTGGCCGAACAGCCCCAAGGCCCCGAGCAAGGCCAAGGCCACAACCGAGCGCCCCCACAGAACCCTCCCTGCTGACCACAATAAAGCCTGGGTGACCGAAGCCACTCCATGGCGGGGAGCTGAGGAGGGTGCGGAAACGCCCGGGAAATGTAGGTGTAAGACAGGGATGTGTCATGTCAGCTTGGTTGTTCAATATATACATGGATGGAGTGATTAGGGAATGTAGGGCTGTATCAATGGGTGTGGGAGCTAGACTGGAATCAGAGGGAAGAACATGGAAGATTTTAACATGCCTATATGCGGACGATGCAGTCCTGTTGGCGGAAAATGCTGAAGAACTTCAGAGAGTGGTCACTGACTTTGACAGGGTATGTGAAAAGAGAAAATTAAAGGTCAATGTAGGGAAATGTAAGGTAATGGTGTTTGAGAGAAGAATGCATGAAACCATAAATTTTAAGGAAAAATATATAATCAAGAAAGAATACAAGAAAAGTTGTAAAATAAAATTGAAAAATTAAGTACTAGAAAAGGTTGAAAGTTTCAAGTATTTGGGAGCTGTACTATGCAAATATGGTAAAATGGAGAGTGAGATAAAAGAGAGAAAAATGCAAGGGAGAAAAGTGATTGGAGAACTTGATAGTATTCTCAAAGGAAGAATGGTTAGCCAGGAAGTCAAAAAGTCACTGAGAAACAGTGTGCTGCTCCCAACACTCTCGTATGGAAGCGAGACATGGACGGCAAGTGACGAGGACCTCTTCAAACTGAGAGCTGTGGAGATGAGCTTTTTCAGAATGGCAGCTGGCATGAATAGGCTAGATGGGCCAAGTAATAGGGAAGTGTACGAGTCGTTTGGAATGGAAGAGCAGGCTTTGGGCATTGATTGTGGTGTGGTTGAGTGGATAAAGAGAAGTACTTTGAGGTGGTATGGTCATGTTCAGAGAATGGATGAAGACAGAATGCCAAGAAAGATATATGGGAGTCAGGTGAGTGGAACCGCTAGTAGTGGAAGACCACCTATGGTATGGGAAAAGAAAGTGGAAAAATATATTGAAGAAAAACTTCCACGTAGTGGAATGGGCATTGTGGCACGGGCAAAGGAGGCATGTCTTGACAAAGTAGCTTGGAGACATTTCTGTCATGGCCATCCTCTAGTGGGGGTTTCCCAGGGGGAAGCAAGGCGTCGGAGATGATGATGATGATGATGATGATGATGATGATGATGATGATGGGCTGGTCTATCAGAGTGAGAACTGAGCGATCTCTGCCATACCCATAGCTTACTCTGACTGTTCCTTTTACTTATATATTTTCTATATCTCAAGTGACGGCGTCTCTTCCGTGGATTGACCTCCCAATCTACCAAGATTGGAAGCCAAAGCGTCACATTTTTTCCTTTGCCCCTCAGATTTCTCTTCATATTGCTGAGGGGCACAGGGCCCTGGGTGGGGCTTTGGTTTCCCGGGCGTTTCTGTGTCCCTCCTCAGCTCCCCGCCATGGAGTGGCTTCGGTCACCCAGGCTTTATTGTGGCCGGCAGGGAGGGTTCTGTGGGGGCGCTCGGTTATGGCCTTAGCCTTGCTCAGGGCCTTGGGGCTGTTCGGCCAGGCAGCTTGGGGAACAACAACAACAACAACAACTATTTAAGCTCTCGTATCTATCGTAAGTCTGATAGTGGTGTTACTTATTGGTAACCGGGAGTGTCTGTAATATGTTAAGACATCTTTATTATAGTACGAGCAAGCCTAGAGTACCCGGAAATAATTTCTAGTTTGGGCATGTCTAGGTAAGGCCTAGAGTGGCCGGTAAATGGCCTACTGGTGTCCTAGCCTGGTTTCCGGCGGGTTTGTCTTGGTACCGGGGTTTGTCATCGTCGTGACAGCCTCCAGAGTACTAGGCTATGGCCTATTAGTACTCGGGGCTGTGTAGGTAAGGCCTAGAGTATCCGGTAAATGGTTTATTGGAGTCCGGGACTGTTGCCAGTGGGCTTGTCCTGGACTCCGGGATCGTCATTGTTGTGACAGCCTCCCACGTACCCGGCTAAGGCCTATTAGTACTCGGGGTTGTCTTTAGTTTTTTAACAGTCTCCAGAGTGACCGGTCGTAGCCTAGTGGTGACCGGGACTGTTTTTTACCGGTAGTATTGGTACCTGGGGGCTAGATAAGGTCTAGGGTACCCGGGGGCTTGAGAATTTTCGAAAAGGGTCCGGCGGACTTTGTACTCGTAAGGTTAGGCCTACTCGGCCACGAGTGTTAATTGGCGATCCATTATGTAACTTGTACATGTTTTTAAAGTTCTCATATCTTTGTAAGTCAGTGAGATATAAACCTGTTTTGTAAATTTTGTATATCTTTGTAAGTCAGTGAGATATAAATATGTTTTTTAAAATGTTATAACTTTAAAATTTTTGTTTTTTATATCTTTGTAAGTCAGTGAGATATAAATATGCTTTTTTTAAATTATTATATCTTTGTAGGTCAGTGAGATAAATTCAATCAAGGTATATTTTTGAGTACTCTGGCTACTTGTCGTAGGCCTAATTGGTACCCTTTGGAAAAATAAATAAGAGTGCCTAAATGTAGTGAAATAGGGTACTATAAAAGTTTGTATATGTATTTGACATCACAAAATTATGTTATCAGCTAAAAATAATTGGTGTTTAACACTGAAAATAATGCATATATTTGTCTTGAAGACAAACACTGTATGAAAAAGAACTCTTGATTGAATAATGTGAGGCATTAAGAAGTCCACCATCTCATAGACGGTTTTGATGGTAGGTACTGAAGGTATTGCAGTTGATTTGTTGTTGTTGTTGTTCCCCAAGCTGCCTGGCCGAACAGCCCCAAGGCCCCGAGCAATTCCAAGGCCATAACCGAGCGCCCCCACTGAACCCTCCCTGCTGACCACAATAAAGCCTGGGTGACCGAAGCCACTCCATGGCGGGGAGATGAGGAGGGTGCGGAAACGCCCGGGAAACCAAAGCCCCCCCCAGGGCCCTGTGCCCCTCAGCAATTATGAAGAGAAACTTGAGGGGCAAGGGAAAAATGTGACGCTTTGGCTTCCAATCTTGGTAGATTGGTAGATCAATCCACGGAAGAGACGCCGTCACTTGAGATCTAGAAAATATATAAGTTAAAGGAACAGTCAGAGTAAGCTATGGGTATGGCAGAGATCGCTCAGCTCTCACTCTGATAGACCAGCCCATCACCACATTGCAGTTGATATGGGAAGAACCATCTATTTTCTACAATATGTGATACATTAATGAGTAACTTAGCAGTGATTGGTTATGAAAGTAACCCCTGGCCTGGGCACAACATGGAGAGTACAAGCAAAGGGATAAAATTCTATGAATTTGACACTAACATAGCACTCAACACTCAAGGAAATAAATATTAGTTACAATGTTAATACACACTTTCACAGAAAAAAAAGGGACACTGCAGCTAAAGAGCCAAGGCTCGTAAGATAACACATTTAGTTGAAGCAAAGTGGTCCTGAATACACGAACGGTGACCAGCCTGGAAAACTAATTCCTTGCTTATTCAGGTTACAAGTGAAATACAATTACGAAAAATACATTCCTAAACGCATAAACAACTCACTATGCAATTAGACTCACTATGGACTAAGAGATGATGCATTTGGGAGGGGCTATGGAAACTAAATAAGGGAGCAAGGGATTTGTGTTGTTTCCTGTTGGTCGCCAGTCGAGAGAGGTCGCTCCTGGGCAGGAGGTATGAGTCAGGCTCATGGGAAGCAGAGGAAGATCGGAATGCGCTGAGGGGCGGTGTTCAAACTGTGTTAATTCTTTTCTTTATTATTTCCTACTTTTCAGTGGCTCAGTCTCAATGACGTACCTTAGGAATGATTAAGGGGTACCCCCTAAGATGATCTTGGTGCTCGACCGCCGTAATCGAGGTTAACCCGGGCTCTGAGGAGCCCGGAACGAGGCCATATAATCATAGGCTCTTACGTCATTGACGTAAGGAGCCACCAATAAATACACCCCACACATCATCCTGGGTGGTGACTTCAACGCAAAGACGTCGGCCTGGTTTGTCGACAACCCCGACACAGACAGAGGGCTGGTACTTCAACACCAAACAGATAACCTCATCATCCTTAACGACATCCATCAACATACCCATATTCCCCACCAAGCCCTCTATAACCCATCATCTCCAGACATCACCTTTTGCTCCCCAGAACTCGCCCCCACAACATCCTGGAGGGTGGTTAGAACCTTAGGCTCTGACCACCTTCCGATCATTATCACCACTAAAACCAGACTCACCCCAGCTAGCCACAGACACACTTACACCAATTATAAAAGAGCTAACTGGGAAGCATTCACAAATGAAACAGAACAATACTTCACAACTCTAAACAGTACACCCATCACTAACATCAACAATGCTGTACACATACTCAATAAAACTATCCAAAACGCTGACAAGAAACACATTCCTAGAGGTAACAGGAAAAGACACAACCCCAAATTCACACCAGAAATTCAAAACCTCATCAGACAACACGACATACTGAAACACTCCCCAGCACCCCACACATAAGACATCACACAACAAATCCAAGCACTCAACACCCAGACTAACAACAAAATACAAGAACAACAAAAACTAAATTGGAATAACTTCCTACAAACACTTGATCACAAAACAAACCCCAAAAAACTCTACAAAACACTAAACAGCATCACACTTTCCAACAGCAACACAACACAATCACATGCTGCAATCACACCAACAGACTCTACTCCTTCATGTAAACAACAAGCAAACACTCTCATCAATCACTTCTCACGTGTCAGCCACCTAAAACCCCACAAAGACGACCGACGTGTCATCCAACGTAAGAGACAATTCCCCACAGACCCTGACTATACACCCTTCACCAATCACCAGACAAAGCACATCATCAACAATCTCAAGCACTCACCCGCCTGTGGCCTAGACAACATAAGCAACATACACCTCAGACACCTGGGACCACAAGGCATACACAAGCACTCACGAACATATCAAACTACAGTTACTCACACAACACAATACCAGACATCTGGAAGCATGGTATTATCATCACATTCCCCAAACCCAACAAAGACCCCACGCTACCCTCCTCACACTCCTTTGCACCCCTTCCAAAGTCATGGAACGCCTTGAACTACAACTAATTACACCCGACCTACCCCTAGTTCCAACACAACATGGCTTCAGGCCACTGCACTCCACAAACACTCTTCTCACAGACCTTACACAAAGAGCTTTTGACGGCATCAACTCAGCTAGACCACCACACAGATCACTACTAGCCACACTCGACATTAGTAAAGCCTTCGATGCCATCCCCCGCCACAACCTAACAAACAAAATCTAGTCATGTGGTGATGGGCTGGTCTATCCGAGTGAGAACTGAGCGATCTCTGCCATACCCATAGCTTACTCTGACTGTTCCTTTTGCTTTTATATCTTCTAGATCTCAAGTGGCGGCGTCTTTTCCGTGGATTGACCTCCCTACTGCCAACCTAGAAGCTGGCAGATTGGGAGCCAAAATGTCACATTTTTCCCTTACCCCTCAACTTTCCCTTCATAATTGCTGAGGGGCACAGGGCCTTGGGTGGGGCTTTGGTTTCCCGGGCATTTCTGCACCCTCCTCAGCTCCCTGCCTTGGAGTGGCTTCGGTCACCCGGGCTTTGTTAGTGGTAAGCAGGGAGGATTTTGTGGGGGCGCTCGTTTATGGCCTTGGCCTTGCTCGAGACCTTGGGGCTGTTCGGCCAGACAGCCTGGGGAACAACAACAACACAAACATACACAACAACACTGAAACTAGCTGAAACACATCATAAGACCTTACAGACTATTCAAAACAAAGCCCTGAAGATCATTACAGGCTGCACAGCTACTGCACCCACAGATCACCTACATCAAGAAACCAAAATCCTCAAAGTCAAAGACCATCTAGACATGAGAGGCACTCAATTCCTGGCAGCAGCCTCCACGAACCAAGACCACCCACTAAACTACATGGCAACACACCCACAGACACCAAGAAATATCAAAACAACACCCAGCACACGGTATCACACACAATTATTGTCCTCTCTCCCTCCCTGCCCAGCCCGAACCAACTTCCAGAAGCACATCCATACTCATATCTCTCGCCGATCCATCCACTCACTCACAGACAACACGCAGCTGCATGCACGACCTCCCGAAATCCATCCTTCCGAATCCTCCCTTCCTCGCGAGGACAGAGTCCACCAGGCCAGGCTGAGATGCGGACACCATCCAGCTCTCCTGAGCTATCAGAAGAGACTGGATGACTCCGTTGTCGACGCCTGCCCGGGATGTAACACAGCACCCCATACCATTAAACACATCATAGAAGACTGCATTTCACACAACTACTTATGCCAACAACACAATCTACACTCAATGAGAGCTCTGTGGGAAAGCCCGATCGTGGCCATGGCCTTCCTCAGGGACTTGGGGCTGTTCGGCCAGGCAGCTTGGGGAACAACAACAACAACAACAACAACAACAACACAAAAAGGTGGCTGGCCAACTTCCTAGCAGGCAGATGTGCACATGTATCTTTTGCCGGTCAGTCATCTAGAATCAGAAACTTTCCAAACGGAGTCCCACATGGATCCGTCCTATCGCCCGCACTCTTCAATCTGTACATGCACGACATACTGTAAATACTGTATACCCAATACACCCCAAATAAACTTAGCCTCCTATGCAGACGACATAACACTCACATGCACACATCATGACCCAAACACAGCAACAGATCTCCTTCAACCCTATCTCAACACACTACATGGCTGGTGCACTACAAATCAGACTTAATCCACCGCAACCCTGCTCACAAGCTGGACAGTAGAATACGAATACATCCCTCGACTCACCATAAACAACACACCCCTAACACATACACACTCACCCAAAATCCTAGGAGTAACATATGATACTCATATGACATTCAAACAGCACATCACAAACACGAAAAAGAAACTGACACCCAGACTTAACGCCCTCAGGTCACTTGCTCACACAAAATTTGGACACAACAAAGAAACCACCACCACAGTTTATAAACAATACATAAGATCAGTAATGGAATACGCAAGCCCAGCCTGGGCTTCTAACCTAGCTGAAACACATCACAAGACCTTGCAGACTATTCAAAACAAAGCCCTAAAAATCATTACAGGCTTCACAGCTACTACACCCACAGATCACCTACATCAAGAAACCAAAATCCTCAAAGTCAAAGACCATCTGGACATGAGAGGCACTCAATTTCTGGCAGCAGCCTCTATGAACCAAAACCACCCACTACACTACATGGCAACACACCCACAGACACCAAGAAATATCAAAACAACACCCAGCACACGCTATCACACACAAATACTGTCCTCTCTCCCTCCCTGCCCACCCCAAACCAACTTCCAGAAGCACATCCATACTCATATATCTCGCCGATCCATCCACTCACTCATAGACAACACGCAGCTGCAAGCACGACCTCCCGAAATCCATCCTTCCGAATCCTCCCTTCCTCGCGAGGACAGAGTCCACCTGGCCAGGCTGAGATGCAGAAACCATCCAGCTCTTCTGAGCTATCAGAAGAGATTGGATGACTCCGTCGTCGACCAGGATGTAACACAGTACCCCATACCATCAAACACATCATAGAAGACAGCATTTCGCACAACCACTTACGCCAACAACACAATCTACACTCAATGAGAGCTCTGTGGGAAAGCCCGATCACGGCCATGGCCTTCCTCAGGGACTCTAGGCTGTTCGGCCAGGCAGCTTAGGGAACAACAACACAGGTTGAGAGTAAAGAAGATTGTTCCCCATCACCCCATGGGCATTCTCATCCCATTTCTTACAATGAACTTAATCTTTTCCTCCACACTCCCTCTATGAAGTCTGTAACACTCTGTGCAGTGATCTCGTTCCACATTTTTAGGTCGCTCAGGCCAAGCAGGTAGATCACTATCCTATCAATAATAATAATAATAATAATAATATTTATTCAGTTAGCAATTTACAGAGTTGGTACCATATAGTATGTTACAAATATGACATGTACCAGCCTTGCATAATTCCAACTAAGGATAGCCCAATAAGGCCGTAAGGCGTATTTCCATTGGGGTCCTTGTGGGATTAGGTTAGGTGGGGAAAAAGGGGAGGATAAAGAAATAGATACTTTAGAGAAAGTATTTCTAGGGGGTTATTTTAAGATACCTTACATCCTATAGTAAATATCAGTAATCCGTAATCAGTAATCATTTCAGTTTGGTTTGTCTATCTCTTATGTCGCATTTAGTAGTAGACATAAGCTTGGTGCTCCCTTCTCGCAGCTGTCCGGTTCAGGTGTTCCTTCAGGCTACGTCTGAAGGAATACAGTATTCTCTTTTCACGGACTGACTGGGGTAGGTCGTTCCAGTCTTTGATGGCGGTGAAGAAGAATGTTTGCTTACCCTGTCCTTGGATTCTCGGGACCTTAAAATTAAACATCCTGTTTCTTGTATTATGTCCACTCCTCTCATTTGCTTTAACAAAATCATTCTTTAGATACTCTGGAGCTCTGTCATAGAAAATTTTGAAGGCATTAGTGAGCCTGATTTGTTTGGCCCTGTCAGAGACATTGAGCATACCTAGTGACTGAAGTTGTTCCTGGCCAACATGTGATCTGGGTCCTAGGTTCAGCATGAACCTAACCATTTTATTTTGAGTGACCTGAAGTTTGTGCTGTGCTGATTTAGATGATGCAGAGTACCAGGATGACACAGAATAGTCAAAATGACATTGAACAAGCGCTTGGCAGAGGGTCTTTTTGGTCGCCGCGGGAAAGCATTCCACCTGTCTATACAGGTATTTTATACGTGCTCTACACGTATCACCCATTCATACATTCCTACCACTTCATTCCATTCGTCCTCACCAATTTCCTGCACTATGGATCCTAGCATTACCCGCCTTTCTCTCTCATACCTTTCGCACTTTAGGAGGATATGCTCCACAGTCTCATCCTCAACACTCTCACACATCTTGCATACCTTGTTTCCTTCTTTGACCACCTATAAGTTCTGCTGTTCAGCTCAAGTAATTTAGTCCGGGCCTTGAAGAGGAGTTCACTTCCGATGCTCCCATCATAAAAGGGCTCCCTTCTTGGCTGCTGCTTACACATGCACCATTCTAGAGAACTCTTATTCCTCATATTCCCTACCCATTCATCCCTTGCTACACTTTGTACCCGCCTGCCAATCTCTTTCTTCCATCTCTCATGACTCCACACTTCCATACTTTCACCCATCATGATACCACGCATTCCGTACTTCTCTATCTTTTTGTCACAAATTTTGCTCCACTTACTGCTCTTCATAGACCACTCAAACACCTTTCATGCCCATCTATCACCATTATTTTTTTCCAACCTGACCCATTACCGTAGGGCTCCCTTGTCTATTCTTTCTTCAAAGGAGCTCCACCCTGCGTCACCCCTCAAGGCTTCCACTGCAGTGTACTTGTTAGCACCCAGTGCAAGTTTTCTGACCCTATTCTGGGCAACATCCAGCTTTGCCAGGTCATTCGCCGTTCACGGGATGGTTTCCAAACCATACATCAGGCCCGGCACAGCCATACCCTTCCATACTCCACGCACCACTTCGTACTTGTTCGCTCTACACCTTGCAGCACTACAAGTTGTTGTTGTTGTTGTTGTTGTTTTTCCTCAAGCTGCCTGGCCGAACAGCCCCAAGGCCCCGAGCAAGGCCAAGGCCGTAACCGAGCGCCCCCACAGAACCCTCCCTGCCGACCACAATAAAGCCTGGGTGACCGAAGCCACTCCATGGCGGGGAGCTGAGGAGGGTGCGGAAACGCCCGGGAAACCAAAGCCCCACCCAGGGCCCTGTGCCCCTCAGCAATTATGAAGAGAAAGTTGAGGGGCAAAGGAAAGATGTGACGCTTTGGCTTCCAATCTTGGTAGATTAGGAGGTCAATCCACGCAAGAGACGCCGTCACTTGAGATCTAGAAAATATATAAGTAAAAGGAACAGTCAGAGTAAGCTATGGGTATGGCAGAGATCGCTCAGTTCTCACTCTGATAGACCAGCCCATCACCACATGACTAGAACCCAATCCTCTCAGCATCAGCTAGGAAAGGCCCTAGAAAGCCGCCTTTGGCGGGGGGATAGCTCCCCTATTTCAACCCTTTTCGGGGTTGGGCACCCGCCCAAGTCTACAAGTCTTCCCACCCACTGACTCGATCTTGTTAGCCTCTCATCCTTTGTTTTCTCGCATCCCCAGTCATCCCCAGGTACTTATATTAATTTGTTCAGTTAATACTATTATTCCCAATCAACCATGTCGCATCCACATCCGTTTCATTCACATTTATCACTAGCACTTGACTTTTCTCCCTGCTAAAACTCATATTCAGATCATTCCCACATTCAGACACTACATCTAACATCCTCTGCAGATCCTCTCGGTTGTCACTCATGACCACCACATCATCTGTAAAGAGCAAGATACTCAGACGTTCATTCCTAATTCTTATTCCCCTGCCGGCTTCTTTCATTCCCACAGCTAGTTCCTCTGTGTACAGCCCAAACAGGAGAGGGGACAGCACACAGCCCTGCCTCACTCCCCGCTTGCTTACAACCCAGTCAGTCTCTATATCACCCATACTGTATCTAGCTCTGGTATTCTCATACATACTTCTTATGATGTTTATTACCTTCTCACTCACATCTACTGTTTCTAGTATGCTACACAAGTTGTACCAGTTCACTCTGTCATATGCCTTCTCTATGTCCAGAAAGGCGAAGTGTCCCTTCAGCCCGGACTTTTTTGTATTTTCTATTACTTCTCTCACCACAAACATGTTATCTTCTCCTCTTCTGTCCACTCAGAAACCATTCTGCTCTTCACCCATCACTCTGTTCCTTTCAAAGATCCCTTTCAGCCTTTCATTCAGCACCCCACAAAACATAACACCTTGGAAATGGTGTCTGTTAGCGTTATTGGCCGGTAATTTTTTAGCTCTTTCCTACTATTGTGACCTCCCTTGTGTATTTACCTAATTGTATTTACCTAATTGTAGTTTACAGGAGTTGAGCTAAGCTCGTGTTGTCCCGTCTCTCAGTCTACTTTTTATCCAATTTTTTCTTGAAAATATGGATATTCCTTGCCCCTACCACCTCCTCCTCCAGCCCATTCCATTTGTCAATACATCTATAGGGGAAGCTAAACTTCCTGATATCGTTCTTGCAGGTAGGTCTTTTTACTTTGTAGCTGTGGCCTCTAGTTATTCCTGTATCCATAATTAATATATCCTCCCTATCCAGCCTCTCCAGCCCCAGGGTGCATTTGTACATCATTATCATGTCTCCCCTCTCTCTCCTCTCTTTTAGACTCGGTAGATTTAATTTGTCTAGCCTCCCTTCATATGGCAGTTCTCTGAGACTTGGAACCAATCTAGTAACTGCTCTCTGGATTCTTTCTAACTTGTGAATATGCTTCTTTAGATGCGGGGACCACACCACTGCTGCATACTCCAATCTTGGTCTAATCATACTCTTCATAATTTTCGCTACCATGGTCTCATCCAAGTAGTTCAGAGCAACTTTCATATTCCCGGCCATTGCATACATTCCGCTAAAGAGCTTGTTAATATGTTTCTCTGGCGACAAATTATCTTGTATAATCAACCCTAAATCCTTTTCTTTTTCGGCCTTGCTAATTATATTATCTCCCATCCTGTACTCCCAATTTGGTCTATTCACACTTCTTCCCATATTTAACACATGGCATTTACTTATATTAAATTTCATTTTCCACTTGGTGCTCCATTCGTATATTTTATCTAAATCCCCTTGCAGCTCCTCACAACTACTTTTATTTGTTATTTGTCTCATAATTTTTACGTCATCTGCAAACATTGACATGTAGGAGTTTATGCCTATCGGCAGGTCATTCACGTACATAAGGAACATGAGAGGTGCCAACACAGATCCCTGCGGCACACCACTCTCAACTTTCCGCCACGATGAGTAAGTTCCTCTAATGTTGGTCCTCATTTCCCTATCTGTTAAATAGCTCTCCATCCATTTCAGCAAACTCCCCCTGACACATCCTAGCGTCTCAAGCTTAGATAACAATCTCTTATGTGGTACCTTATCGAATGCTTTGGAAAGGTCTAAGTAGACACAGTCCACCCATCCGCCTCTTTCTTGGAGTACATCTATCACCCTACTGTAATAACATAGCAAACTGGTAACACAAGATGTCCCTTCTCTGAATCCAAATTGCTTTGGGGTTATTATCTTCTTTCTCTCCAACATTTTCATCCATCTCTTCCTAATTAGCTTTTCACAAATCTTGCATACAATACTAGTAAGTGAAACTGGTCTATAGTTTAGAGGGTCCTCAGGGTTTCCATTCTTGTATATCGGAATGATATTAGCTCTTTTCCATTCAACAGGAACCTGTCCTTTATCTAAGGAAGCTTGAATTATGTCCCTCACTGGCTCCACTAATTGCTCTGCACACTCCTTTAAAACCCAGGCAGACACTTCATCCGGTCCCATAGCTTTCCTTACTTCAAGTCCTCTCATCGCAGATAACAGCTCATCTCTAGTTATTTCAATCTTACTAAGACCACTCTCCAGTACTCCCGCCTGTGGTTCGTCAAAACCTTCCTCTCTAGTAAAAACTGACCCCAATTTGTTATTCATTACCTCGCACATGTCCGATACATTTTCATACGTCCTAGCATCAACCCTTAATTTAGTAATTTGTTTCTTTACCTTCAACTTACTGTTTATATATTTATAAAATAATCTAGGATCACTTTCACATTTATTTACTATGTTCTTCTCATAGTTCATTTTAACTTGCCTAATTATGTTAACATATCTATTCCTCTCCTGTTTATATTTATTCCGATTACTCTCAGTGTTCCTTCTTCTTAATCTAGCCCAAGCTGCATCACGCCTACCCAAAGCTCTTTTGCACTTCAAATTAAACCAATCTTTCTGCTTAGTAAAATTTCCAGTTTTATATCTTGGGACAAACAGATTGGTTCCTACTCTATAAATTTCGAGGAATCTACTATATTTACCTTGTACGTCCTGTTCCTTCAAAATAAGATCCCAATCTACTCCCTCTAAATATCTTTTCAAGGATACATAATCAGCTTTACTATAATTTAATCTGTCATTTATGTAGCTATTGTCTAATCTATTGGCATTACTCGAGGTCAACTTCCATTTTAGTAATAGGTTTTTTACCTACTTTTACCTACAGGACATAGATAGTTTATATCACTAATTTCGTGAGGATCCTTTGTAAAAATCAGATCGAGTTTAGAAGGTTCGTTATTACCCCTCATTCTTGTATTTTCCTTCACATGTTGTGCAAGTACATTTTCCGTAACCAACTCCACTAGCCGACTTCCCCAAGATCTCTGATTTGGCCCTGCATCTCCCGATTCCCAATCAACCTCACTACAGTTGAAATCTCCTACCAAGATCAATCGATTCTTCCTTAAAAGCAATCTTCTCAACGACTGAATCATATCCTCGACCATCTCCTCAAACTCCAACTCCCTCCATGCTCTGGTCTTTGGTGGCATGTAAGCTACTGCTATGTCTAGCTTTTTTCCTTCTATATCATTGAGTTCAACTGCCATTATTTCTGCCTTGTCATTATTTAACTCCACTTGCTTTGCTGTCATAGGGTTCTTAACTAATACTGCCACTCCACCTCCCCTTTTTCCCTTTCTATCATATCTCCATATATTATATCCTTCACTAAACACTATATTGCTGTCAAAGTCCTGGTTCAGCTTTGTCTCCGTCAAACAGACTATCTGTGGTTGATCCTTTCTTAATATATCATCCAATTCTACCTTTTTACTGTTTATTCCATCTATATTAGTGTAGTAGCACAGTATATTGGAATCCTCCTCCTTGTTTCTCTTCCCTCCCTGCCTCCTATCAGGTTCACATCCTCCTCCATCCCTTCCCTGACCTACCTCCACATTCCCTGCTAGTTCTATTCTCCCCCCCCCCCCCCCCCTCCACAATCTCTCCCGCCCCTCCCTCACCATCTCTCCGTCCTCGGGCTGATCCACTACCTGACTCACCGTCTCCATCCCCTGCTCCTCCCTCACTATCTCCTTGTCCCCGATTTGATCCACTACCTGACTCACTGTCTCCTTGTTCATTTCTCCTCGTATTTTCCGTTCTTTCTGACTCTGAGTGTACCACTTCTTTAGTTTCCCTTCCTTTACTCTCATTCCTTTTCTCCTCATCTGACAATTTTCGATTTTCATCGTCAGCCCTTGCTTGAACTTCTCTCAACTTTTCCCTTTCCTCTATGCTTAAGTCCTTTTTCACCCTAATATGTTTCATTCCAGTACAACTATTTAGCCTCCAGCTTACAATGGTTAATGCTTCAACCACTGACCTAGATTTAAACTCTGCTTTTATCGGTCTCATCTCACCCTTTTTATATCTTCCTAGCCGTCTTACTTCGTCCAGTTCTTTCCCCCAATCACAGCCTTCGTCTAGACACTCCAATATTTTCTTTACTTTGTCCTCATCCCTTCCCCTTCTTTCCCTCATATCTGCTAAATGTTCTTCAATGTCTCCAAAAATTATACTTTTACCTCTATCTACTGTTTCCCTCACTACCTTTTCCTTGCTCTTCAAAACCTACACTACATTCTTCTCAAACTCTCTTTTCTCTTTTTCTCTCTCTTCCACCTGCTCCTTCATGATTTCTTCCAATGCATCCACCTTAGCATTCCCCACCCTCGTCCACTCATTTTTCTCCTCACTTATTACTCCCTTTACTTTCTCACTTAAATGGCCATCATACTCCTTTAGCTGCTCCTTGAGTGCCATGTTCTCTGCCTCCAGCTCATCTACTTTCCTTATCACAGCATCTAGGTTAGCAATTAATGGCCCATCTGCAGTTGCTACTGAACTGGCTCCACATATTTCTGTCAGTGACTCCACCTTCACACCTATATCTCTCCTCCAATTCTCCATAACTCCCTTCCATCTTAACAGACCCATCATCTGTCTCTTCACCACAGTCAATTGATCCTCCACTTCATTACCCTCTGCCAGAAATCCCTCAAATTCATAGCTCTCTTCATCTCCCAATAAACTCTGCCTCCGTTTGCCTTGGCCGGCCATTGTTTATATTTATGTAGCCTAGTTAAAAATATACAAAACACTTAATAAAATTACAGTAAAATTAAACTACTACCTGGGATAAACCCAGGTAGCGCCGCCCCCGTTTGTGTCACCCTATCTTGAAAAAAGAATAAATGGAAAAAATAAATAGAAATGGGTGTTTGCGAGGTCACCACGAGCAGGTGGGGTACGACTTGATTACCTTCCTAAGAAGGTAACCCAACCGAGGTGTCGCAAGTACTAGGCAAAGATGAAATTGAAAACTTTAACCGTGTTTTGGGCCTTCAGCAGTAGCAGATACGTCACTCGGAAAACTAAACCTCATTGGTTACGATACTGCCACTGCGCAAAGCTAGGAGGGTCACCCGGCTCTTGTTCCATTTACTCGGCACTCTCTCTTCTGACCACACTTTTTGAAACAGCCCATACATGCCTTCAATTACTCCATTCCCACCCTCTTTATAAAATTCATATGGGCTCTCATCGTATCCTACAGCTTTACCAGTCTTCAGTTTCTTCACACATTTCGCTATCTCTTCCCTGCTGATCTCATGATCCATATTTTCATAAATATTTCTTACTATTATCAGGTTGAGTTCACTCCAATCACTTCATTAGCACCACCTATGTTTTCCCAAAATTCTTTTACTGCCCTAGCTTTCTCATTTCCCCTAACCTCTCTTCCGTTCACCATTATCACTTCCACATTCACTCCTTCACTCTCTTGCTCTCCCCTTATGAAGTCATACCATTCTCTACTGACCTCACCGCCCTTTGCTTTCAGCTGATCTACTGCATCCTTATCAGCCTTTACTCTCGCATTCCTTATTAACCAACAGCCATTGCTATACAATGAAGCCTTGTTATTGGCGCTGGCTTGATGTGACACTACTGAGGCTGATGGGGAGCGGAAGGGTGCCACAGGGGACTCAACTAGTCTTACCTGGGTGCTGCTTTTTTTTTTTTTTTTTTTGGCGCCGTGCCTGAGTTGGCCATAGTGTTGACATGGTGGGCAGCGCTGTGACGGGACTCCATTGTACTAGTACTAGTTGCCTAATGGCAGTACACTGGTAGTGGTTATATATATATACAGTAGTGTATATCGAGGGGTGACAACCAGAATTGGTTATGTCCAATTTAGCCATTTTGACCAACTTTTTCAGTTAAGGAATTGGTTTATTCTCCAGTCTCATAGACAGTTATATCATGAACATTTCCAGCAAAAATTTCAAATATTGATTAAATTTTCGATATTTCATGAAGATTTTAAATCTTTAAGTGTGATTATCTACAAACTGCATTTGTGGACATAACCACTTCTGGTTGTCACCCCTCGATATATATACTGTATATATATATATATATATATACAGTATACTGTATATATATATATATTTATTAGTGGCCCCTCCATCATTGACGAACATGCCTATTACATAAGGCATCCTCTTTAAACACTAATCCGCCGTAGTTTGAATCTACCGCGCAGAGCATTTAAAATCTGAGGAGCCTTCATCATGAGCGCACGCGACCTCACTCATGGCTTCAGTCATTATGAATTGGGTTCTCACTACGAAAAAAACTTCGTAAAAAATAAAAAAGAAAAAGAAAATAAGAATAACTATCCAATAAGCTTTCCATCATATCGTAGATGTACTTGTGTGGATCTTTGACCAGACGCTGATTCAGGCGTCATTCTTCCTTCTCTGCTCTGCAGTCAGCCGGCCCGGACGTGTCTCTCCACGCTCCGCTGGTTCCGCATTTGCTGCGTCCCTAGTGAGTTTTTTCTCATTTGTTTACTCCGGGATGTATCGAGTAAGGTTAGGATATGGGAAGCAGGAGTGTCTGGGCTGGTTGCCCGCAGTGCAGTGTATTTTGGGTCGTGTGTTTGGGGCATCTATTTCGGATGTACCCTCGTGGTCCGGTTGTGGACAGGTGAACTTTTTCACAGTTAGCTAGCTTTGTGATGCAGGCGGCTTTCATTACGCGTTATTGCTTCCTTTTATCTTTCTGATGAGGTAGCGTATTTTTGCTGACATTCCCAGCGTATTTTTCTTCACTTAGTGAAGTTTTTTCTGGGTCCCGAGTCAGTTCTTCCCTTTGCCGGAAGTATTTGCTACAGTGGTGTGTTGGCGGTGGTTCCTGTTGTGATATAATTCAGTGCTTTTTGTTTATATTCCGACATGTTAATGTTATCCGTCTGCCTAGGCCTAGCCAGCCTCTCGTAGCTTTACCACATATACAAGTGTTATTGATTTATTTTCTAAATATGTACTACTGTGATGTGTGTCCTGGTTTAGTTGTGTATTGGCTAATCCCACGGACTATTTATGTGTCCTGGGTTAGTTGTGTATTGGCTAATTCCACGGACTATGTTGGGCCCGGCGTTAGTTGTGTTTTGGCTACGCCTCGGTCCTGTGTTGCGTTCAGATGGTATCTGGACGGGGTGGGTTATTTCCGGCGGGTTTTTCTCGGTTACACCATGAAAAAACCCGGCTGGTTGCCGAGTTTTGGCCACGCGTGGTTTAAAAACAGGCTTGTTTCCCCGGCGAGTGGGTGTCTGTGGCTCCCCAGGACTGCGTCTCTGGGGTGCCTGTTTCAGGCTCCTTCTGATTCCCGGCGGGTTGGCTGTACCCATCTAACAGTGTTCATACGGACACGTGTTGTTTGTAGTTTTTTCGGTTTTGCAAAGCCAATATAAAACTATGCTGTTGTTGTATTTCCTCCCCGGCGATCTTTTACAAAGATGTGGGGTTAGGAACAATTGGGGTTAACTTTTAAACTTTAAATCACCCGGCGGGTGCAACCTGGTAGGGTGGGACGACCGAATTTGCAAAATTCAGTTTAGTTGACCAGACAATTGAGGGATGCATTGTGTATCGCCTCCTTCAACATACGGCAATTTAAGGCACAATTGGGGTTAACGTTTTTTAAACTAATATTCACACCCGGCGGGTGCTCCCTGGAAGGGTGGGAATAACGAATTTACAATTCAGTTAGTTAACCAGACAATTGAGGGATACGTTTTGTATCGCCGCCTTCAACATACGGCGATCTAAAAAGATACTTCGGGAGAAGTTAGATCTCGTATATTTGTCAGGCTTCCCAGTTTTTGATCTACGAGATAATTCGGGGGCCGGCGTCTTTTTTAGTTTTTTTTTTTTCCAAAATTGAATCTTGAAACAAACACCACCGGAAAGACTTAATCAGTTATAAACGCCATGCTGGTCTTTATATATTATGTCAGAGGGTATTCATAAATCTTTTGGACAAATTAAGATATTCGGAAATCTTTTACTTAGGAAACCCCACCGCGTAGCGAGCTGTAGTCGTTGAGTATTACGTCTCGTTACCCGGCGGGTTATTTAACACTTGTGTGCGAACATGTTTGGGTTAACCTTATGAGCATTAATTCCTGGAAATTTTCTTTTTTTCCAGAGCTGGGTCCCGGCGGGTCTATGCAGAACCTGGAGTAAGTATCCCACCAGTCTCTGTCATGGCTACCTTTGCCCCAGTTTTTGCTTTATGCATTACGCCCTCCTGTTCAGGTATCCATATTTTTGCGCACACCCTTTGTATAAAGTGTGTTAAAATGTCTCGTTTGGTGTGGGTTACCTTTCCGGCGTTTTTTCTCGTTGCTCCGAGAACACCGTTTTTGTTTACCGAGTTTTAGTCAGGATGGCTCAAAATAGGTAAGTTACCCCGACGAGTTTGGTCGCTTGAGGGCTCATAAGAAACTGCGTTTTCTGTGGTCGAGCCTGGGATCAGGCTTCCTGTGTTCTTCATTGCTTTATGCATTACGCCCTCCTGTAATGTATAGTTTAGTGTGGGTTACCTTTCCGGCGTTTTTCTCGTTGCTCCGAGAACACCGTTTTTGTTTACCGAGTTTTAGTCAGGATGATTAAAATAGGTAGGTTACCCTGACGAGTTTGGTCGCTTGAGGGCTCATCAGAAACTGCGTTTTCTATGGTCGAGCCTGGGATCAGGCTTCCTGGTTTATTCCCGTCGAGGGGGGCTCCACACAGTTTTCTAGGTGATCAGGCTGACACCTGTTGGACTTGGTTTTCTCTGCTTTTCAAAGCCATTGAAACAATGCTGTCTGTTTGTTTGGTCTTTACCTCCCGGCGACCTTTTTACAAAGAGGTCTGGGGCAGGTATAATTGGTTTGACATTGCATATAAAACCCGGCGGTTGTACCTTCGGGTGGTTATATTAACGGATTTGCGATTCGAGATAATTTGCCAAACAATTGATTGATACAATAGGGTATCACGGCCTTCAAGACGGCGATCTATGAGGGCTTCTGGGAGAAGCCGGATTAGAGATTAAGATAGGCTTAGACTTTTTATGGGATAAAAAGATGCCTGAATCTTACTAGTGTCTCAAGTGTAAAGGCATACTTGAAAGACTTCATCTTTAATAAAGATATGGTTCATCTTTATGAGGATTAAGAAGTTATTCTTAATTCTTTTGGACAGGTGAATGATATGCTGAAATCTTTAATAAGCCATTGAATCAATGCCGTTTGTTTGTTTAGTCTTTCCCTCCCGGCGACCTTTTTACAAAGAGGTCTGGGGCAGGTACAATTGGTTTGACATTGCATATAAAACCCGGCGGTTGTACCTTTGGGTGGTTATATTGACTGATTTGCAATTCGCGATCTTTGTATTTCCTCCCCGGCGATCTTTTACAAAGAAGTGGGGTTAGGAACATTTGGGGTTAACTTTTAAACTTTAAATCACCCGGCGTGTGCAACCTGGAAGGGTGGGATGCCCGAATTTGCAAAATTCAGTTTAGTTGACCAGACAATTGAGGGATGCATTGTGTATCACCTCCTTCAACATACGGCGCTTTAGGGCACAATTGGGGTTAACGTTTTTTAATAAACTAATATTCACACCCGGCGGGTGCTCCTTGGAGGGATGGGAATAACGAATTTACGATTCAGTTAGTTAACCAGACAATTGAGGGATACGTTTTGTATCGCCGCCTTCAACATACGGCGATCTAAAAAGATACTTCGGGGGAAGTTAGATCTCGTATATTTGTCAGGCTTCCCAGTTTTTGATCTACGAGATAATTCGGGGGCCGGCGTCTTTTTTATTTATTTTTTTCTCCAAAATTGAATCTTGAAACAAACACCACCGGAAAGACTTCTTCAGTTATAAACGCCATGCTGGTCTTTATATATTATGTCAGAAGGTATTCATAAATCTTTTGGACAAATTAAGATATTCTGAAATCTTTTACTTAGGGAACCCCACCGCGTAGCGAGCTGTCGTCGTTGAGTATTACGTCTCGTTACCCGGCGGGTTATTTAACACTTGTGTGCGAACATGTTTGGGTTAACCTTATGAGCATTAATTCCTGGAAATTTTCTTTTTTTCCAGAGCTGGGTCCCGGCGGGTCTATGCAGAACCTGGAGTAATTATCCCACCAGTCTCTGTCATGGCTACCTTTGCCCCGGTTTTTGCTTTATGCATTACGCCCTCCTGTTCAGGTATCCCTATTTTTGCGCACACCCTTTGTATGAAATGTGTTAAAATGTCTCGTTTGGTGTAGGTTACCTTTCCGGCGTTTTTTCTCGTTGCTCCGAGAACAGCGTTTTTGTTTACCGAGTTTTAGTCAGGATGGCTCAAAATAGGTAAGTTACCCCGATGAGTTTGGTCGCTTGAGGGCTCATAAGAAACTGCGTTTTCTGTGGTCAAGCCTGGGAGCAGGCTTCCTATGTTATTCATTGCTTTATGCATTACGCCCTCCTGTAATGTATAGTTTAGTGTGGGTTACCTTTCCGGTGTTTTTCTCGTTGCTCCGAGAACACCGTTTTTGTTTACCGAGTTTTAGTCAGGATGGCTAAAATAGGTAAGTTACCCCGACGAGTTTGGTCGCTTGAGGGCTCATCAGAAACTGCGTTTTCTATGGTCGAGCCTGGGATCAGGCTTCCTGAGTTATTCCCGTCGAGGGGGGCTCTACTCAGTTTTCTAGGTGATCAGGCTGACACCTGTTGGCCTTGGTTTCTCTGCTTTTCAAAGCCATGGAAACAATGCTGTCTGTTTGTTTGGTCTTTACCTCCCGGCGACCTTTTTACAAAGAGGTCTGGGGCAGGTATAATTGGTTTGACATTAATAACAATAATAATAATAATAATAATAATAATAATATTTATTCAGTTAGCAATTTACAGAGTTGGTACCACATAGTATGTTATAAATATGACATGTACCAGCCTTGCATAATTCCAACTAAGGATAGCCCCATAAGGCCGTTAGGCGTATTTCCATTGGGGTCCTTGTATATAAAACCCGGCGGTTGTACCTTCGGGTGGTTATATTAACGGATTTGCGATTCGAGATAATTTGCCAAACAATTGATTGATACAATAGGGTATCACGGCCTTCAAGACGGCGATCTATGAGGGCTTCTGGGTGAAGCCGGATTAGAGATTAAGATAGGCTTAGACTTTTTATGGGATAAAAAGATGCCTGAATCTTACTAGTGTTTCAAGTGTAAAGGGTTACTTGAAAGACTTCATCTTTAATAAAGATATGCTTCATCTTTATGAGGATTAAGAAGTTATCCTTAATTCTTTTGGACAGATAAAAGATATGCTGAAATCTTTAATAAGCCATTGAAACAATGCCGTTTGTTTAATAGCTGAATCATAATAAACATATATATTTTCTATGATTATATTATGATAATATTGTGTTTATTTATAGTAATTTATTTTAATACAATTAAATATAAATTAATTAGTATACTTTATGATTTTGCTAACCAGCTCCTGCTTTCAATGTGTTAATGAGCTATGGGAGCTTTTAATTATCATAAACCTTTACGGGACTCGGACGAGGGCTCCCGTTCAGGGAGTATACCGAGCTCGCAAGCGAGGGACAGCCACAGCCAAGGTGTATGGCGATACTCACAGTCGTACCTCACCCGCCGGACGATAACGCCGGCGGGCGGACCTGACGCTCTGATGACGGACGAGAACAGGTTGAGTTCCATTTATCTCTTTTCCGCCGCCAGACGCGTCTCTAATGTGCCACGTAGTCAACAAACTACAGGATTAGCGAGGCGTAGTATCGCTAATCGCGCCCCTGTGGCCGGCGCAGTGTGGTACCAGCATTTGAACACGTGGTGCCCGCACCCAGTGTCCCTCCTGGTCGGGTTGTTCCACTTAGAACACAATTGGCAACCTAGAAACCTCGCGGACTTGTTCATTTTGGACATTCAGGAGGCCAAGTGGCTAGCACCTTATGGTAGCGACGTGACCAAGATATTCACGAATCAATATACCCAGTATACAAAGCGACAGTTTCAATCGCATTGGAAAGCTTTTACGTCTCGGATTCTTAGAACAAAACAAACTGTGCCCTCGGTGGCGTTGGTTGTTTATTATTTAATTTATCTGTTCATGCAGAAACATTTATCTGAAAGTGATTTATGTGGGCAGGTTTTAAACTCCGCCCACCTCCCCGTCAGCTCAGGCCCACATGGTCTCTGGACAAAGCATCGTCGTTATTCTCGTTCCCGTATGTACCAAAAGACTGCAGATTTTACAAAAGGGCAGCATTCCTTATGGCTTTGGCTACCGGGAACAGAGTATCTGAGCTGGCGGCGATGAACAACGCACCTAATTGCCTCAGGTTTGATAGGCTTCATGAGTGTATTCACATTGCACCTTCCCCAGGATTCATAGCCGAGATTGAGCACAGTGAACACGTGTTTTCAGAGTTCACGGTGCCGGCGTTAAACAGGGGAAAGGTGCACCATCTTTTTTGCCCAGTACAAGCTCTAACCAAATATTTAAGAGTGGCACCTCTAAATCACCAGGGTGCTTTATGGGTCGCAAGTCCGGGTGAACGATTGATGGAGCGTACACTGGCTTCTCTCTTGGTCGAGGACTTTAAAGAGAAGCAGCCCGGCGTTGTGGGTAAGACCCACGATTTACGCAAGGGGACAGCCTCTTTACGTTTCCTTAATAATCTTTCGGTGGAAGTTATTACGTCCACACAGTTGTGGGCCTCTAATCAGGAGTTTTTGCCTCGATACCTTTCAGTAGCTCTGGACAAACCTTCCTTGCCATGTATAGCTTTACGGCAGAGGGTCTAGGTGGCCCTTTTAGTCACGTTTTGTTTAATTTCAAGAAAAAGGGGGGGGTGCAGTCAGTATGACATAGAACACCCTAGACCCCTCCGGAGTATGTGTTCGGAACATACGAGCTGTGATACTGCTTGTAGGCATTGTATTATAAAATTTCTCTGTAGTATTCATTGCAGGAAATTGTGCTAAAGGCCAATAGTAGTGTTACGACAATTCTTGTTGTAAGTAGCTTTGGCTGTGAAGCAATAGATTTTTGAGAAATCTCGGTAGTGGCAACTACGACTTTTACTTTTGCAGTAATTACTTCTGCATAAGTACACAAGTTCAGTACTTCTATGAATGTACAAGAATTCATTTATGTTTGGTTATATTTTTAGGAATATATCCACTAGTTAATGGGGTTTATATGTGCACATGTAAACTTATAAGTTTTTAGTTTTCACCACTTACTTTAAGTGGGGTGCCTTCTTAACTAGCAGATCTGTGCACAGAGTCTCAGAGTTAACCCTTTTTCAAGCAGGCTTCTTTGAAGCACGCTCCTGCTTGTACCCCTTTTTGAAGATTTAGGCTGTATAAAGTTTATGCACCCGAATATCTCTTTTTTACAAAAGTAAGAATACTATGTGGTTGTTTGATTATCTGCTTTTCTAGAGTTATGATATGATTACGAATGTCCCCCTCCAGTCTTAGAAATCAGGCATGTTCGTCAATGATGGAGGGGCCACTAATAAATTATAGGTTTGACTCCTGTAAGGTGATAAAGAAAACCTAATATTTAGTAGTGGCCCCGTAATCATTGACGACTGGGGCCCTCCCGACCATCCCCTTCCCATTCGTTGATGTATTAAGGATTTTGGTTTACTTGATATGTCAGTGAAGGAAGAATGACGCCTGAATCAGCGTCTGGTCAAAGATCCACACAAGTACATCTACGATATGATGGAAAGCTTATTGGATAGTTATTCTTATGTTCTTTTTGTTTTTATTTTTTACGAAGTTTTTTCGTAGTGAGAACCCAATTCATAATGACTGAAGCCATGAGTGAGGTCGCGTGCGCTCATGATGAAGGCTCCTCAGTTTTTAAATGCTCTGCGCGGTAGATTCAAACTACGGCGGATTAGTGTTTGAAGAGGATGCCTTATGTAATAGGCATGTTCGTCAATGATTACGGGGCCACTACTAAATATTAGGTTTTCTTTATCTCCTTACAGGAATCAAACCTATAATATATATATACAGTATATATACAGTATATACAGTATATATACAGTATATACAGTATATATACAGTATATATATATATATACAGTATATATATAACCCCCCCTGGGGGTTAGGGAATAGAATATGCCCCACGTGCCTTCTGCGTGTCGTAAGAGGCGACTAAAGAGGTTGGGTCGGTGGGCTTGCGACCCCCACCCGGAAAAAATATCTAAGCAAAGAAAAACGAACGAACAGCCTCGGATGCGGACGGAACCTACGTTGACGAACCTACGTTGACGAACCACGACCGACTATGGACATTCCTTCGGACATTCTGAGAATGGCTACGTGGAATGTTAGTGGCATGAATGATGGCACAAAAGAGAGAGGTTCTGGAAGTGTTAGTGAATGCCAGGCTGGATGTATGTGGAATGACAGAGACCAAATGGAAAGGTTCAGATGTGAGAGAGTGGGAGTGTGGAATGGGTGTGTGTGCTGGAGTGAGTGAAGGAACAGCGAGAGAAGGTGCATGTTTGTTTGTAAGTAGCAAATGGAAGGAATGTGTAAGAGAGTATGGGTCTGTGGGTTCAAGGATTGTGTGGGTGAGAATGAAAGTAGGAATACAAACGTGGGTGATTGTATGCGTGTATGCCCCGACAGAGGATATACTTGAAAGAAAGAAAGAGGAGTTCTGGATGAATGTGGAGACGTGCCTGGAGAAGTTTGACAAGAACGAAAAAATATTTCTGATTGGGGATATGAATGGTAAGGTGGGTGATAGGAAAGTTGAGGGAGTGGTGGGAGGGTGGGGGGTACCATCAGAGGTGAATGGGAATGGTAGTGCACTTGTGGACGTATGTGTGGGGAGGAGGCTGTGGATAGCCAACACCTTCTTCCGACACAGAATGATCCACAGGTACACGTGGAAACGAATGTTGACGATGAAGGATAAGACAGTGGTGGAACGAAAGTCATTGATTGATTATGTATGTGTGGATGAACGAATGAAGACATCTGTGATGGATGCTAGGGTGTATAGGGGTATTGGAGGGGGTCTGTCTGATCATTATGTAGTGGTAGCTAAGGTTAGGATACAAAAGAAGTGGGTGAGGAGAGCTGGTGGGAGGCGAGAGGAGGGTGGAATGGTGAGGAGGGTGGAGAGGTTGCAGGAGGAGGAAGTCAGGGAGGAGTACAGGAGAGCAGTGGAAAGACGACTAGGTGGGTTCGACCTGGAAGTTATGGAGGAAGTGGAGGAGATGAGCAAGGTGTTTAAGGATGAGATCTGTGCAGCATGTGAGTAGGTGTGTGGAGTGAGGAGAAGAGAGAGGGGAGTGAAAGGTACAGCATGGTGGACAGAAGAGGTAAGAATAGCTGTGGAAGAAAAGAAGAAAGCATATAGAGAGTGGTTGGGTAGTAGAGAGAATGAAGATTTCGAGAGACAGAAACGAGCGAGGTACGTGGAGAGTAAGAGGGTGGTGAAGAGAGTAGTGAAGGAAAGTAAGAGAAGAGTAGATGAGGAATTTGGAAGGAATCTGAGTGTAAAATGGAGGGAGAGTAAGAAACTGTTCTGGAAAGAAGTCAAGAAAGTTAGGGAAGGTAGCAAGGGAAACAGTAAGGGTGTGCAAGATAAGAATGGGAGAATGCTAGCCGAGAAGCAAGAGAGAGTCGAAAGATGGAGGGAGTACTTCAATGAGTTGCTAAATGTAAAGAATGAAGAGCCAGCAAACATAGCTGGATATGGTATGGGAGGGAGAAGAAGAGAAGTAGTGGAGGAGGAGGTGGGGATCAGGAGGTCAGAAGTGTGGGAAGCCATGAAAAGAGTGAAGTTGGGGAAAGTACCAGGAACAGATGGAGTGTGGGGAAATGTTGAGGTATGGTGGTGAGATAGTGATAGAATGGGTATGGAAAATGTGCAAACTAGCATGGGAGAAGGGGAGTGCACCCGATGACTGGAAGACTGGCATAATAGTCCCCCTATATAAGGGCAAAGGGGAAAGAGGAGTGTGTGGTAACCACCGAGGAATATGTCTTCTAAGTGTAGTAGGGAAGGTATACAGTAGGGTAGTGATTGAGAGAGTGAGAGTGAGAACGGAGAAATGGATAGGCGACGAGCAGGGAGGTTTTAGGAAGGGAAGAGGATGTGTAGATCAGATTTTTACCCTGAATTGTGTTGTGGAGAAATATCTGGAGAAGAAACAAAAGGTGTATGTTGCCTTTATGGACTTGGAGAAGGCCTATGACAGAGTGGATAGAGAAGGTTTGTGGAAAGTACTTAGACTATACGGAGTAGAGGGCAAGTTGCTGAAAGCAGTGAAGAGCATGTATGAGGGTGCAAAGGCGGCAGTACGTGTGGAGAGTGAGCAGAGCGAGTTCTTTGACCTGAATGTTGGGTTGAAACAGGGGTGTGTGATGTCCCCGTGGTTGTTTACTGTATATATGGATGGAGTCATGAAAGAAATACTATCAAGAGCAGTGGATGTTGTTGTATCGCTGAAAAGGGAGGGAATTGAGTGGAAGCTACCTATACTGCTGTTTGAGGATGATACAGTTCTGATGAGTGATAATGAATGGGAGTTGCAGGGTCTGGTAAATGAGTTTGGAACAGTGTGCGAAAAACGGAATTTGAAGGTAAATGCGGGGAAGAGCAAGGTTATGGTCTTCGAAAGGGGTGAAATCACAGAGTGTGAAGTGAAGCTGAACGGTCAGGCTATGGAGATCGTCAACTCTTTTAAGTATCTGGGCAGTGTGTTGAGTAAAGATGGGACTATGGATGAAGAAGTGCGGGAGAGGGTACAACAGGGGAAGAGGGTTGTAGGAACGCTAAAAGCAGTAACAAGAAATAGGGTGGTCAGTATGGAAGTGAAGAAGTCCTTGCATGACAGTGTGGTAATCCCAACACTGACTTACGGAAGCGAAGCATGGACGTTGGTTGAGAGACTCAGACCAAGAGTGAGAGCAGTGGAAATGAATTACTTAAGGAGTGCGTACGGAGTTACATGGAGGGATAGACAGACTAATGAGGAAGTAAGAAGGAGGTGTGGTGTGGAGGTAGATGTGCTGGAAAGTGTGAAAAGGAACAACTTGAGATGGTTCGGCCATATGGAACGTATGGAAAGCGAGAGAATGACTAAGAGGGTGTACGAGAGCGAGGTGGAGGGACAGAGAGGGAAAGGTAGACCGAATGAGAGGTGGAAGGATGGAGTGAGGAAGTACATGAACGAAGGCGGTGCTGGTTGGGGAGAGGGGCGTCGACTGACTGGGGACAGAGGTGCATGGGGGCAGTTCGTTCGTGGCCACCCCTTCGGGGATCACGGCGTCAGGCAATAGATATATATATATATATATATATATATATATATATATATATATATATATATATATATATATATATATGCAAAAAATACTCTATTGTATAAATTTCTATCTAAACTAAGAAGTTATATTTTGCCCAAGCTTATGTGCATTATCAGTAGAGCGTCGGCTGCTGATCAAAGGGTTGGCGGATCGACCCCACACTGTCAAAATATTATTGGTAGATGTCATGCCCGGGCAACTTGAACTAGCGATTCGTGACAAAAGCCTAATGTTCATGGCCACCCCTTCTCGGGAATTACGGAGTCAGCAAAATAAAAATAATAATAATATATAAATATATGAAAATAAATAAATAAATAAATAATGTGCATTTTTTTCTTAAACGAAAATTATTGATGATCAGTATTTGTCTAACTACTATAACATACATGCACACATAATAAACCAAAAAAACAAAAAACAAAATAGCCTAATAATGAAAGATTCATAAACTTACACATATTTTTTGTAAATGAAGCAGAAAGTCCAGGACTGTGCTGCATTTTTCCTCAGCCTGAAAATAAATATAAGGTACTGTACAGTAATTAAACAAGTTAGAAAATCGAATAAATGGCAAAGAATATAGAAGCAATTACTTTATGATAGTGCTGTGTGTTATACAAGTGATTCTTTTTTATAAACATACTGTATATACAGCATAGTTCGTGTGTGACATACGCTAATGCTGGGGTCACACATTCACGTATATGCTCCCGTATGCTCCCGTACGAAGGTTTATTGGTAGCTGGCAACCGAATACGTAAAACGTAAGGGCTTAGTACGCAAAACGTAAATGAAATTGTGTCTAGTCGTGGGGGTTGGTACGAATGGCGGGAGTAGCCACGCTGGTCGGGGAGGTGGTGGGTGCGGCCAAGGCCGCCCGGTATGTTTTGGATTTCGAATCAGATACGTGGCTCGCGCTCACGTATGTCAAAAGTCAAGAAATCCTACGTCTGACCGGGCTAGCTGCTACGTCTTACGGGAGCAGCCCCGTAAGACGTAGCAGCTAGCCCGGTCAAACGTAAGCTTCTCCCGCCAATCGTACAATATTCCCGTCAAACGGGACAGTTAAAGTTAGTCCGGGCGCATCTGGCAGCACCGCCACACTGCGTGTTGGCGGGAAGACGCGGCAACGTTGTACGGGGGGTATATAAGGACCAGCGGGGGACACTCCCCTCACACCTCTCACCACACCGGAGCAGCAAACAACAAGCCAACCCTGCCACCTGCTTGCCACCCTCTGCACCCTGCCCTGCCCTGCTTGCCACCCTCTGCACCCTGCCCTGCCCTGCTTGCCACCCTCTGCACCCTGCCCTGCCCTGCTTGTCACCCTCTGCACCCTGCCCTGCCCTGCCCTGTACCATGCATAAGAAAGGCGTGAAGAAGGCCAGGAAGGCTTCCCCTGCCACCTCGATGTCTGCCACCTCACCGCCTGCCACCTCACCTTTTGACCCCTCTCAGCCTGGCCCCTCCAACTCTGACCCCTCTCAGCCTGGCCCCTCCAACTCACCGCCTGCCCTCTCGACGCCTGAGGAAGATGAAGTTGTTCTCGACCTCGGCCCCGATAGTGGAGAGCTCGAGGTTGAAGTGGATGAGAGTGAGGAAGACGAGGAGGAAGAAGAAAAACCTGCACCTACCAACAGCGTACAGGCCCCACCAAAGAAACGGCGCCGGAAGAAGACCAACATAATACTGACGGAGGAGACTGAGCGTATGCTGGCAGATTGGATTGAGCTGGATGCGCCTTTCATTTATGACAAGGGTGACCCCAGGCACAAAAACAAGGAGCATATCGAGGCTGTATGGGCGGAGAAGGCTGCGACCATGGACCCACCAATGACCGCCTTCGATTTGAAGACGTGGTGGGGATCTCTCCGCTCCAGGTTCGGCCGGCCCAGCAAGTTGAAGAGTGGTGATGGGGCCAAACGACTGACGGAGAGGGAAAAGTGGATCCTCAACATGTTCCACTTCATGAAGCCACGCATCGTCCATCAAAAGAAGCCCCGGTCACTTGGTATGCCTGAGGTACGTTGATATTTTTTATGTTTTCAAACCCTTTCACAGTGACAGTGTCAGTTTTTGTTTTTTTCGTAATTATTTTGCTTATAATGATGCTATTATTGTGTTCAATTTATCATGTTAACTTCAAATATTTGTTAATGAAACGCATAATAACTCAAACCAGTTTATTCATGTTATTTTAAAGGTTACAAGGATGAATGCTTATGTTGAATGTTATTTTAAAGTTCATAAATAATGTACATGTTACTAATTATACATTCATGTCACAACAGTCTGCTGCCCAAGCTGCAGCACCGGAGCCTGCTGCTGTTCCTGTCCCTGACCGCACCCCAACACCTCCCGTCCCAGTCTACGAGGTGGATGACCCCTCTGCCGGCAGTCAGGAGGAGGAGGACACACCCCCAGCCATCGCCCAGCCTGCGCGGAAGGTGAAGAAGGGGAAGCCTCCTGGTGCTGTCCCTTCAACTTCAACACACGGGACCCTGGAGCAAGTGAGTAGAGGAAATATTAGTTACATTGTTCATTGGTGGCACCCCATTGCAATTCCATGCTATTATTAGATAAAGTGTTTCTGTTTCCAAAGTTATTAGAATAACATAAAGTAATAATAATACTAAAGATGTCATGATTTCACACCATACTATCAACAATAACTTTGAACATATTTGGTTCCCAGAATACCACAAAATTTCATTGGTTAAAATAAATACTTGGTCAAATATGAAAATATTATGTTTCGTGTGTTTAATGTTCTCTTGTTCCTTGTTCAAGGTCCTCGTAAATTCGGAGAAGCTGCGCCAGAACCTGGGTCAGGCGTTCGATGTGGTCGAGGACCAGGACCACAAGTATAGGCGCTACTCCCTGGAGGGCATGGTCAAAGACTGTGTGGGGCTGCCTCCAGCTTATAACACCACACTGAAGTTGGAACTCTTGGCAGCCATCGACCGGTTCAAGGTTGCCCATGCGGAGGGAGTGGCCCGGCCTGGTCCGGACCTCTTGCTCCACGCCCACAGGAGCTTTGGCTTTCCGGCGCCCCTACCCCAACCCGTGGCACAGCAGCATCCGACAGTGATGTACCAGGGCACTCCGGCAACCACCCTGCCTCCTCCAACCCTGCCTCCTCCCACCCTGCCAACCCAGCCCCAGCCTGCTGTTGGGGGCATCGTGCTACCTGCACACCAGCTTGCAGCCTTGCAGTCGTTGCTGGTGCAGCCACGTGTAGCGACACCCCCTCGCCAATTCGTCCCGCCTACTGCCTCCACACCCAGCCACACGTCGTTCGACCTGGGGCAGTTTGGCAACACATTCATTGAAATGCTGACGGCCCATCAATCACCTGCACCTGTCATTCCAGGTACGCCTGGGTCTGCCATAGATCCCCTGAATGAGACCCAGGAGACCCCCAAGAAGTAACGATACCCTCTGTATATATATAAATAAATGTTAATTTGTATTTTTTTTAAATATATGTATTTGTACTTACACTAGTTGTACTTACACTAGTTGTATTTGCGGGAGTGAGCATGCTCGTTAATTCCCGCCTCCTAAGATATGTTTGTCATACCGTGCTTTGAAACTATGCACTGATGGTGCAGACACTACTTCGGCTGGCAATTTGTTCCACCCACTAATCGAGTTGGTAGGAAATCTTTTACTTTTCAGATCAGATTTACTATTAAGCACTTTTAGTTTGTAGCTGTGACCTCTTGTTCTCTCACCTCCATCCCTCTCTATGAAGTTTTCTTGGTCGATTTTGTCAATACCTCTAACACATTTGTATATCTGAATTTGCTGTCCTCGTTTCCTTCTCTGTTCCAGTGTAGGTAGATTCAATCTCTCGAGCCTCTCTTGGTACTCCAAATTTTCCAAACCTGGGATCATCCTCGTAGCTGCTCTCTGTACTCTCTCAATTTTGTGGATATGTTTCTTCATGTGAGGGGACCACACTACAGATGCATATTCCATCCTGGGTCTTATTATTGCCGTTATTATTTGTTTCATGGTGTTTTCATTTAGATAATTGAAAGACATCCTGATATTTGCCAATAGTGCTAGTGATTCTCTCACTATCTTATTTACGTGGCTTTCTGGAGACATGTTATCCTTAAATTCTATACCCAAGTCTTTTTCTTTTTCTGCTTTGGGAATCACTTCGTTTCCTAGTTTATAATCTTTTCTAGGTCTGTACTTGCTTTTACGCATTTCTAGAGTCTTACATTTCCCTGCATTGAACTCCATATTCCATTTGATGCTCCATTCATGGATCTTTTGCAAATCTGCTTGGAGCTCAAGGCAATCCTCCTGGGTTCTGATAGTTTTAAGCAGCTTAGCATCGTCCGCAAACATGCTCATGTAGCTTGTTAGTCCCTCAGGTAAGTCATTTACAAATATTAGAAACATGATTGGGGCTAGGACAGATCCTTGTGGTACTCCACTCGTAATTTGGGTCCAGTTTGACGATTTCCCCCTTACTGTTGTTCTCATCTGTCTTCCGCTAAGGTAGCTCTCCATCTATTTCAGAAGTTTGTCTCCTACTTTTCCCTCATGTTTTAATTTCCATAGCAATCTCTTGTGTGGAACTTTGTCAAATGCCTTTTTAAAGTCTAGGTAGGCACAGTCTACCCATCCTTCCCTCTTGTCCACTGTGTCTATTACTGTAGAGTAAAAACTCAACAAGTTGCTTACACATGATCTGCCTCCTCTGAATCCAAATTGTCGGTCAGTAATTAATCTTTTGGATTCCAGGTAGTTCACCCATTTGTCCCTTATTAATCCTTCCAGAATCTTCATGAGGATGCTCAATAGTGATACAGGTCTATAGTTCAGTGGTTTATCTCTGCTTCCTCCCTTAAATATAGGAATAATGTTTGCTCTTTTCCATTCTGTAGGTACTATCCCTGTGTCCAATGATTTGGTCATTATATCATATAATGGTATACTCAGTTCCTTGGCATTTTCTTTAATAATCCAGCCTGATAATCCGTCCGGTCCGGCGGCTTTGTTTGGATCCACCTTACTCATTTTGTCTATGAGCTCTGGTCTGTTAAATGTGACTTCCGGCATTTCCTCTGTACCTATCTCATTGGTTTCTGGTGCAATGAATTCTCCTTCTTTTGTAAATACTGATGCAAAATTTCTATTTAGTTCTTCCGCAATTTCTGTATCCTCTTCTATGATTCTGTTTCCACTTTTAATCTTTACGATCGTGGCTTTTATCTTCCTTTTGCCGTTTACAAACTTGAAAAACATTTTTGGATTCTTTTCATAGTTCTCCACTATCCCTTTCTCATGGTTTGCCTCTGACCTCCTCCTCATTTCTGTGTATTTGTTTCTCTCCTCTTTATACTTTTGCCTGTTATCTTCCGAATCCCAGTTTCTCATCTTTTTCCAGGCTTTGTTTTTTTCTTCCTGTGCTTGCCTACATTCGCGGTTAAACCATACTTTGCGATTACTTTTTTTCCTTTTATTAATGTACTTAGGGACAAAAGTTTTTATACCAGTATCATAGATCTCCATGAATGCCTTGAGTTTTTTGTCTACCTCACTTTCAGATAACACCTGATCCCAATTTTGTGACTTGAAAAAATCCTGTAGTCCTTCGAAATCGGTTCTGGAATACATCCAGTGATTTTCCTTGTGCTTTTCCCTTCCCTTGGGTAGATTATACTTCAATAGTAAGTCTATGTCTAGAACTGCATGGTCGCTTTTTCCTAGTGGGCATAGGTACTGAATACTTTGAACCTCCTCCTCCCTTCTTGTGAATAGAAGGTCCAATCTAGCTGGTTGATCACTTCCCCTTACTCTTGTTGACTCTTTTACATGTTGGTATATAGAATTTTCCATGGCCATACTTAAAAATTCATAGCCCCAACTTTCCTCCCCTGTTCCGGCTTCAAGATCTTCCCAATTAACTTTCTTGCAGTTAAAGTCCCCACACATGATTATTCCATCCTTTGAAGCCAAGATATTTCCTAGCACACTAATTGTTTCCTTACGCATAAGGCTATGCTCCTCCTTACCCCATGTCTTCGTCTTGGGAGGTACATACGCTACTATCACCACTATTTTTTCGTTTCCACCAATCTCTATTGCTAAAACTTCTGCTGTTGAAGTTTCTAATTTTATCTTAGACACAATCAAATCTTTCCTAGTAAGGATGCACACTCCACCTCCATGTCAAAATTTTCTGTCCCTCCTTCAAATCCTGTATTCAGACCATCCTAGCAAATTTATATCAAGGTCCTCTCTTAGTTTTGTCTCAGTGAGACATACTATTTCTGGTTTCATAGTATTGAGTAAGTCTGTTAGTTCTAGTTTCTTAGAGATTAGCCCATCGACATTGCTATATAGAATCCTTATACTTTCTAGTCCCCCATTACCTGCTCCAAGCGCCTTATCTGTGGCGGTCTGTTCCCTACCCTCTTTTTCTTTTAGTTTCTTTTTACCGAAAGTTTCATAATCTTCCCCTTTCTTACTCCGTAAAAAAACTTATTCTTTTCTTGTTCTGTCCTCTTGCTATTTTCCTCCTTGGCGGTTTTCCTTAGTTCAGCCTCCTTCTTTCTCTCTTCTTCTGGTAAGTCTCGCCTGATGTAGATTTTGTCCTTACCCTCTAACCCTTTTAGCCTAGCTGCTACTGCCATGATTTCATCACATGTCCTTCTTGACTTAAATTCGATTTTTACCAGTCTATTTTTTTTTTTTTTTTTTAAAAGACCTCCGTCTACGTATTGTGAAAAACCTGTTATCCTCCGGCAAATTGTGGGGTTGAGTGAGTGAAGGGGGGGACAGTGAATGAAGGAGGATGCATGTTTTTCATAATACGTGTTGCTAGCCCCAAACGCGCGAGCAACTGTGGCTTTCAACCAAAATGACACATCCCCTTTTATTAATGTGCATCACACATGTTACATACAAATAAAGTTTATGTTTTGTTTTACCCTACTGTGGAAAGACTACGGATACACCACTCCTGCCGAGGCCTCACGCAGTGGCATGACCCAGTCCTGTTGAACTGAGCTCATGACGCTGGTGGCATTGCCCCGGAGGATAGCCATCCCTAGTCTTTGCTTGAGCCAGAGGGTTTCCCGGGGTTCTCCTGAAACTTCTCTGATTTTACGGCCTATTTCATTCACCATCTTAAGGGTGTAGGGCCAAAGACTCCTGAAGTTTCGAATGCCAGGGGCTCGAACTGATGAATTCTGGCGATGGCTTGATATTTTTCTCGCTTTTTATTTTCTGCTATCCGGGCGGCTTCATCTGCTTCGTCGGCGTTTCTGGCGGCGTTGGTTGTGGAGAAAGTGTCAACACATGTGGCATCCCACACGAGGCACCGGCCATTCTTGTAAGGGTAAGTGGTCATCCCATCTGGCCGTTTGCCGTCTTCTCTGTGAAGTCCATGTGGTTCGAGGATTGATGCAAAGTTAGCACTCTGCAGGGCCCGTTTTATGACATTATTTAGTGCAGAGTGTCTTGGCAGGCGGCCTGCGTTGTAATTACATGACAAGGCATGGTGACCTTGAGCATCCATCCTCCCATCACACTTGCAAGTGTGTGGGTGACAAACTGCCGCACCCACTCTGAGCGCGATGGCGACCCGGAGCGCTTCAGCATCCAAGTGAGTTCCAAGAGGTGGGATGGGGATGGCGTGTAACCACAAGCCACTCTCCGAACGGGCGGCTGCCTGGAGGCGTGCTTTTGCAACCTGGTCTGCATTGGTTAGGAGATTTTCTTGAGTTTTCTTCGCCGAGATGGTATCCCACGCTTTCTGCTTGCTCCTGGAGGTACCCTGAGGCTCCTCCTCTACTCCTGTACTTCCCTTCCAGGTGTCTATTGTATTGTATTCCTTTGTATATTTTCCCAGCCTAAACATGTCTGATATTTCCTCCTTCCAGGTGTCCTCCTCATCTTTAATAGATTCCAGAATCTTGTTGATGCGACCTTCATCCTGCTCTTTTCGTTTTGTCCAGTCTAGTTCCTCCTTTTCTTCCACCCCTGATATTATGAGGCAGTTAGCCCTATGACTTTCTTCCTGGATGGCCTGAGAGTTTTCGTGGATGCCTTGCTTAACCATACTTTTTACCTGGTCCTTTATCCTAACATCTTGCTGTTTCTGTTCATCCACTATCTTCCTGAATTCGTCACTGTGTGCCTTGCTTACACTGTCTAAATCTTTTACCACTTGGTATGTGTTTCTATTTCCAATATTTTATCATAATTGTTGATTAATAAGATGACAAATAAAATCTATAATGAAAGTAATGAGCATACAAAATAAATAATTCATTTAAATGCAATAATGATAATATGGTTAATACTAATTATGAAAATCCTTGACGGACAACTTACATTAAATATAACTGTTAGACATAAAGTACAAAACAAAGGTAACATGGAAAAGAAAAAATAGCAAAATTGAATGAAATAAGAAAGTCAAAGATGTAAAATTAAATAAGCATGGTACAATTTAAGTAATTAAAGGAATTATACACATATAATATAAAACAAAAAGGAAGAACCTAAAACATTAGAGAAAATCCAATTTAAAAGATAAAAATACAATACAAAGCAAACTAGCAAAGACTCGATAACTTAAATGTAAGATGAAACTAAACTATAAAACAAAATAATAAGTAAACAGGGGAAAATCTTACAATTTTCAATGAAGTATTTAAAAGTAAATGTAACTCACCTAAATCCGGTCATCCTGCCAAGCCACAGATCCTTGAGGGGAATTGAAGTAGGTCTTGAGGTAGTTGCGTTGAGCCTTGGCAAGCATGGTTGCAGTGTTGCGGGTCACGGGTGGGATGTTGTTTCCTACAGGTGGGTCACTCCTCCAGGCGGCAGGTATGAGTTGGTGGGTGTGTGGGTCCTCTTGATCTACCTCTGATTGGGGTGGGCATCGTCCTCGTAGGATGTTGTGCAGAATGCATGAGGCCAACACAACAACCTCTACACATTCAGGTTTTAGAGATATTGCAGTGTGGAAAACCCGGAAGCGGTTGGCAAGAATGCCAAAGGCGTTCTCTACCGTCCGGCGGGCCCTGCTGATTCTGTAGTTGTATATTCGTTCCGGTTTCGTGAGGGATCGTAGGGGGTAGGGCTTCATCATGTAGGCGCGCAGAGGGAATGCATCATCACCTACTAAGAAGTATTCCATGGGTGGTCCAGTGGGATCGGTAGAGATGACCTCGGTGGGTGGCAGATTTGCGTTCTGTTTCTCAAGCAACTTAGACAGACTGGTGTGTGCAAAGCCACCACCATCAGACTCTGACCCTATGGCACCAACGTCGACGTAAATGAACTTGTAGTTGGAGTCAACAATTGCCATCAGGACAATGGAAAAAAACTTCTTGTAGTTGAAGTAATATGTGCCACCAAAGTTTGGGTTTCGGATCCGTATGTGTTTGCCATCAATGGCTCCTACACAATGCGGCAGATTCCATCGTTCCTCATAGCCGCTGGCAACCTCCTTCCATTCAGCAGGCGATTGTGGCGTCTTGATCTCCTGATCTCCGTAGACAGAAATGATGGCCTGGCAGGTGTCTGGAACAATTTGGCTGATGGTGTTGTGGGCAACACGAAAGTTGTATTGCAGGCTCTTATAGGAATCACCCGTAGCGAGGAAACGTAGGGTGATGGCCACCCGCAGACCAGGAGGAATGGGGTTCCGCCAGAACGTAGGTTTCCTCTGAATGAGGGGGGTGACACGTTCCACTATCTCATCAAATAGTTGTTTGTCTACCCGGGTGAAGTTTTTGTACAGTTGTGGACATTCTGTGGCCAACTCTTGCATCAGCTTCTCATAATGGCCATGTTCAGGCCTTCGTTGTAGATATGGCCACACCCACACTGTCCTCTTGCTCCTTTCCTTCTTCTTCTCTTGTTCATCTTCATGGATGTAGTTCTAGCAAGCAGTTCTAACATTTCTATGTAGGAAATGATCCATTGAAATAGCCGAGTGTTATGCCTGTTCTCCGGTTTGATTAGGGAGTTCACCATCTTGAACTCCTCCAGGATGTATTCCGTGATGTTCTTCATGGTGCCGAGTCAGGAGTGGGAATGGGAACGTTGTGGCCAGCCCTGCCCTTTTGTAGTTCCCAGATTCCAACCCAGACCTACGTGGTTGACAAAGACTGTCTTTGTCTGTGTTTGGACAGACGGGGTGTGCCTACGATTGTCCGGAAACGGTCCACGTAAGTCCTACAAACTCCCAAGACGTATGGCCTCAGCTACGCAGGTCTTGTGGGGGCGTGGCCATGGGCGTGGCCTGTGTTCCCGCAAATCGGGCAGCCCAGGCGGACTAACGGGGACATGCTTACGCAAGTCGCAAGCACGTACGTAGTTCCATACGACTACAGAGGAGGGAGTAGCAATATCTGCATTTGTGGTGAGGTTGAATAAACTGGAGCGGAAGCTAGAGGAACAGGAGACAAAAAGCTTAGATTATGAACAAAGAGAAAAACGGATGGCAAACCAAATTGGTATTCTGAAGGATGAGAATTACGTGTTAAGGGTTTGTATTAGCGAAATGCAGGAAGAAATGGACAGGATGAAGAAAGATATGAAGGATGTTGAATTAAAGAAGGATGAATTTCAAAAGAACGAGGAGGTAAGGAATTTGAAATTTTCGGAGATAGTAAAGGAGCAACAGATACATAGGCAGGGAGGTAACTTTGAAAAGGATGTAGTTAAGGTAATTAGACAGAAGGAAAATCTAGTGAGGGAGACTGCTGGAAGAAAGAAATGTATTGTGATAAGAGGAGATAAGGAGAAACACAATGTAAAGAGAGAGGAGAGAAGTAGGATAGAGAGAGACCGAGTGAGGGAGATTCTACAGGTAGTGGACGAGGGTGTGAGAGAGTGGGAGAATGAAATTGAAGACATGCATAGAATTGGAAAATATAAACAGGAGTCTAGCCTGTCTAGGCCAATGAAAGTGCAGTTTCGCACAGTAGGAATAGTAGAGGAAATCATGAATAATAAATGGAGGTTGAAAGATAAGGATTGTCTGAAGCATATTTACATCGAAAAAGACTTGGACTTAGATGAAAGAAACAAAATTAAAAGTTTGAGGGATGAGGTGAAGGAATTGAATGCCAAAAGAACAGAACAAGAAGTGGAATTTTGTTATTGGAGACTGGTAGGAACGAAGAAGAGGAAATTGTTCATCAAAAGCCCACAGAGGAAGACGGAGGGGCAAACAGAGAACTTAGGGATGAACGGTCGGACAGGGGAAGCGAGTACCAGTACCGAAGGACAGGAGGGAGAGACTGGTGTAAACCAGGAACAAGTGAGAGGAACAGGGCAGGTGGATAGCACGGGGGAGCAAGGGAGAGAAGGTGGAGTGGAAGCGGGGGGGGGGGGGGGAGAGTCTGGGAATATTAGGGAAAGAGAAAAAAAGAAAGGTGTAAGAAGGGGGGAGATGAAGCTGATGTATAGTAATGTGGATGGCTTGCTGTCTAAGAAATTAGAATTGAATGACTATATTGAGAAATATAAACCACATATTATGTGCTTAGCAGAAACAAAGTTGAGAGGTGGTACTGAATTGGGAGTGTTGGGATGGGAAGGGTACAATGTGTGGAGAAAAGATAGAGAAGGAAAAGTGGGCGGTGGAGTGTTAATAATGACTGACAAAAATATAGAAGCAAGTGAGATTAACCTAGGCAATAATAGATCAGAAATTATAGCAGTGACAATAAAAGACAAGGACAACAAAGCAACTGATATAGCAGTGGCTTATATACCACCACAAACTAGAGCATGGAAGCGGGATAAATATGATCAACTAATCACGGAATCTCTAGATGCACTAAAAATACTTTTTGATAGGAAAAATAAATTATTATTAACAGGTGATTTCAATTGTAAGGAAGTCAATTGGGAAGGGTTAGATGCGGGAAATAATAATGAATCTTGGGGCAGTAAATTACTGAATCTAGTAACAGAAAACATGTTAACACAACATGTTAGAGAAAACACACGAATCAGAGGGATAGATGAACCATCCAGGCTAGACCTAGTCTTCACCAGTGATCCACATGATGTTAGAAAGATAAATTATCGTTGTCCCTTGGGAAAAAGTGATCACAAGATTTTAGAAATGGAGATGGATTTGGGAAAAAATTAGGAGAGAAATGAAGGACATAAAATAAATAGATACAATTATGCTAAAACTGATTTTAAATCATTGAAACATTATTTCCAAAGTATAAATTGGAAGGAACTAGAAAGACTGGAAATGGTTCAAGACAAATATAGACTTTTCCTGAAAGTATATGAAGAAGGGATACATAAATATGTCCCAAGGTTCCAATCAGGGGTAAAGAAGGAAAAAGAATGGTTCAATATAAGATGTAGTAAGGCACAGGATAGAAGAAACCGAGCCTGGAATATAGCACGGAAGAGACATAGTGAAAATAACTGGAATAAGTACAAGGAGAAAAGAAATGAATACGTAAAGATACGACGCGAGGAACAATATAAATATGAAAGGAATATTGTAGAGAAGTGCAAAAATGAGCCAAAACTATTTTATAGATTTGTAAATGGAAAAACAAAAGAAGGTGTTGTCAGACTAAGAGTTGGAACAAACAGCTATGAGAAAGATAAAGAAGTGTGAAGTTATGAATGAAAAGCTTCAGTCAGTGTTTTGTAAAAGAGGAGGAGTTTATAGAACCTGATAGAGAAATGAGAACACCACAGATGCCTGAAATGAAAGTGACAAAAAGTGAAGTGCTGAAATTGATGCAGGATTTGGACGTGAGGAAATCAATGGGACCAGATGGAGTGGCTGGATGGATCCTCAAAGAATGTGCGGAAGAGTTAGTGGAACCAATCTATGAAATCATCAAATCTTCACTGAATGAGGGAGACCTGCCAGTGGAATGGAAGAGAGCTAACATACAGTAAACTTCCGTAATCCGACGACCGATAATTCGAATCTCCCAATAGTCCGAATTTTTCAATTTGAGGCCAAATCCGAATTCACCCAATAGGCCTAGTCCGAATTTTTCAATTTGAGGCCAAATCCGAATTCACCCAATAGTCCGAATTTTTGAATTTCCCGGGCGCGCGATATTTCCAAATATCGGCCCTCTAGCGGCCAGGCCGGGCTAAACAGTCTGCCGTTGTCGGTCTACCTGAAACGTTGTTTATCCCGTGTTTATCCTGTGATATAGTGACTTAGTGATGGGTCCCACAGCAAGTTCAGGTGCACGAGGGAGGAATGACAAGAACAAACATAAGAGGAAGCACGTAACTCTGTCCATAGCTGATAAATTGCGAGTGATAGCGATGGTAGAGAAAGGCAGTGATCGGCGTAAAGTTATGGAAACTTTTAATATCGGTGCCTCCACAGTTTCAAACATAGTGAAGGCAAAGGCTAACTTATCAAAGTTTGTTGCCTTTGGAAAGTCAAGTTACACGGGTGATGTGAGAAAGACAATGAAAAAACCAAAACATGAAAAACTTGACGAGGCAGTGCATAAGTGGTTTACGGCCAAGCGGGCTGAGGGCAAGCCTATCTCAGGGCTTATGATAATTGAAAAGGCCAAGCAATTCCTGGGTGATATGAATATGGAAGACGATATAAAATTCTCCGATGGCTGGTTGAGAAACTTTAAAATTAGGCATGGAATTAGGGTCCTAGATGTCGCCGGAGAAAAGAATTCTGCCGACAAAGAGGCCGCCGATCGGTTTGCACACATTTTTGCTACCATTGTTCATGATCACCAGCTGACCCCAGACCAAATCTTTAACGCCGACGAGACAGGGCTATATTGGCGCTGTTTGCCAACAAGGACATTAGCTGGTAGAGGAGAGAGGCTGCACCCGGATTCAAGATGAATAAAGAACGTCTCACAATCCTGCTGAGTGGGAATGCTTCCGGTAAATGTCGCAATCGTTTGTTTGTTATCGGCAAGGCTAAGAATCCCTGTGCTTTCAAGAACATGCGAGGGAAGTTGCCAGTGATCTATGATGCACAGAGCAATGCATGGATGACTGCCCAAGTATTCCATGATTGGTTCTTTAAGCACTTTGTTCCCGAAGTCAAGGCCTACTTCAAGTCGATTGGCCTTTCTGAGGACACCAAGGCTGTCCTATTCCTGGATAACTGCAGAGCACATCCCCCTGCCTACGAACTAGTGTCTGGAAACATCTTTGTCACCTACTTGCCCCCTAATGTGACTAGTCTGATACAACCAATGGACCAGGGTGTGTGCCAAAAGTTTAAGCAGAGCTACAAGTCCTCATTTGCCCGCAAGCTGATTAACTCTGATGAATCAGTAAAAACTTTCCAGTCAAGTTTTTCCATCAAGGATGCCATATATGATGCTGCCCTAGCCTGGAAGGATGTTTCGGAGGTAACCCTGAAGAAATGTTGGAACAAGCTGTATGCCCAGGTTGATGACCCTGAAGAGGTTGAAGAAGATGAGCACGATTTCGAAGGCTTTCTTGGGCGTCGCAGGGAGGCAATCAACGAAATCCGAGGCCTGATGGATACCGTGCCGGTCAACGACCCCAAGAGGATGACTGAAGAGGATATTGAGGAGTGGGTTGATGTGGATGGTGACCTGCAGGGCGAGGAAGAGGTGACAGATACAGAAATTATCCGGAGTGTTGTGGAGCCAGAATATGTTGAGGAGCACTCGTCTGAGGAAGAGGAAGAGGCAAATGACGATGGCAAAGTAACCTGGAAGGAAGCTGCTACCTATTTCGATGGTATGGTCAAATTTGTGGAACAGTCTAGCCAATATAATGCAAGTGAAACAATCAATTTCCACATCCTCCGTAATGAGTTCTATGAGAAAAGGGGCAGGGCAGTCAAGCAGGCAGACATCAGGGACCTGATGAAAAACATGCACCAACGGGGCCGTCGATCAGATGAACCAGACAACCCTAGACCTGCAACAATGCCTCTCACAGACGACTCGCGTACCAGCTCACCTGAACCTCTTACCACACCAGAACCTATGCCTCCTGCTGATTTTGAAGGCTGGGAGGACCTAGCATCCCCTGTGAAGGCCACTCCTGAGGTAGCCCCAGCTGCCCCTGTGGTAGCTCCTGCCAGCCTAGCCACTCCTGAGGTAGCCCCAGCCGCCCCTGTGGTAGCCCCAGCCGCCTCTGTGGTAGCTCCTGCCAGCCTAGCCACTCCTGAGGTAGCCCCAGCCGCCCCTGTGGTAGCCCCAGCCGCCCCTGTGGTAGCTCCTGCCAGCCTAGCCACTCCTGAGGTAGCCCTAGCCCTAGCTCCCCCTTCAGATATTGAAGGCTTGGAGGATATGGCTGTGGAGTAATAATCAGTGAAGTGTAGTAGATTTAAGGACCCCCAAAAAAATATAAAACCAGCAAAATACAAAAAAAAAATAAGTCTTTTTAAGTTAATTTTACATTAAAGTACACTTACAGTGCAGAGCAGTGATTATAAGTTACTAATATGGGGCTAGGGGGCTAGTGGCTGGGTTGGGGCTGGTGCTGGGGGCTTATCTTCAATTCTACACATCTTTTCTCTTCATATAAGGCGAGTTAAAGTCATGATTAGTCATTATTATCATTATTATCAGTATTATCATGTGTTTGTGTCTTGGTTTGGGTCTTCAAAAAAAAGTCGGGGGGGGGGGGTAACGTCCGATAATCCGAAAAATCCACTAATCCGAACGAGGGCCGGTCCGCTGCCCTTCGGATTAACGGAAGTTTACTGTAGTACCAATTTACAAAGGAGGAGACAGAGAAAATCCGCTTAACTACAGACCGGTGTCCCTCACCAGCATTGTTTGTAAAATTTGTGAGAAAATTATAAGGAAAAAGTGGACACACTTCATTGAGGGACAGGGGGTGCTTAGCGAGAAACAGTTTGGATTCAGGGAAGGGAGATCTTGTGTATCTAACTTATTAAGCTTTTATAGCAGAGTTGTAGATGTTACACAGGAGAGAGAGGGATGGGTTGACTGTGTTTACCTGGACCTGAAAAAGGCCTTTGACAGGGTGCCTCACAAAAGGTTATTGTGGAAATTGCAGGTTGTTGGAGGTGTACATGGTAGGATGTTAAAATGGATGGAAAACTTTTTAATAGGAAGAGAAATGAGGACCACGATACGAGACGAATATTCACAGTGGAGGAGTGTGACGAGCGGAGTACCACAGGGATCAGTGTTGGGTCCGATAATGTTCCTACTTTATGTAAACGACATGCCAGAAAACTTGAATAGTCATATGAATATGTTTGCGGATGACGCTATGATCATGAAGAATGTCACCTGTATAGAAAGTTGTCAGGATCTTCAAAAGGACCTAGATGAGTTGCACAGATGGAGCCAAACCTGGAAAATGAGTTTCAATGCAGAAAAGTGTCATGTTTTGGAAGTGGGAACAAGTGAGATAAGGCCAAGCTGGGAGTACAAATTAGGAATTGAAATAATTGGCAAAACACGGCATGAGAAGGACCTTGGAGTGATAATACAAGATGATCTATCCCCGAAGAAGCATATTAACATGATCATTGGAGGAGCATATGGAATAATAACCAATATGAGAGTGGCATTTAACTACAGTATTTGGATGAAGAAATGTTAAGAAAACTGATAATGACTATGATAAGACCAAGATTAGAATATGCAGCAGTGATATGGTCACCACATTTGAAAAAACATATAAACAAATTAGAGAAAGTCCAAAGGATAGCAACGAAGATGATCCCAAGATTGAAGGAGTTGACATATGAGGAAAGACTTAAGACACTACAACTGCCTACCTTGAAAGAGAGAAGGGAACGAGGCGACTTAATAACGATGTTCAAGGGAGTAAAAAGTTTGGAACGAGTAGATAGGGAAGATCTATTCGTGAGACATAATGGAAGGACAAGAGGGCACGAGTTTAAGCTGAGGAAGGGCAGATGTCGTAAGGACACAAAGAAATTCAGCTTCCCATATAGGAGTATTTATTAGTGGCCCCTCCATCATTGACGAACATGCCAATTACATAAGGCATCCTCTTCAAACACTAATCCGCCGTAGTTTGAATCTACCGCGCAGAGCATTTAAAATCTGAGGAGCCTTCATCATGAGTGCACGCGACCTCACTCATGGCTTCAGTCATTATGAATTGGGTTCTCACTACGAAAAAACTTCGTAAAAAATAAAAAACAAAAAGAAAATAAGAATAACTATCCAATAAGCTTTCCATCATATCGTAGATGTACTTGTGTGGATCTTTGACCAGACGCTGATTCAGGCGTCATTCTTCCTTCACTGACATATCAAGTAAACCAAAATCCTTAATACATCAACGAATGGCAAGGGGATGGTCGGGAGGGCCCCAGTCGTCAATGATTACGGGGCCACTACTAAATATTAGGTTTTCTTTATCTCCTTACAGGAGTCAAACCTATAATTTATTAGTGGCCCCTCCATCATTGACGAACATGCCTGATTTCTAAGACTGGAGGGGGACATTCGTAATCATATCATAACTCTAGAAAAGCAGATAATCAAACAACCACATAGTATTCTTACTTTTGTAAAAAAGAGATATTCGGGTGCATAAACTTTATACAGCCTAAATCTTCAAAAAGGGGTACAAGCAGGAGCGTGCTTCAAAGAAGCCTGCTTGAAAAAGGGTTAACTCTGAGACTCTGTGCACAGATCTGCTAGTTAAGAAGGCACCCCACTTAAAGTAAGTGGTGAAAACTAAAAACTTATAAGTTTACATGTGCACATATAAACCCCATTAACTAGTGGATATATTCCTAAAAATATAACCAAACATAAATGAATTCTTGTACATTCGTAGAAGTACTGAACTCGTGTACTTATGCAGAAGTAATTACTGCAAAAAAAGTCGTAGTTGCCACTACCGAGATTTCTCAAAAATCTATTGCTTCACAGCCAAAGCTACTTACAACAAGAATTGTCGTAACACTACTATTGGCCTTTAGCACAATTTCCTGCAATGAATACTACAGAGAAATTTTATAATACAATGCCTACAACCAGTATCACAGCTCGTATGTTCCGAACACATACTCCGGAGGGGTCTAGGGTGTCCTATCTCACACTGACTGCACCCCCCCCCCCCCCCCTTTTTCTTGAAATTAAACAAAACGTGACTAAAAGGGCCACCTAGACCCTCTGCCGTAAAGCTATACATGGCAAGGAAGGTTTGTCCAGAGCTACTGAAAGGTATCTACTGGACTTATTTTTAACAACCAATTCAGAAAATTATGATGTTACAGTGAGGTCCCCACTTGGATCTTCTGATCACTGTCTGATACAGGCCACCTGTCTATCACCTACCACACCTTCCCACTCTGAACCTGTTTTGGTGACTAAATGGCATTACGATAGGGCAGACTGGGAGGGTCTTCAAGGTTTCTTTATTGATATTCCCTGGACCTCTTTCTTTTCTAATGATGCACACTCCACCTTGAGCCACATACAAGATTTTGTAAAAATTGGAATGGAAACTTTTATTCCTCATCAAAAGTACAGTAAAAGATCTAATTCACCTAAATGGTTTGACCATAATTGTGCTAGAGTAACTGAACAAAAAGCAATAGCCTACAATGCATACACAAGATCAAAAACATATGAAGCCTTTAATTACTTTAGAAACATCAGAAATCATGCCAAAACTGTATTAAACCTAACTAAATCAAACTTTCTCCATAAGCAGGCAAATAAACTTCTAAATAATCCAAATGATAACAAAATATTTTGGTCTACTCTTAACTCATTCAAATCCAACTTCACTACTGCTTCATCCATTCCATCATTAAAATCTCCGACTGGCAATCTTGTAAGTGACCCACGAGGTAAAGCTAACCTTCTTGCAGATATTTTCTCCACCAACTCAACCTTAGATGAAATAAATCAAGATGTCCCTGTACTTAATTTTAATTCACCTGAAATTCCCTCACTTAAGATCCACACCAGACATGTCAAAACTATTTTGCAAAATCTCTCAGTAGATAAGGCTCCTGGTCCAGATGAAATTCCTCCAATAGTACTTAAGAATTGCTCCTTGGTGCTCGCTCCTGTATTGGCAAAATTTTTCCGTCTGTGTACTCATACCTCATGCTTCCCAGTACCCTGGAAAGAAGCAAACATCCATCCAGTTCCTAAAAAAGGTGCCTCTTCAGATCCATCAAACTACAGACCAATAGCTATAACTTCCACTCTTGGCAAAGTTTTTGAAATTATATTAAATAATCACATAATTAAGCATCTGGAGAATAATAAATTAATCAGTGATAGGCAATATGGTTTTAGACGATGTCGATCAACTGCAGACATTCTTTGCCTTCTTACGCATCAAATCAACCAAGCTACAGACCAACATGGTGAAACACATACAATAGCACTGGATATATCAAAGGCATTTGATAGAGTCTGGTATCAATCCTTATTGTCGAAGATGTCACACTACGGCCTTGCATCATTAGTTCCACTAATTTCTTCTTATCTTCATAACAGAAAAATACGTGTAATGGTAGATGGCCTTTATTCTCAATTTCACTCAATAAATGCTGGTGTTCCCCAGGGATCAGTTTTGGCCCCAACTCTGTTCCTCATTCATATCAATGATCTCATATCTACCACTCATAATCCAATACATTCCTACGCAGATGACTCAACACTCCACAGTTCCTTCACATTTACCAATTCTTTCACCCAACCCGATCTTATAAATTCAAAAATAAACACTGCAATTTCTCTGAACCAGGACCTTTCTAGAATTAATGAATGGGGACAAGAGAATCTAGTTTCCTTTAATGCACAGAAAACCAAGTACATTCAATTTTCTAACCGACAGAATCTCACTGACTCCCATATTTTTTAATGATGTAAATATTCCCACTTCCCCTAGTATTGACATTCTCGGTGTAACATTAACTACTAACTTGAGCTGGACACATTATGTTAGAAGCATTGCTAAGAATGCCTCTAAAAAACTGGGACTCCTGTACAGAGTTCGAGAATTCTTCACTGACGAGCAGTTGGCCGTAATATATAAAAGTCATGTGCGCTCTCAGATGGATTACTGTTCACCTCTGTGGGGTGGAAGTGGAGTGGTTGCATTGAGGCAGTTGGACAAAATTCAAAATAAAGCTATTAGATTAATCAATAACCCTGCAATCACACAGGACCTTCCTACATTAGTCATACGAAGAAACGTTGCATCCCTTGCATTATTCTACAGATATTTTCACAGCAATTGTTCCGAGGAACTTGCTTCAATTGTGCCGCCTCTCCACATCTTTCCCCGTAGAACTAGGGCAGCTGAGAGCGCCCATGAATTTACACTTTCTCCTCCACAATGCAGAACTTCTGCTTATCAGAATTCATTTATCCCCAGAGCTACTACTCTTTGGAATTCACTTCCCTCGAATTGCTTTCCACAAACTTACAATCAACAAATGTTTAAATCCAGTTGTTACAAACATTTTATGAATGGAGGATGCCTTTAGGCACATGGACCTTTTTGTTTTATCTGTGTTTTTCCTTCCTCCGTTCATTGTCTCTTTTAAAAAAAAAAAAAAAAAAAAAAAATCCTGATTAGAGGCCCACAACTGTGTGGACGTAATAACTTCCACCGAAATATTATTAAGGAAACGTCAAGAGGCTGTCCCCTTGCGTAAATTGTGGGTCTTACCCACAACGCCGGGATGCTTCTCTTTAAAGTCCTCGACCAAGAGAGAAGCCAGTGTACGCTCCATCAAACGTTCACCCGGACTTGCGACCCATAAAGCACCCTGGTGATTTAGAGGTGCCACTCTTAAATATTTGGTTAGAGCTTGCACTGGGCAAAAAAGATGGTGCACCTTTCCCCTGTTTAACGCCGGCACCGTGAACTCTGAAAACACGTGTTCACTGTGCTCAATCTCGGCCATGAATCCTGGGGAAGGTGCAATGTGAATACACTCATGAAGCCTATCAAACCTGAGGCAATTAGGTGCGTTGCTCATCGCCGCCAGCTCAGATACTCTGTTCCCGGGAGCCAAAGCCATAAGGAATACTGCCCTTTTGTAAAATCTGCAGTCTTTGGTACATACGGGAACGAGAATAACGACGATGCTTTGTCCAGAGACCATGTAGGCCTGAGCTGACGGGGAGGTGGGCGGAGTTTAAAACCTGCCCACATAAATCACTTTCAGATAAACGTTTCTGCATGAACAGATAAATTAAATAATAAACAACCAACGCCACCGAGGGCACAGTTTGTTTTGTTCTAAGAATCCGAGACGTAAAAGCTTTCCAATGCGATTGAAACTGTCGCTTTGTAGACTGGGTATATTGATTCGTGAATATCTTGGTCACGTCGCTACCATAAGGTGCTAGCCACTTGGCCTCCTGAATGTCCACAATGAACAAGTCTGCGAGGTTTCTAGGTTGCCAATTGTGTTCTAAGTGGAACAACCCGACCAGGAGGGACACTGGGTGCGGGCACCACGTGTTCAAATGCTGGTACCACACTGCGCCGGCCACAGGGGCGCGATTAGCGAGACTACGCCTCGCTAATCCTGTAGTTTGTTGACTACGTGGCACATTAGAGACGCGTCTGGCGGCGGAAAAGAGATAAATGGAACTCAACCTGTTCTCGTCCGTCATCAGAGCGTCAGGTCCGCCCGCCGGGTGAGGTACGACTGTGAGTATCGCCATACACCTTGGCTGTGGCTGTCCCTCGCTTGCGAGCTCGGTATACTCCCTGAACGGGAGCCCTCGTCCGAGTCCCGTAAAGGTTTATGATAATTAAAAGCTCCCATAGCTCATTAACACATTGAAAGCAGGAGCTGGTGAGCAAAATCATAAAGTATACTAATTAATTTAATTTATATTTAATTGTATTAAAATAAATTACTATAAATAAACACAATATTATCATAATATAATCATAGAAAATATATATGTTTATTATGATTCAGCTATTAAATTATTTCATTAACAAATAAAAATAAGATAGGGCTACCTGAGCTTAACGGCGTTGAACATACAGCAATGAGAGGTTCAAGTGCCGACACGACAGAGACTGGGGGAAAACTACCCCGCCCCCGGGAACTACCTGGTCACCTGGTGCAACACCGGTAATCCGCCCTGGAAAGAGAATTTTCCGGGGATTAATGCTCATAGGGTTACACCCAAAAAACGGTACAAAATATGTGCCTCAAAACCGCCGGTCAACGAACCGTAGCACTCCACCACTACTTTTCGTTGTCCTTTAGTATCATATTAAAGATTTCAGCATATCTTTACCTGTCCAGAAGATTTAAGCATATCTTCTGAATCCTCATAAAGATGAAGCATATCTTTAATAAAGATGAAGTCTTTCAAGTATCCCTTTACACTTGAAACACTAGTAAGATTCCGGCATCTTTTTATCCCATAAAAAGTCTAAGCCTATCTTAATCTCTACTCTGGCGTCACCCAGAAGCCCTCATAGATCGCCGTCTTGAAGGCCGTGATACCCTATTGTATCAATCAATTGTTTGGCAAATTATCGCGAATTGCAAATCAGTTAATATAACCACCCAAAGGTACAACCGCCGGGTTTTATATGCAATGTCAAACCAATTGTACCTGCCCCAGACCTCTTTGTAAAAAGGTCGCCGGGAGGGAAAGACTAAACAAACAAACGGCATTGTTTCAATGGCTTATTAAAGATTTCAGCATATCTTTTATCTGTCCAAAAGAATTAAGCATAACTTCTTAATCCTCATAAAGATGAAGCATATCTTTATTAAAGATGAAGTCTTTCAAGTAACCCTTTACACTTGAAACACTAGTAAGATTCAGGCATCTTTTTATCCCATAACAAGTCTAAGCCTATCTTAATCTCTAATCCGGCTTCTCCCAGAAGCCCTCATAGATCGCCGTCTTGAAGGCCGTGATACCCTATTGTATCAATCAATTGTTTGGCAAATTATCTCGAATCGCAAATCCGTTAATATAACCACCCGAAGGTACAACCGCCGGGTTTTATATACAAGGACCCCAATGGAAATACGCCTAACGGCCTTATTGGGCTATCCTTAGTTGGAATTATGCAAGGCTGGTACATGTCATATTTATAACATACTATGTGGTACCAACTCTGTAAATTGCTAACTGAATAAATATTATTATTATTATTAATGTCAAACCAATTATACCTGCCCCAGACCTCTTTGTAAAAAGGTCGCCGGGAGGTAAAGACCAAACAAACAGACAGCATTGTTTCAATGGCTTTGAAAAGCAGAGAAAACCAAGGCCAACAGGTGTCAGCCTGATCACCTAGAAAACTGAGTGGAGCCCCCCTCGACGGGAATAACTCAGGAAGCCTGATCCCAGGCTCGACCATAGAAAACGCAGTTTCTGATGAGCCCTCAAGCGACCAAACTCGTCGGGGTAACTTACCTATTTTAGCCATCCTGACTAAAACTCGGTAAACAAAAACGGTGTTCTCGGAGCAACGAGAAAAACGCCGGAAAGGTAACCCACACTAAACTATACATTACAGGAGGGCATAATGCATAAAGCAATGAATAACACAGGAAGCCTGGTCCCAGGCTCGACCACAGAAAACGCAGTTTCTTATGAGCCCTCAAGCGACCAAACCCGTCGGGGTAACTTACCTATTTTGAGCCATCCTGACTAAAACTCGGTAAACAAAAACGGTGTTCTCGGAGCAACGAGAAAAAACGCCGGAAAGGTAACCTACACCAAACGAGACATTTTAACACATTTCATACAAAGGGTGTGCGCAAAAATAGGGATACCTGAACAGGAGGGCGTAATGCATAAAGCAAAAATCGGGGCAAAGGTAGCCATGACAGAGACTGGTGGGATAATTACTCCAGATTCTGCATAGACCCGCCGGGACCCAGCTCTGGAAAAAAAAAAAAAATTCCAGGAATTAATGCTCATAAGGTTAACCCAAACATGTTCGCACACAAGTGTTAAATAACCCGCCGGGTAACGAGACGTAATACTCAACGACGACAGCTCGCTACGCGGTGGGGTTTCCTAAGTAAAAGATTTCAGAATATCTTAATTTGTCCAAAAGATTTATGAATACCCTCTGACATAATATATAAAGACCAGCATGGCGTTTATAACTGATGAAGTCTTTCCGGTGGTGTTTGTTTCAAGATTCAATTTTGGAAAAAAAAAAACTAAAAAAGACGCCGGCCCCCGAAGTATCTCGTAGATCAAAAACTGGGAAGCCTGACAAATATACGAGATCTAACTTCTCCCGAAATATCTTTTTAGATCGCCGTATGTTGAAGGCGGCGATACAAAACGTATCCCTCAATTGTCTGGTTAACTAACTGAATCGTAAATTCGTTATTCCCATCCCTCATGATATGTTAGTCCAAAATACTGGGAACTGGGAATATCCATTACGATACTTGTCTAAGTAAAATGGATTGATTATAAAGTAACTAAGACAGGACAACACGAGCGCTGCTCAATTCCTGTAAACTACAAATAGGTAAATACATTATGTCTGACGTAACACTGGCCCCGTCACGGTACGTCTGTCGGGAAGTGCAATAGTCGTGGTCTATACGGGCGTACACGGCCGGACTACGCCCGTCAGAACACAAAATTGGCGATCACGCCTGACGGGAGCTGTCGGGAGCGATATACGTGAATGTGTGACCCCAGCATAATGCTTCGTTCCGAGTGTATCGCATGCGATCTGCACGTCATTATACGAAAACACTATACAGTACAGTCCTCCCTGGGAATTAGGGGGTCCTCCATATTTAGCGGAGGAAAAAATTATGCCCCACGTATGGGTGGATGGGACTTGTTAGTCTTGGTCGGCAGCCCATCTAGGGGAAACAACCCTACACAATTCGGGTAGACAGGACTCGACAGCCGTGGATGGCAACCTGTCTAGGGGAGCAAACCCCACACAAACCGCCTGCTGCCTTGCAGGCTAATCCCCTTATGACAAAAGCTAGGTCCACAGCCAACAACTGTGGTTGGGGGCTAGCTAGAGCAGGCACCCCACGTAAAACATGCTTCAAACTCGCCCAATGGCGGCTCGCCGACATGGAGGGACCTACCTCAGGCTCAGCTATGGCCTCCTGGGGGGTGAATCCTGGCCAGGAGGGCATAGTGTCTTTCTACCGACTGGCACTTTCCTCCTAGTAGCACAGGGGCCCGAACCAGGAGGTAGCGCACCGGGAGGCTGCCCTATCACTATAGGCCTACTCTGTTTATTTCTAACTGACGGTAAATTGCAAAGCTACCATCAAGATTTCTCAGAAATTATGAAGATTTGGTAGTGAAATCTGTAGTTAATTATGAAAACTTTTACTAATATGAAGGAGAGACATGGTAATTTCTTATTCTTCCTTTAGTTACCGAGAAATCAGTTATTAAGGGATTCAATTTACAGCCAGATAAAATCTCGGGTGGATGGGACTCGTTAGCCTTGGTCGGCAACTCATCTAGGGGAGACAACCTTATACAAATCCGGGTGGATGGGACTCGTCAGCCTTGGTTGGCAACCTGTCTAGGGGAGTAAACCTGATACAAATCCGTACTGCTTACCTAAGGGTAAGGCAGGTTAGTGGATGGATTAGCCGAACACCACTAGAAAAATAGTGCTAACAAGATGCACAGAGGGCCTCGGAGTCGGACGGATCCTAAATTGAGTGGTCAATCCTGGAAGTCCTTCACTAAACTGGCTCGAGTTGTCCCTCTCACAGGGAATAGGTCCGCTTGGGGGCATTCTGTGTATGGCCACCCTCGTAAGGGGAGTAAGGCGTCTGGCAATAGATAAGATAGATAGATAAAATTAAACCTCATATTTTTTTTATTTTTTTATATATTCCAACTACAGGTACTTCCTCTCGGGCATAGGCTGAGAGCCTATACATTCAACCGTTATGAATGGGGAAACCCATGAGATCTCGTTCAAGTCTAGGAAGTGAGACATGTATGTGAAGTATTTTTAGCTGCAACCAGCCCCTGCCATCTTGTCTTCGCAGGATGCATGGGGCTTAGTTGCTCACTCATGGCTCGAAGCAGCCCCATCTCTGAAGCTTCCTCGCTCCAGTGCTTTACTGTACTGTCTCACCTCCTACACTCGGACCCTCACTCTCAGAACGCCACCTATCGAGCAATGAACTCACTAGGCATTGTCCTCCTGTAGCATATTTTTAATATGGGAATATTCATACAGTGCTATTTATTAGTGGCCCCTCCATCATTGATGATATGCCTTAACCCTTCCTCCAAGGGCTGGCCTTCTAAATGACGGCAGTCCTATCCGGGCGATCTGGCCAAAAAACGTCGTAATAGGCCTAGGCCTATTTTTTGTATTTCAACTGCTAGAGAATTCACACATATCTCGAAATGTAGCCCTTACTTGTATCTGTAGACTGGCGTTGAGTAGAGCTCTCTAGGTCAACTGGTTCAGTTGACGATTTCCGTGGAGAGAGTTTTGATGCGGTTTTAGCAATATCGGACACTTACAAACACTAATTTTCGTTCTACCAGACAACAACAACAAAGGTCAGACTTCTTCTTCTTGTTTTTGAAGCTGTGCGTCGCTCCAACCGGATATGAATATGAAGGAGAAGGGAGTCTAGAAAAACGAGCCATCTCCCCTTAAGGAAGCAAACGTAGACATTTAGGAGCGTGACAACGTTTATTTATGGGCGTTAGTGAGATAACTACGTGGTGTAATTCATGGTTATTGTTTTTCAGATATTGCTCTCGCCCTCACTCTCACTTTCTTTCTCTCTCTCTCTCTCTCTCTCTCTATCTATCTCTCTATCTCTCTCTCTCTCTCTCTCTCTTCTTTGCTATCTTTTCCTTCCACTGTATCTTACTCTCGGGTTAGCTATATCTACTAGAATTTAGCCCTGATCACCTCGCTGGGATCGTAAGGTCTGTGTGGAGGGAGGTTTTTGGATGTTTTCTTTCAAGTTTGAAAGTTTACTACGGTTTTGACAACCCGTAAGGGAAGGAAGGAAAAACTACTATTTATTGGTGGCTCCTGGAGTCAATGACGTAAGTGCCTATGTTAATATGGCCTCGTTCCGGGCTCCTCTGAGCCCGGGTTAACCTGGATCACGGTGGTCGAGAACCAAGATCATCATAGGGGGTACCCCTTAATCATTCCTACGGTACGTCATTGGGTTGGAGCCACTGAAAAGTAGGAAATAAAAAGAAAAGAATTAGCACAGTTTGAACACCGCGCCGACGCGCGCTCACGGTCTACCTCTGTTTCCCATACACCTGCTAGTAGGCTGTTCCTCCCAGGAACCTTCTCTAATGTAATATCAAGTTGAGCATGTGTATGGGAAGGGGATGGTGGGAGGGCACTCTTTGTCATTGACTCCAGGAGCCACCAATAAATAGTAGTTTTTCCTTCCTTCCCTTACGGGTTGTCAAAACCGTAATTTATTGGTGGCTCCTTACGTCAATGACGTAAGTGCCTAGAATATCACGACCGGTGGAGGGACTTACATAAGCTCATCACGCTAAACCGCGACAAACTATTAGGAAGACCAAAACGAAAACTGTGACATGTGTCCAAATATAAGAGTACTGTACTGTATAGTCGTAAGAAAAAGATGTATAAGGCGGGTACCATTAAAGAAGCCTTATCTCGGAAAGACAGAACTACTGAGGTGTGAATACTGATACAGTAATTGTATATCACAAAATTAAAATTAAAATAAAGCTATGCATTTATAGTTGCAATAACGTATTAATATTGTTATGTAACAGATCTAGTGTGCAGTAATAGCACTCTTGTTATCCATTCCGGGTTGTGTGTCCTGCCAACTTGTCCTGGACTTAACGTGCCCCCCCCCCCCCTTTTTTTTTCATTTAAGGTGACAGGTAGGACGCACTTTCTATTACACCCTGGTAATAAGGCATTGAATAAACATAACCATCTACTTAATGGCTTTGGGGGGCATCATCCTGCCCTACAGCTATATTTATTAGTGGCCCCTCCATCATTGACGAACATGCCTATTACATAAGGCACCCTCTTCAAACACTCATCCGCCGTAGTTTGAATCTACCGCGCAGAGCATTTAAAAAACTGAGGAGCCTTCATCATGAGCGCATGCGACCTCACCCATGGCTTCAGTCATAATGAATTGGGTTCTCACTACGAAAAAACTTTGTAAAAAATAAAAACAAAAAGAAAATAAGAATAACTATTCAATAAGCTTTCCATCATATCGTGGATGTACTTGTGTGGATCTTTTGACCAGACGCTACTGCAGGCGTCATTCTTCCTTCTCTGCTCTGCGCTCAGCCTGCCCGGACGTGTCTCCCCACGCTCCGCGGGTTCCGCATTTGTTGCGTCCCTAGTGAGTTTTTTCTCATTTGTTTACTCCGGGATGTATCGAGTAAGGTTAGGATATGCGTAGCAGGAGTGTCCTGGGCTGGTTGCCCGCAGTGCAGTGTATTTTGGGTCGTGTGTTTGGGGCATCTATTTCGGATGTACCCTCGTGGTCCTGTTGTGGACAGGTGAACTTTTTCACAGTTAGCTAGCTTTGTGATGCAGGCGGCTTTCATTACGCGTTATTGCTTCTTTTTATCTTTCTGATGAGGTAGCGTATTTTTGCTGTCGTTCCCAGCGTATTTTTCTTCACTTAGTGAAGTTTTTTCTGGGTCCCGAGTCAGTTCTTCCCTTTGCCGGAAGTGTTTGCTACAGTGGTGTGTTGGCGGTGGTTCCTGTTGTGATATAATTCAGTGCTTTTTGTTTATATTCCGACATGTTACTGTTATCCGTCTGCCTAGGCCTAGCCAGCCTCTCGTAGCTTAACACATATACAAGTGTTATTGATTTATTTTCTAAATATGTACTACTGTGTCATGTGTGTCCTGGTTTAGTTGTGTATTGGCTAATTCCACGGACTATTTATGTGTCCTGGGTTAGTTGTGTATTGGCTAATTCCACGGACTATGTTGGGCCCGGCGTTAGTTGTGTTTTAGCTACGCCTCGGTCCGGTGTTGCGTTCAGATGGTATCTGGACGGGGTGGGTTATTTCCGGCGGGTTTTTCTCGGTTTCACCTTGATAACCCCGGCTGGTTGCCAAGTTTTGGCCACGCGTGGTTTAAAACAGGCTTGTTTCCCCGGCGAGTGGGTGTCTGTGGCTCCCCAGGACTGCGTCTCTGGGGTGCCTGTTTCAGGCTCCTTCTGATTCCCGGCGGGTTGGCTGTACCCATCTAACAGTGTTCATACGGACACGTGTTGTTTGTAGTTTTTTCGGTTTTACAAAGCCAACATAAAACTATGCTGTAGTTGTATTTCCTCCCCGGCGATCTGTTACAAAGAAGTGGGGATAGGAACAATTGGGGTTAACTTTTAAACTTTAAATCACCCGGTGGGTGCAACCTGGAAGGGTGGGATGACCGAATTTGCAAAATTCAGTTTAGTTGACCAGACAATTGAGGGATGCATTGTGTATCGCCTCCTTCAACATACGGCGCTTTAGGGCACAATTGGGGTTAACGTTTTTTAAACTATTATTCACACCCGGCGGGTGCTCCTTGGACGGATGGGAATAACAAATTTACAATTCAGTTAGTTAACCAGACAATTGAGGGATACGTTTTGTATCGCCGCCTTCAACATACGGCGATCTAAAAAGATACTTCGGCAGAAGTTAGATCTCGTATATTTGTCAGGCTTCCCAGTTTTTGATCTACGAGATAATTCGGGGGCCGGCGTCTTTTTTAGTTTTTTTTTTTCCAAAATTTAATCTGGAAACAAACACCACCGGAAAGACTTAATCACTTATAAACGCCATGATGGTCTTTATATATTATGTCAGAGGGTATTCATAAATCTTTTGGACAAATTAAGATATTCTGAAATCCTTTACTTAGGAAACCCCACCGCGTAGCGAGCTGTGGTCGTTGAGTATTACGTCTCGTTACCCGGCGGGTTATTTAACACTTGTGTGCGAACATCATTGGGTTAACCTTATGAGCATTAATTCCTGGAAATTTTATTTTTTCCAGAGCTGGGTCCCGGCGGGTCTATGCAGAACCTGGAGTAAGTTTCCCACCAGTTTCTGTCATGGCTACGTTTGCCCCGGTTTTTGCTTTTTGCATTACGCCCTCCTGTTCAGGTATCCCTATTTTTGCGCACACCCTTTGTATAAAATGTGTTAAAATGTCTCGTTTGGTGGGGGTTACCTTTCCGGCGTTTTTCTCGTTGCTCCGAGAACACCGTTTTTGTTTACCGAGTTTTAGTCAGGATGGCTAAAATAGGTAAGTTACCCCGACGAGTTTGGTCGCTTGAGGGCTCATCAGAAACTGCGTTTTCTGTGGTCAAGCCTGGGATCAGGCTTCCTGTGTTATTCATTGCTTTATGCATTACGCCCTCCTGTAATGTCTCGTGTGGTGTGGGCTACCTTTCCGGCGTTTTTCTCGTTGCTCCGAGAACACCGTTTTTGTTTACCGAGTTTTAGTCAGGATGGCTAAAATAGGTAAGTTACCCCGACGAGTTTGGTCGCTTGAGGGCTCATCAGAAACTGCGTTTTCTGTGGTCGAGCCTGGGATCAGGCTTCCTGTGTTATTCCCGGCGAGGGGGGCTCCACACAGTTATTTTGTTTGGTCTTTCCCTCCCGGGGACCTTTTTACAAAGAGGTCTGGGGCAGGTATAATTGGTTTGACATTGCATATAAAACCCGGCGGTTGTACCTTCGGGTGGTTATATTAACGGATTTGCGATTCGCGATAATTTGCCAAACAATTGATTGATACAATAGGGTATCACGGCCTTCAAGACGGCGATCTATGAGGGCTTCTGGGAGAAGCCGGATTAGAGATTAAGATAGGCTTAGACTTTTTATGGGATAAAAAGATACCTGAATCTTACTAGTGTTTCAAGTGTAAAGGGATACTTGAAAGACTTCATCTTTAATAAAGATATGCTTTATCTTTATGAGGATTCAGAAGTTATGCTTAATTCTTTTGAACAGGTAAAAGATATGCTGAAATCTTTAATAAACAATTGAAACAATGTTGTTTGTTTGTTTAGTCTTTCCCTCCCGGCGACCTTTTTACAAAAAAGGTCTGGGGCAGGTACAATTGGTTTGACATTGCATATAAAACCCGGCGGTTGTACCTTCGGGTGGTTATATTAACTGATTTGCAATTCGCGATCATTTGCCAACAATTGATTGATACAATAGGGTATCACGGCCTTCAAGACGGCGATCTATGAGGGCTTCTGGGAGAAGCCGGATTAGAGATTAGGATAGGCTTAGACTTTTTATGGGATAAAAAGATGCCGGAATCTTACTAGTGTTTCAAGTGTAAAGGGATACTTGAAAGACTTCATCTTTAATAAAGATATGCTTCATCTTTATGAGGATTCAGAAGATATGCTTAAATCTTCTGGACAGGTAAATATATCCTGAAATCTTTAATATGAAACTAAAGGAAAACTAAAAGTAGTGGTGGAGTGCTACGGTTCGTTGACCGGCACATATTTTGTACTATTTTTTGGGTGTAACCCTATGAGCATTAATCCCCGGAAAATTCTCTTTCCAGGGCGGAGTACCGGTGTTGCACCAGGTGACCAGGTAGTTCCCGGGGGCGGGGTAGTTTTCCCCCAGTCTCTGTCATGTCGGCACTTGAACCTCTCATTGCTGTATGTTCAACGCCGTTAAGATCAGGTATCCCTATATTATTTTTATTTGTTAATGAAATAATTTAATCACTGAATAATAATAACCATATATATTTTCTATGATTATACAGTAAATTTCCGTTAATCCGAAGGGCAGCGGACCGGCCCTCGTTCGGATTAGTGGATTTTTCGGATTACCGGACTTTACCCCTATGAACCTGTGTATGACGAAAACATTGAGGCATTAGGCCACCCAAATGACACAATGGTGCACACACACATATCATATGTTCATGAAATCACTTCAAAAGTTTACCATTGTCATTGTAGCCTATTACCTACTTCAAAACATTCAGATTAATGATCAAAGGAATCTGCTGATATAAACGTCTTCTTCTTCTTCCGTCTACTAGCGAGTTTGTCTTGCTCTTGAAGATCAGATCAGATGTGGTTCGGGAAGTAATGCCTTAACAACGGCACTTCCCTGAGAGGTTCTTGTAATTTTCCTTTTGTGATTTTCCTTTTGTGACGTGCTCTGTTATATTATATTGTATTGAAAGCACCCTTGTCTTGTTGTCTTGAAAGCACCCTTGGGACGCTTCGATCACTGAACTATAAATAGTAGCGTATCGGAACGTCCAAAGGTGCGTTTTCAAGCTCAAGACTAATACGTCCAAAGGTGCGTTTTCAAGCTCAAGACTGAATGCGCTTGCAGAAAATGCGGTTCAAGCCAGTAGCGCATCGGAGCGTCCCAAGGATGCGTTCAAGAGCAAAACAAACTCTCTAGCAGACGATGTGGAAGAAGAAGAAGAAGAAGGTGTTTACGTTTATATCAGTAGCTTCCTTTGACCATTAATCTGAATGTTTTGAAGTAGGTAATAGGCTACAATGACAATGGTAAACTTTTAAAGTGAATTCATGAACATATGATATGTGTGTGCTCCATTATGTGTCATTTGAGTGGACTAATGCCTCAAAAAGGGGACTTTGGGACTTCTTGAAATTCGGACCATCGGGTGAATTCGGATTTGGCCTCAAATTGAAAAATTCGGACTATTGGGAGATTCGAATCATCGGTCGTCGGATTAACGGACTTTTACTGTATTATGATAATATTGTGTTTATTTATAGTAATTTATTTTAATACAATTAAATATAAATTAAATTAATTAGTATACTTTATGATTTTGCTCACCAGCTCTGCTTTCAATGTGTTAATGAGCTATGGGAGCTTTTAATTATCATAAACCTTTACAGGGCTCTCTTTCAGAGAGTATACCGAGCTCGCAAGCGAGGGACAGCCACAGCCAAGGTGTATGGCGATACTCACAGTCCTGGCAGGACAGAACACATCCCTTTGTGACTCAACTAGTGCTGACGTCCACCGGGATGCCGATGTACCATCTTCTATCCCAGTTTTAACATGGCAACATGTGGAGGTCCCGGCTTCGGCGGGATCTTCCCATGATAAGCCAGACTTAACGGATGAAGAACAACGATCTCTGGTCTCAGAGATGGAGGTTGAAGAGTCCAGTCACCTTCTAGGCGACTCTCAGGGTACTGTCGAATCTCCACGGAGTTCGTCATCGGCTAGGTATGTACCGGCGGAAGAGATTGATGGACTACTATTGAATGCACTTAATAGGTTCTTTGGCCCTACGCCGGAAACTCCTTCTGATAAGGGAGATCCCGCGATGTCGACGAATGTGCGACCTCTGGCTACATCCTTTGCTTTAGCTAAAATACCTAACCATCCGCTTGTGTCAGACCCAATTTCCAATGTGCCAGGCACAGCAGCTCTCACTACTTCCACTGTGCGAGTCATATCAGACATATCTCCCCCTCCTTTAGACAAGGCGCCAGTCAAAAAACAGGAGCTATGCCTCTTTTATACGGGCCTGATGAGTCAGGGGTAGCAATGTTACGGAAATGTTTTGGATGTTCATATTAAGGACATTCCAAGTTATTATAACCATGACTTATTCTTCCCACCAAATCCCTCCAGAACGCCATTCTTGGTTCTCTCTTCCGGTTTTTGGTGCCGGCGGAGTCCCCTCTGCTTGGCTGCCATTAGCACGCCTTCCCCAGCTTACCTAGACCGCGAGTTTAGGTTAAGAGGAAAAGCGTTTAAACTGTTTTCGCAATATATGGTTCCCAGCAAGTAACAAAGTCTCTGTTACGTTCTTCTCCGGCAATAGAAGCCGCGGAAGTCAGGAAAGCCATTGAACTTTCCCGGCGCTTGCTTCTCCAGACTTCCATCCAAGTCTTTAGGAGATATTCGGACGGCCTTATTAGAGGCAGTTCGAGCAAGGCAGGATCTGAGGATGTTCTTAGTGAAGAAACTTCTTGACCGTATTGCAAGCCAAGTAGTTCTGTCTCCAGTTCTAATTCCTTCTTTGATTTCACCAGCAGTTTGGAAGACTGTTTTCAATTTGGCACAAGCATTCAAGCAAGGTCCCTGCAAGCCCTGATGCCCTTGTTAGAACAAGGGATCAGGGTCTGGTGGTATCTGGGCGACTAACTGGTGGTGGCAGAAACAGAAAAGTTACGCATCAGTCATGTCTACGTTACGTTAAACAATCTCATATCTCTAGGATTCAAGGTCAACTTAGTAAAAGTCAAACCCTTGTTCCCCCACGAGTATTTCAGGGGATAGGGCTGGTCGAGGACACAGCTTCTCTCACTCTGAGTCAGAGTGTGGACACTCGAAACAGATTTCGCAAAAACTGTTTATGTTTCTCCACAGTCTGACTACGACACAGAGACTTTGGGAATCTCTAGTCGGTTCTCTCAACGGGGTTCAGCTAACTGTGAAGTTGGGCCGGTTGTAAGTCTAACGTTTAATCTTGGAGGGCAACAAATTTTTCCCACTATTACCGGCGGGGATAGTATGGCCTATCCCAACGTTATTACACAACTTACTAGCGGTTTGGGCGACGAGAGAAATGTTGCACGCAGTCATGTCATGAACCTCTCCTCCGCCGTCGGTATGGGTGGACATGGATGCGTCAGGCACGATAGGTTGGGGCTTTTAGTCAAACCTCGGGCATCAGGGTCAAAGGTTTTGGTCCCATTTAGAAATCTTCCACATCAATGTCAAAGACTTACTAGTCCCCTTATCTGTCCTTCAGGCTCACGGCTCTGCTTTACGGGGCAAGTCGGTGGCCTTCAGAATGGACAATCTGAATGTGGTTCACTGTATTCAGAAACAAGGGTCAATAAGATCTCGGAAGTGGCTAAACGTGTCAGAAAAGATTTTTATACTAGCCAACAGGCTGAACATTCATCTTCACGCATCTTATCTCCCAGGCGTAGCAAACGTCTGGGCAGACGCTCTGTCTCAGAGACAAAGCACATCAGTAGAATGGGCGCTCTTGCGTGTGCGGAGCATTACCATCCACAAGTGGATTTGTTTGCGTCTGAGAAGACTTGCAAACTCCCACTGTACCTCACCCGCCGGACGATAACGCCGGCGGGCGGACCTGACGCTCTGATGACGGACGAGAACAGGTTGAGTTCCATTTATCTATTTTCCGCCGCCAGACGCGTCTCTAATGTGCCACGTAGTCAACAAACTACAGGATTAGCGAGGCGTAGTCTCGCTAATCGCGCCCCTGTGGCCGGTGCAGTGTGGTACCAGCATTTGTACACGTGGTGCCCGCACCCAGTGTCACTCCCGGTCGGGTTGTTCCACTTAGAACACAATTGGCAACCTAGAAACCTCGCGGACTTGTTCATTATGGACATTCAGGAGGCCAAGTGGCTAGCACCTTATGGTAGGGACGTGACCAAGATATTCACGAATCAATATACCCAGTCTACAAAGCGACAGTTTCAATCGCATTGGCAAGCTTTTATGTCTTGGATTCTTAGAACAAAACAAACTGTGCCCTCGGTGGCGTTGGTTGTTAATTATTTAATGTATCTGTTCATGCAGAAACATTTATCTGAAATTGATTTATGAGGGCAGGTTTTAAACTCCGCCCACCTCCCCGTCAGCTCAGGCCTACATGTTCTCTGGACAAAGCATCGTAGTTATTCTCGTTCCCGTATGTACCAAAGACTGCAGATTTTACAAAAGGGCGGTATTCCTTATGGCTTTGGCTACCGGGAACAGAGTTTCTGAGCTGGCGGCGATGAGCAACACTCCTAATTGCCTCAGGTTTGATAGGCTTCATGAGTGTATTCACATTTGCACCTTCCCCAGGATTCATAGCCAAGAATGAGCACAGTGAACACGTGTTTTCAGAGTTCACGGTGCCGGCGTTAAAAAGTGCCCAGTGCAAGCTCTAACAAAATATTTAAGAGTGGCACCTCTAAATCACCAGGGTGCTTTATGGGTCGCAAGTCCGGGTGAACGCTTGATGGAGCGTACACTGGCTTCTCTCTTGGTCGAGGACTTTAAAGAGAAGAATCCCGGCGTTGTGGGTACGACCCACGATTTACGCAAGGGGACAGCCTCTTTACGTTTCCTTAATAATCTTTCGGTGGAAGTTATTAAGTCCACACAGTTGTGGGCCTCTAATCAGGAGTTTTTGACTCGATACCTTTCAGTAGCTCTGGACAAACCTTCCTTGCCATGTATAGCTTTACGGCAGAGGGTCTAGGTGGCCCTTTGAGTCACGTTTTGTTTAATTTCAAGAAAAAGGGGGGGAGGGTGCAGTCAGTGTGACATAGGACACCCTAGACCCCTCCGGAGTATGTGTTCGGAACATACGAGCTGTGATACTGTTTGTAGGCATTGTATTATAAAATTTCTCTGTAGTATTCATTGCAGGAAATTGTGCTAAAGGCCAATAGTAGTGTTACAACAATTCTTGTTGTAAGTAGTTTTGGCTGTGAAGCAATAGATTTTTGAGAAATCTCGGTAGTTGCAACTACGACTTTTACTTTTGAAGTAATTACTTCTCCATAAGTACACGAGTTCAGTACTTCTACGAATGTACAAGAATTCATTTATGTTTGGTTATATTTTTAGGAATATATCCACTAGTTAATGGGGTTTATATGTGCACATGTAAACTTATAAGTTTTTAGTTTTCACCACTTACTTTAAGTGGGGTGCCTTCTTAACTAGCAGATCTGTGTACAGAGTCTCAGAGTTAACCCTTTTTCAAGCAGGCTTCTTTGAAGCACGCTCCTGCTTGTACCCCTTTTTGAAGATTTAGGCTGTATAAAGTTTATGCACCCGAATATCTCTTTTTTACAAAAGTAAGAATACTATGTGGTTGTTTGATTATCTGCTTTTCTAGAGTTATGATATGATTACGAATGTCCCCCTCCAGTCTTAGAAATCAGGCATGTTCGTCAATGATGGAGGGGCCACTAATAAATTATAGGTTTGACTCCTGTAAGGAGATAAAGAAAACCTAATATTTAGTAGTGGCCCCGTAATCATTGACGACTGGGGCCCTCCCGACCATCCCCTTCCCATTCGTTGATGTATTCAGGATTTTGGTTTACTTGATATGTCAGTGAAGGAAGAATGACGCCTGCAGTAGCGTCTGGTCAAAAGATCCACACAAGTACATCCACGATATGATGGAAAGCTTATTGAATAGTTATTCTTATTTTCTTTTTGTTTTTATTTTTTACGAAGTTTTTTCGTAGTGAGAACCCAATTCATTATGACTGAAGCCATGAGTGAGGTCGCGTGCGCTCATGATGAAGGCTCCTCAGTTTTTTAAATGCTCTGCGCGGTAGATTCAAACTACGGCGGATGAGTGTTTGAAGAGGGTGCCTTATGTAATAGGCATGTTCGTCAATGATTACGGGGCCACTACTAAATATTAGGTTTTCTTTATCTCCTTACAGGAGTCAAACCTATAGTTTGGTAATTTGGGACTTCTCCGGAAGTACCGACAAGTATATGGCTAGGGACGCATTGCTAGAGGGCCAACAGGCCCGTCTGCGTTATATCTTACCCTGAAAACACCCATTTAGGAAAACTAATGGTAGCGGACCATATGTGCCTATCATGGGGTTTTGCGATCACCTGAGGTTCAGCTTCCTACATTATCTTTGCAAAAGGGATGCTAACACTTTCTTTCCCCACCTTATTTGACCCTCCCGGGGGAAGCACAATTGTGTCATATTCCTAGGACTAATAGACTTAGAGTAGGTATATAGTGCATTAACAGGGAATCGAGCATGGAGTATTGTTGCTCTTGTCAAGGCAGGAATAGGTAAAGGTGTGGGAAGATGTTCCTGGTGTTCCTCTTTGTGATCACTCTGGTGTAGCAGCAAAATGTACAGAGTCCTCCTTAGTAGCAAAACTAGGTAGACCCTGTCATGGATGTCAGTTCTGAGACCCTTTGGCCAATGGTCTGGGTCCTTTGACAATATGCACCCACTAAGTCTCTTGTCATTTGTGGTCTCACAGGAGAAGGCCTAGACTGTGAAAAAGTTAGGTCCTTCGAGAATGACCATTGAGGAAGCAAATGGTGATTAGGGGCTCTGAGCTTAACACCAGCCTGCCTAACAAACACCGCTGGTCTTTCTGGGGCAGAGATAAACTAGTACGCGTCAAGAAGGATTTCTTTATGACGATACGTGGTTTATAAGTGTGTTAATTGTTAGCTCTTTTTAAAATCAATTAATAAATTTAGGTGCTTCAGCGACCAGCAACCGATGGAGACTGCTGGTTTTGAACTTGCACTCCAAGGTGTAAATTGTATCAAGCGTGAACTATCCTTTCTTAGAGTTGAAGCTGTGTATTGGCTAGTGAGTGTATCTGTGACTTCCTTGTCGCAGGATAGTAGCCATTTAGAGGATGTCCATATCGCAAGTGTTATATCTGTCTACGGGTTGGGGAACCCTGGTAGAGTTGTTGCCTGGATTAAAGGTGAATGTTTTGGACTAGAAAGCATATCTTTTACCCAAGTAATTCTAGAGAGAACTGGTCCGGGTAGGGACCTGTTCCTCCAAGCCAATTACAGTCGTCATCGTGTCCATCTGGTATGACATTGACCTGGAGGTCAATGATATTGCATGAACTTTGGGAAAAACGCAGGGCTGTTAGTTCTTGGGTATGGTGTGACACTGACTAAAGGTTGTCCATTTTCTTTGACTGATTAACTTCAGAACGACTGATAGTGCCACCCTATCAGATTCGAAGCGTCTGTGTCCAATCCCAAAAGTGGGAGGTGGATTTTTGCCAATGTGTCACTGATTACTTTTACTTGAGAATTTTCCCCGCAACGTCAGGGGATGTCGAATTCTCTTTGGGGTGAATAGGAGGGAATTGGGAGGTGTTAGTGGAACGGTTTTGTTGCCTGGTCAGATTAGTTCTTTTAACCTGAGGAAGTTTAGGAACCTTATCATTTTGAACTCAAAACACAGTTACTGTTTACAGTCTTGGTATGTAATACAGTACTGTGAATGGTTATATTTAAAGACTTGGCATTGGATGGATTTTGTTTTATAGTCTGGAGTTGTGTATCCCCGATTACTCCTACTCATTCTGCTGATTGTGTAGGAGTGAGAATTTTGATTTCTCTAAATTTATTCTGAAACCTCCTTTTGTCACCTGTTATGTGACTATCAGGGTTTGATTTTTTGGCTATGGAGTGGAGAGGACCACAGTAATCTACAATCTTGAAGGTTAAACAGTATTTTTATGCTGACTTTTGAGTAGAGGGGGAAGAGTTTGTTTCACTCCCTTGGTGAAAAACTGGGAGCTATGTCCGCGCTGGAAGGAATACTGGTGAACATTCTCGCTCTTATACTTAATGGGATAGCTAGGACTTTTTTTTTTTTTTTTTTTTTTTGTATTGGGATGTGCCAGAGGACTCTTCTATATCTGGAGCAATTATCCAGTCTCCAGACCTTTGACTGTAGAATTACTGTCGTTCTACTTGGTAACTAGTTAATATCCTGAACTTTCTATTGTGAATTATTTGTTGAGGAGTAGCCATGTCCATCGTAGGGTTTTAGTTGTAGACTGTCTCTTTTGGGGAGAGAAAATGTGTGTGATAGAAAGCTGGAATGCCCTCTGGCACCCAAGACACAACATTGCTTGTCAACACTCGGATCATTAATATTCTGATTCTAGAGGCAGTTGTCCATTGTTGGCCCGAACTCTGAGGGGGGGGCCAGTTTGTTTATTAAACTGCTCCAACCTATCTATCTGAGGGCTTAGTACCCGAGCCTGAACTTCGTTCAGGTTGTTTGGGGAATCAAACCACATGTGAATCGAGGTGAAGAGAGTGCTAGAGTGGCCATATCTTTTGGGTATTCTTGGACCATTGGGTGAGTAGAAACTGTCTAGTTCTAGTTGCTTCAAAATTTGCAATAACGGTGGATCCCCAGATCGACCTTGGTGATTTCACCTACATCACTACAAGCGCAAACAAGAGCCAATCTTGACATTCCTGGTGGTCGTCTGAGAATTACCCCGTGGAGCTCCTCTGAAAAATGAAGTGCGGACTTGGGGTGTTGTTGAGGGGTAGACTCTGCTACTTGCCTCATGGCCTGTGCAGGGTGTTGTTGTGTGATAAAATTTTGACAGTAACCAAGCGTTTTTCGACGCAGCCTAACGTCTTTGTCAATCCGTGCAGGGTAGGTGTATTTATCATGGGGTCAATTAGGTGGTTACAACTTATTAATTGGGGATCTGAGATATTTCCAGAACTTCTGGGGAATAGAGTGGGAGTTTTTTATGTATGCCTAGTGGTAAATTGGAGATCCTCCAATGGGAGTTTTGTGGGGGGGCGACCCCCCACTACAGGGTAAATCCCTTTGACTGAGTCAACCACTTGGCCCCTGGGTCATCTCTTAAAGAGTATACCCCCATTGTAGGGTTTTTGTTCCTTGACATTTTTTGTGGAGCAACCTACGGATTTATAGAGATCATAGAGATTTAATGGTAATATGTCCATCCGTCTTATTCACGCCAGACTATGGTTTGCAGCGTTTCCTGAAGGAACCGTGGGTGTCTGTGTGTAAGAAAAGTACTTCGCACCCAATCGAATTGGGATTTTTTTTTTTTTTTTTTTTTTTTTTTTCCCCCCGGCAAATGGCCTTGTGCTTCTTTGCACGTATATTCTTCAGCTCGTCCATTTTAATAAACCACTACTTTGGTATTGATACCAAATTAGGAAGACCTGTGTCAGCATTAGTAGGTGTTACTCTAGTGGTTGTTTCCCGTATCGGGAGCTGTTATTTTACGAGCAGGTTGTTTAGGATGGACAGGTACCTGAGCCAGTGGAACTGTGTTTGGTATGTCCTGTTGTGATCTGGAAGGAGCAAGAGAACTACTTTGAGATCTCGGATAGTCTTATCTAAAGGAGCAAAAAAAAAAAAAAAAAATGTCCGTTGGGTTTGCTTGTTACATTCCTATACGGGTTTAATAAAAATTTCTTGAAATTAGCCCAACTATCCTCCTGGGTTTATGTATTTCAGCTTCAGAATTCATCTGAATCAGTTTTTTTAGGGAGAATCAACGTGGGTGGAGAGAAAACAATGGGGTTGATTCAACCTGTTGTTCAATACAGTAGTATCACCTAGCCATACTCGGGTAGGAGGGGGAGGGGATGACATGTTCAGCACTTGGCTCAGCCAAGGCGGTAGAGGAGGCAGGTAATTCTTTGTTTATTCGAAGAAAACAGGATTAGCAGGGTGACCGGTCATGTCAGATAATTGACCCCGGCCTGGGGATATGTGTGTAGGGTGCAGGATTTGAAATCCTGATTGCGAGTCAGGGAAGTTGGGACTTCGAAGGTGGGTAGCTTTTATATCTGTGGTTTGTTAATTTCCCAGGGACCCAAAGGGAATATGTCTTATGGCTTTAATGGACTATCCTTCGTTGGGATTAAGCCCGGTTGGTACCCGTCACATTTGTAACATATTATGTGGGACCCAATCTGTAAAAGCTAATTGAGTCAATGTTATTGATATTATTATTAGGGGTTTGTCCCCTACGGGGAACCCCTATTGTAATCATTAAACCTGGAATTTCATCCAAATGTTTCTTACGCGCCGGTTTCGACGCAATAACTCCAGAACCGCTTTTTGGATCGGGATCAAACTTTCACAAGAGGTGCGTTTTTGTATTGGGCAACTTTTGATATGCTAAACATCTGGCATGGTGGCCAAACAGGTCCGTGGCAGCCGATTTCCCGAAAAACTTGACGCTTAAATACCGTCTCTCCCACTCACAGGAAACGACTGGGCTTTGGCATACGCACTGCCCTACTAATGCTCCGCAAATTTTATAGAGAAGGTTTTGCTTTTGCACGTGGGTTTTTTTCCGGCAATCTTGAAAAAACCTCGAATTCCACTTAAAATTCCACATCTTGAAAACTACGCCGATGATCAGAGCCATGCTTGCGTAGTTGGGTGAGGCTCGCGATTCCGAACGTTTTGATACCAAAAAAATATAAATGGGTGGAATAGTTTGGCCGCAGCATTGAAAACTGTCTATTCTTAAATTACTTTAAAACCGAATTCGCTACCACACACAAAGTTTACCGTCTACAGTCTATAGGCTTCCACGCATCCCCCAGTTTTGCTTAATAACATAATCTCTTTATTATTTAGTCCTAACTTTTGTTTTTTTATTGAACTCTCTCAAAACCGTTCGAGTCCCTACGAATTCCAGCAATTATTTAGCCAACCTACCTATACATACCTACCCTACCAAATAATAATGATAAATTCAAATTTATTTTTGGTAAATGACAGAGTATTGGCTAAGGTTTTTAACAATTCCTCCCTTTGCCAAATGCTTAGTTTAATAACAATGATATGGACCTTTAAAGTTTTGGCAATTGCCCGTGTGACTCCTATTTTAACCCTCCTAAAGTGTTACCACGAAATACCGCTAGATCCTTTCTCAAAAGTCGCTAGCATGTTGCTACATAGCCAAACAATGTTAGGATAATGCTGCAATTTCTAAAGAGTTTTGGTTTGTTTGTTTTGCAAATTTTACAATGTACAGTAGTATGACTAGAATGTCTGAAATTTTCAAATTAACCCTAGTAAATGTCTCTAGATATAAAAGAAATGGCTGCTAGATTGAAGTAAATAGCTCTACATTTAGCGGTAATATTATAGGTTTGACTGCTGTAAGGAGATAAAGAAAACCTAATATTTAGTAGTGGCCCCGTAATCATTGACGAACATGCCTATTACATAAGGCATCCTCTTCAAACACTAATCCGCCGTAGTTTGAATCTACCGCGCAGAGCATTTAAAAACTGAGGAGCCTTCATCATGAGCGCACGCGACCTCACTCATGGCTTCAGTCATTATGAATTGGGTTCTCACTACGAAAAAACTTCGTAAAAAATAAAAATAAAAAGAAAATAAGAATAACTATCTAATAAGCTTTCCATCATATCGTGGATGTACTTGTGTGGATCTTTGACCAGACGCTACTGCAGGCGTCATTCTTCCTTCACTGACATATCAAGTAAACCAAAATCCTGAATACATCAACGAATGGGAAGGGGATGGTCGGGAGGGCCCCAGTCGTCAATGATTACGGGGCCACTACTAAATATTAGGTTTTCTTTATCTCCTTACAGGAGTCAAACCTATAATTTATTAGTGGCCCCTCCATCATTGACGAACATGCCTGATTTCTAAGACTGGAGGGGGACATTCGTAATCATATCATAACTCTAGAAAAGCAGATAATCAAACAACCACATAGTATTCTTACTCTTGTAAAAAAGAGATATTCGGGTGCATAAACTTTATACAGCCTAAATCTTCAAAAAGGGGTACAAGCAGGAGCGTGCTTCAAAGAAGCCTGCTTGAAAAAGGGTTAACTCTGAGACTCTGTACACAGATCTGCTAGTTAAGAAGGCACCCCACTTAAAGTAAGTGGTGAAAACTAAAAACTTATAAGTTTACATGTGCACATATAAACCCCATTAACTAGTGGATATATTCCTAAAAATATAACCAAACATAAATTAATTCTTGTACATTCATAGAAGTACTGAACTCGTGTACTTATGGAGAAGTAATTACTTCAAAAGTAAAAGTCGTAGTTGCAACTACAGAGATTTCTCAAAAATCTATTGCTTCACAGCCAAAGCTACTTACAACAAGAATTGTTGTAACACTACTATTGGCCTTTAGCACAATTTCCTGCAATAAATACTACAGAGAAATTTTATAAAACAATGCCTACAAACAGTATCCCAGCTCGTATATTCCGAACACATACTCCGGAGGGGTCTAGGGTGTCCTATGTCACACTGACTGCACCCTCCCCCCCCTTTTTCTTGAAATTAAACAAAACGTGACTAAAAGGGCCACCTAGACCCTCTGCCGTAAAGCTATACATGGCAAGGAAGGTTTGTCCAGAGCTACTGAAAGGCATCGCGTCAAAAAACTCCTGATTAGAGGCCCACAACTGTGTGGACTTAATAACTTCCACCGAAAGATTATTAAGGAAACGTAAAGAGGCTGTCCCCTTGCGTAAATCGTGGGTCTTACCCACAACGCCGGGATTCTTCTCTTTAAAGTCCTTGACCAAGAGAGAAGCCAGTGTACGCTCCATCAAGCGTTCACCCGGACTTGCGACCCATAAAGCACCCTGGTGATTTAGAGGTGCCACTCTTAAATATTTGGTTAGAGCTAGCACTGGGCAAAAAAGATGGTGCACCTTTCCCCTTTTTAACGCCGGCACCGTGAACTCTGAAAACACGTGTTCACTGTGCTCATTCTTGGCTAAGAATCCTGGGGAAGGTGCAATGTGAATACACTCATGAAGCCTATCAAACCTGAGGCAAATAGGTGTGTTGCTCATCGCCGCCAGCTCAGATACTCTGTTCCCGGTAGCCAAAGCCATAAGGAATACTGCCCTTTTGTAAAATCTGCAGTCTTTGGTACATACGGGAACGAGAATAACTACGATGCTTTGTCCAGAGACCATGTAGGCCTGAGCTGACGGGAAGGTGGGCGGAGTTTAAAACCTGCCCTCATAAATCAATTTCAGATAGATGTTTCTGCATGAACGGATACATTAAATAATTAACAACCAACGCCACCGAGGGCACAGTTTGGTTTGTTCTAAGAATCCAAGACATAAAAGCTTGCCAATGCGATTGAAACTGTCGCTTTGTAGACTGGGTATATTGATTCGTGAATATCTTGGGTCACGTCGCTACCATATGGTGCTAGCCACTTGGCCTCCTGAATGTCCATAATGAACAAGTCCGCGAGGTTTCTAGGTTGCCAATTGTGTTCTAAGTGGAACAACCCGACCGGGAGTGACACTGGGTGCGGGCACCACGTGTACAAATGCTGGTACCAAACTGCACCGGCCACAGGGGCGCGATTAGCGAGACTACGCCTCGCTAATCCTGTAGTTTGTTGACTACGTGGCACATTAGAGACGCGTCTGGCGGCGGAAAATAGATAAAAGGAACTCAACCTGTTCTCGTCCGTCATCAGAGCGTCAGGTCCGCCCGCCGGCGTTATCGTCCGGCGGGTGAGGTACAGTGGGAGTTTGCAAGTCTTCTCAGACGCAAACAAATCCACTTGTGGATGGTCATGCTCCGCACACGCAAGAGCGCCCATTAAACTGAAGTGCTTTGTCTCTGAGACAGAGCGCCTGCCCAGACGTTTGCAACGCCTGGGAGATAAGATACGTGAAGATGAATGTTCAGCCTGTTGGCTAGTATAAAAATCTTTTCTGACACGTTTAGCCACTTCCGAGATCTTATTGACCCTTGTTTCTGAATACAGTGAACCACATTCAGATTGTCCATTCTGAAGGCCACCGACTAGCCCCGTAAAGCAGAGCCGTGAGCCTGAAGGACAGATAAGGGGACTAGTAAGTCTTTGACATTGATGTGGAAGATTTCTAAATGGGACCAAAACCTTTGACCCTGATGCCCGAGGTTTGACTACAAGCCCCAACCTATCGTGCCTGACGCATCCATGTCCACCCATACCGACGGCGGAGGAGAGGTTCATGACATGACTGCGTGCAACCTTTCTCTCGTCGCCCAAACCGCTAGTAAGTTGTGTAATAACGTTGGGATAGGCCATACTATCCCCGCCGGTAATAGTGGGAAAAATTTGTTGCCCTCCAAGATTAAACGTTAGACTTTCAACCGGCCCAACTTCACAGTTAGCTGAACCCCGTTGAGAGAACCGACTAGAGATTCCCAAAGTTTCTGTGTCGTATTCAGACTGTGGAGAAACATAAACAGTTTTTGCGAAATCTGTTTCGAGTGTCCACACTCTGACTCAGAGTGAGAGAAGCTGTGTCCTCGACCAGCCCTATCCCCTGAAATACTCGTGGGGGAACAAGGGTTTGACTTTTACTAAGTTGACCTTGAATCCTGGAGATATGAGATGGTTTAACGTAACGTAGACATGACTGATGCGTAACTTTTCTGTTTCTGCCACCACCAGTTAGTCGCCCAGATACCACCAGACCCTGATCCCTTGTTCTAACAAGGGCATCAGGGCTTGCGGGGACCTTGCTTGAATGCTTGTGCCAAATTGAAAACAGTCTTCCAAACTGCTGGTGAAATCAAAGAAGGAATTAGAACTGGAGACAGAACTACTTGGCTTGCAATACGGTCAAGAAGTTTCTTCACTAAGAACATCCTCAGATCCTGCCTTGCTCGAACTGCCTCTAATAAGGCCGTCCGAATATCTCCTAAAGACTTGGATGGAAGTCTGGAGAAGCAAGCGCCGGGAAAGTTCAATGGCTTTCCTGACTTCCGCGGCTTCTATTGCCTGAGAAGAGCGTAACAGAGACTTTGTTACTTGCTGGGAACCATATATTGCGAAAACAGTTTAAACGCTTTTCCTCTTAACCTAAACTCGCGGTCTAGGTAAGCTGGGGAAGGCGTGCTAATGGCAGCCAAGCAGAGGGGACTCAAACGGCACCAAAAACCGGAAGAGAGAACCAAGAATGGCGTTCTGGAGGGATTTGGTGGTAAGAATAAGTCATGGTTATAATAACTTGGAATGTCCTTAATATGAACATCCAAAACATTTCCGTAACATTGCTACCCCTGACTCATCAGGCCCGTAAAAAGAGGCATAGCTCCTGTTTTTTGACTGGCGCCTTGTCTAAAGGAGGGGGAGATATGTCTGATATGACTCGCAGTGGAAGTAGTGAGAGCTGTTGTGCCTGGCACATTGGAAATTGGGTCTGACCCAAGCGGATGGCTAGGTATTTTCGCTAAAGCAAAGGATGTAGCCAGAGGTCGCACATTCGTCGACATCGCGGGATCTCCCGTATCAGAAGGAGTTTCCGGCGTAGGGCCAAAGAACCTATCAAGTGCATTCAATAGTAGTCCATCAATCTCTTCCGCCGGTACATACCTAGCCGATGACGAACTCCGTGGAGATTCGACAGTACCCTGAGAGTCGCCTAGAAGGTGACTGGACTCTTCAACCTCCATCTCTGAGACCAGAGATCGTTGTTCTTCATCCGTTAAGTCTGGCTTATCATGGGAAGATCCCGCCGAAGCCGGGACCTCCACATGTTGCCATGTTAAAACTGGGGTAGAAGATGGTACATCGGCATCCCGTGGACGTCAGCACTAGTTGAGTTACAAAGGGATGTGTTCTGTCCTGCCAGGACTGTGAGTATCGCCATACACCTTGGCTGTGGCTGTCCCTCGCTTGCGAGCTCGGTATACTCTCTAAAAGAGAGCCCTGTAAAGGTTTATGATAATTAAAAGCTCCCATAGCTCATTAACACATTGAAAGCAGAGCTGGTGAGCAAAATCATAAAGTATACTAATTAATTTAATTTATATTTAATTGTATTAAAATAAATTACTATAAATAAACACAATATTATCCTAATATAATCATAGAAAATATATATGGTTATTATTATTCAGTGATTAAATTATTTCATTAACAAATACAAATAATATAGGGATACCTGATCTTAACGGCGTTGAACATACAGCAATGAGAGGTTCAAGTGCCGACATGGCAGAGACTGGGGGAAAACTACCCCGCCCCCGGGAACTACCTGGTCACCTGGTGCAACACCGGTACTCCGCCCTGGAAAGAGAATTTTCCGGGGATTAATGCTCATAGGGTTACACCCAAAAAATGGTACAAAATATGTGTCACAAGACCGCCGGTCAACGAACCGTAGCACTCCACCACTACTTTTCGTTTTCCTTTAGTTTCATATTAAAGATTTCAGGATATATTTACCTGTCCAGAAGATTTTAAGCATATCTTTTGAATCCTCATAAAGATGAAGTATATCTTTATTAAAGATGAAGTCTTTCAAGTATCCCTTTACACTTGAAACATTAGTAAGATTCCGGCATCTTTTTATCCCATAAAAAGTCTAAGCCTATCCTAATCTCTAATCCGGCTTCTCCCAGAAGCCCTCATAGATCGCCGTCTTGAAGGCCGTGATACCCTATTGTATCAATCAATTGTTTGGCAAATGATCGCGAATTGCTAATCAGTTAATATAACCACCCGAAGGTATAACCGCCGGGTTTTATATGCAATGTCAAATCAATTGTACCTGCCCCAGACCTTTTTTGTAAAAAGGTCGCCGGGAGAGAAAGACTAAACAACCAAACAACATTGTTCCAATTGTTTATTAAGGATTTCAGCATATCTTTTACCTGTTCGAAAGAATTAAGCATAACTTCTGAATCCTCATAAAGATGAAACATATCTTTATTAAAGATGAAGTCCTTCAAGTATCCCTTTACACTTGAAACACTAGTAAGATTCAGGCATCTTTTTATCCCATAAAAAGTCTAAGCCTATCTTAATCTCTAATCCGGCTTCTGCCAGAAGCCCTCATAGATCGCCGTCTTGACGGCCGTGATACCCTATTGTATCAATCAATTGTTTGGCAAATTATCGCGAATCGCAAATTCGTTAATATAACCACCCGAAGGTACAACCGCCGGGTTTTATATGCAATGTCAAACCACTTATACCTGCCCCAGACCTCTTTGTAAAAAGGTCGGCGGGAGGGAAAGACCAAACAAAATAACTGTGTGGAGCCCCCCTCACCGGGAATAACACAGGAAGCCTGATCCCAGGCTTGACCACAGAAAACGCAGTTTCTGATGAGCCCTCAAGTGACCAAACTCGTCGGGGTAACTTACCTATTTTAGCCATCCTGACTAAAACTCGGTAAACAAAAACGGTGTTCTCGGAGCAACGAGAAAAAACGCCGGAAAGGTAACCCACACCAAACGAGACATAACAGGAGGGCGTAATGCATAAAGCAATGAATAACACAGGAAGCCTGATCCCAGGCTCGACCACAGAAAACGCAGTTTCTGATGAGCCCTCAAGCGACCAAACTCGTCGGGGTAACTTACCTATTTTAGCCATCCTGACTAAAACTCGGTAAACAAAAACGGTGTTCTCGGAGCAACGAGAAAAACGCCGGAAAGGTAACCCCCACCAAACGAGACATTTTAACACATTTTATACAAAGGGTGTGCGCAAAATTAGGGATACCTGAACAGGAGGGCGTAATGCATACAGCAAAAACCGGGGCAAAGGTAGCCATGACAGAGACTGGAGGGAAACTTACTCCAGGTTCTGCATAGACCCGCCGGGACCCAGCTCTGGAAAATATTTCCAGGAATTAATGCTCATAAGGTTAACCCACTCATGTTCGCACACAGGTGTTAAATAACCCGCCGGGTAACGAGACGTAATACTCAACGACCACAGCTCGCTACGCGGTGGGGTTTCCTAAGTAAAAGATTTCAGAATATCTTAATTTGTCCAAAAGATTTATGAATACCCTCTGACATAATATATAAAGACCATCATGGCGTTTATAAGTGATTAAGTCTTTCCGGTGGTGTTTGTTTCCATATTAAATTTTGGAAAAAAACCCCTAAAAAAGACGCCGGCCCCCGAATTATCTCGTAGATAAAAAACTGGGAAGCCTGACAAATATACGAGATCTAACTTCTGCCGAAGTATCTTTTTAGATCGCCGTATGTTGAAGGCGGCGATACAAAACGTATCCCTCAAATGTCTGGTTAACTAACTGAATTGTAAATTCGTTATTCTCATCCGTGCAAGAAACACCCGCCGGGTGTGAATAATAGTTTAAAAAACGTTAACCCCAATTGTGCCCTAAAGCGCCGTATGTTGAAGGAGGCGATACACAAAGCATCCCTCAATTGACTGGTCAACTAAACTGAATTTTGCAAATTCGGTCATCCCACCTTCCAGGTTGCACCCACCGGGTGAATTAAAGTTTAAAAGTTAACCCCAATTGTTCCTATCCCCACTTCTTTGAAACAGATCGCTGGGGAGGAAATACAACTACAGCATAGTTTTATATTGGCTTTGCAAAACCGAAAAAACTACAAACAACACGTGTCCGTATGAACACTGTTAGATGGGTACAGCCAACCCGCCGGGAATCAGAAGGAGCCTGAAACAGGCACCCCAGAGACGCAGACCTGGGGAGCCACAGACACCCACTCGCCGGGGAAACAAGCCTGTTTTAAACCACGCGTGGCCAAAACTTGGCAACCAGCCGGGGTTATCAAGGTGAAACCGAGAAAAACCCGACGGAAAAAACCCACCCCGTCCAGATACCATCTGAACGCAACACCGGACCGAGGCGTAGCTAAAACACAACTAACGCCGGGCCCAACATAGTCCGTGGAATTAGCCAATACACAACTAACCCAGGACATATAAATAGTCCGTGGAATTAGCCAATACACAACTAAACCAGGATACACATGACACCGTAGTACATATTTAGAAAATAAATCAATAACACTTGTATATGTGATAAAGCTACGAGAGGCTGGCTAGGCCTAGGCAGACGGATAACAGTAACATGTCGGAATATAAACAAAAAGCACTGAATTATATCACAACAGGAACCACCGCCAACACACCACTGTAGCAAACACTTCCGGCAAAGGGAAGAACTGACTCGGGACCCAGAAAAAACTTCACTAAGTGAAGAAAAATACGCTGGGAACGACAGCAAAAATACGCTACCTCATCAGAAAGATAAAAGGAAGCAATAACGCGTAATGAAAGCCGCCTGCATCACAAAGCTAGCTAACTGTGAAAAAGTTCACCTGTCCACAACAGGACCACGAGGGTACATCCGAAATAGATGCCCCAAACACACGACCCAAAATACACTGCACTGCGGGCAACCAGCCCAGGACACTCCTGCTACGCATATCCTAACCTTACTCGATACATCCCGGAGTAAACAAATGAGAAAAAACTCACTAGGGACGCAACAAATGCGGAACCCGCGGAGCGTGGGGAGACAGGTCCGGGCAGGCTGAGCGCAGAGCAGAGAAGGAAGAATGACGCCTGCAGTAGCGTCTGGTCAAAGATCCACACAAGTACATCCACGATATGATGGAAAGCTTATTAGATAGTTATTCTTATTTTCTTTTTGTTTTTATTTTTACGTAGTGAGAACCCAATTCATAATGACTGAAGCCATGAGTGAGGTCGCGTGCGCTCATGATGAAGGCTCCTCAGTTTTTAAATGCTCTGCGTGGTAGATTCAAACTACGGCGGATTAGTGTTTGAAGAGGATGCCTTATGTAATAGGCATGTTCGTCAATGATGGAGGGGCCACTAATAAATACAGCTATCTCCAGAATTGGTAACAGTGATAAACCAAATGCTAACAGACAAAGTTCTCACTCACCCTCCAGAGGGCACACCAGTGTTTCTGTCACGCATGTTCCTCGTCCCAAAAAGAGACAGCCGTCAACTAAGACCCGTGATAGACATGTCCCTTCTCAACAAGTCAATTCACAATACAAAATTCAGAATGCTAACTATCTCCCAAGTAAGGCTAGTACTACAACCAAAGGCCTGGATAATTACCCTGGACCTAAAAGACGCCTACTGGCACATCCCAATAGCAAAGAGATACCAACAGTTCCTAGCTATCCCATTCAGAAACAAAGCAGTAATGTTCACCAGAATGCCCTTCGGTCTGAACATAGCCCCCAGAATTTTCACCAAGATAGTCAAACAAGCTCTCCTCCCACTACTCGAAAATGGAGTAAAAATCCTGTTCTACCTAGACGACTGGTTGATTCTCGGGTCCACACCTCTCCAATGCCAAGAACAAACCGTGAAAGTAGTACAACATGTTACAAAGCTGGGCTTCAGAGTGAACCTGGAGAAGTCAATGCTCACCCCCTCACAATCAGCGGAATGGGTAGGCTTAATCTGGGACACACAACTCCAAACGATAAAGCAGAGCCCAGCCAATGCCAAACGTCTACAATTAAAACTGTTCAGAGTATTACATGCGAAGAATATCACCAGGAAACTTTGGGAATCTTTGATGGGCTCACTAAATGGGTACAAATGACAGTACCCCTAGGCCGCCTCAGACTGAAGAGACTAATCTGGCTAGGCAACAAAGCCTTCCCCCTAACACCTCACAATTACCCGCTCGCCATCCCAAAGAGGATCCTACATCTCCTAGCTTTTTGGACAAGTTCTCAAGTACGGGAATCGGTGACACACTGGTCAGATCCACCTCCCACCTTATGGATAGACACAGATGCCTCGAGCCTGATAGGATGGGGCTACCAGTCAACGGAAGGCCATCAGAATCACGGGAAATGGACCACACTAAGTCAGTATCACATCAATGCCAAAGAGCTAGCAGTTCCTCTATTCTTTCTCAGGGACCATGCGACGTCATTGACCTCCAGATCAATAGCGTTCCGCATGGACAACATGGCTTCCGTAACTTGCTTAAAGAAACAAGGCTCCACCCGGTCCAGGATCCTTCAAGACCTCTCAGAAAAGATATTCTTTCTAGCCCAGAAATACTCCATAGTAATCCACGCAACATACCTACCAGGGGTCTCCAATCTATGGGCCGACGCTCTATCCAGGGGAAAGAGCACTTCAGTGGAATGGGCCCTCAAACTAGAAACGTTCAACCAATTAGTGCTACCATTTTCACCACAAATCGATCTGTTCGCATCTCTTCAATCAACGAAGCTCCAGGCTCACATTTCTCGGGACCTCAAGACATGGGAGGGAGGCCCGGATGCCTTCACAGTAGACTGGAACAGATGGACATCGATTTACCTCTTCCCACCCCCAGACACCTCACTAATGTGCAAAGTCATTCACCACCTCAGATCGTTCCAGGGACAAGTAACCCTGGTCGCTCCAATGTGGCCTACTCAAGCGTGGTACACTCAACTTACTCAATGGTGCAACAACCCCCTGCAACTCCCCCTAACAGTTTTCCACTTGGAAGAAATTGGGAACCTGCAGACCTCGCTCAATTTTGCTATGTGGACATTCTCAAATCCAAGTGGCTCCCGTCCTACGACGAGGAAGTCACGGACAAGCTCACAAATCAGTACACAGCTGCCACTCTGAGGCAATACAGCTCTCACTGGAAACAATTTACAACATGGATTGTAGATACTAACCAGAAGAACCCATCAGCTTCCTTGTTATTGAAATACCTAAATTACTTGTTTGAAACTAAGAATCTAGCAGTTAACACACTTAGAAACCACCTGTCGGCAGTGAAGGAACCCTTCCTCACACTTACCGGTCTATCCTTACCCCAGAAAGACGAACAAGGGTTTATGAGAGCTTGTTTCAAACTCAGAGCCCCAAATCGTCAACTACTTCCTCAATGGTCAATCTCGAGGGTCCTAACATTATTACAGTCTAGGCCCTACTCGGTGAAACCAAACATAGAGAAGAAACTCAAGAAGTGTGTATTTCTGATGGCCCTAGCGACTGGCCATAGGGTCTCAGAATTGGCGGCCATGGCAAGGTCCCCAAACTGTCTACGGTTTGCCCCTAATAACGACTCTGTACATATTGCACCTGCACCAGATTTTATTGCAAAAAACGAGCACCAGGAACATATCTTTACACCTTTCTCCATTCCTGCCTTGAAAAAAGGAAGGATACACCATGCACTATGTCCTGTGAAAGCATTATATACCTACTTTAAGTCTGTTATCCCTAGAAATAAGGAACATTTATGGGTTTCTCCAGACGGCTCAACAAGGTTGGGGAAAAAAGTTTTAGCATCCACGATAGTAGATGTAATTAAGGAGGCAGACCCCCAGGTGATTGCCAAAGCTCACGACGTCCGCAAGTGGGCCACTACCATCAGGTTCCTCAACAACTTTTCAGTAGAAGATATCTCTCAAACGGGTCTCTGGTCCTCGAGCAATACTTTCCTATCCAGATATCTGTCAGTACACCTGGAGAGACCCAATTTACCATGCATAGCTTTAAGGCAAGAACATACCCCTTAAGGGCATTAAGTAGTCTGTTGTATCTGATTCAGCACTTTTATTACCAGTCCAACAGCATAAGAGAGAGTGTGCCCTGCCAGTCACTTTAAATGGAAAGAAAAGAGGGGGGCGTGTTGAAGTCCCATGACGAAAAGGCAGGTCACACAACCTGAAACATATAACAAGAATGTTATGACCACATGATATCTATTACATAGCAATACCTATGTATATTGCAACTACAAATGTTGAACATTATTTTAGATTTTACGCTAAATTGATGAGATAGATTACCAGTATGTATTCACATCTCAATAGTTCTGTTTCTATGAAATAAGGCTTCTTTTAATGGTACCCGCCTTATACTGTATATTTTTTCTTACTGTTATACCTTTTATAAGTAAATACATGTCACAGTTCATATATTAGTTCTCAGTCTTCCTTTTATTTTGTTTATAGCTAAAGAGCATCTGAAGGTCCCTCCACCGGTCGTGATATGCTAGGATCTTACGTCATTGACGTAAGGAGCCACCAATAAATTACGGTTTTGACAACCCGTAAGAGAAGGAAGGAAAAACTACTATTTATTGGTGGCTCCTGAAGTCAATGACGAAATTGCCCTCCCTCCATCCCCTTCCCATTCACATGCTCAATTTGGTATATGCTTTAGAGGCCAGTTCAAGGTCAACTGGGATATCAGGGCATGCTCATGGGAACAGAGGAAGACCCGAATGCGCAAGTGGTGCGGTGTTCGAACTGTACTATTCCTTTTCCTTTTATGTTTCACTTTTCAGTGGCTCCGTCTCAATGACGTACCTTAGGAATGATTAAGGGGTACCCCCTTAAGAAGATATTGGTTCTCGACCGTAGTGATCAGGATTAACCCGGGCTCAGAGGAGCCCGGAACGAGGCCATATTACCATAGGCTCTTACGTCATTGACTTCAGGAGCCACCAATAAATAGTAGTTTTTCCTTCCTTCCCTTACGGGTTGTCAAAACCGTATTAGCGTGTGCTTATGATGAAGGTTCCTCTGAGCTCTGCGGCGGTAGTTTCAAACTGCGCTTATGGGCGTTTGAAGAGGTAGCCTTATGTAATAGGCATAATCGTCAATGATTACGGGGCCACTACTAAATATTAGGTTTTCTTTATCTCCTTGCAGGAGTCAAACCTATAATCTATCTCTTTCACTCACTCATTTAAATGTTCTTAGTATTCCTTAATTTGTTCTTTTAAAGCCACATTCTCAGATACCAATTCATTGACCCTAGCAGTTAAATCATTTAAACCCTTCCCCGGGACACGGCTCTCTTCCACTACAGTCCCAATGGTCTTCCTCCACCCCTCCACTTCCTTTCTCCACTTTATCAGCCCCATCAGATTCCTGTTCAGGAAGGTGATCTGGTCCTCCTTACCTTCAGGAAAGCCTGAATAATCCTCTTCCTCCTCATAAAAACATAGGCACGGTTTTGCGAGTTTTTTGGCTTAACCCTTCCTCCCCGGGCTGTCTTACCCAATGACGGTCGCCCCTACCCGGGCGAAATGGCTGAAAAACGTCTAGGCCTAGGCTACCGTATTTATGTTTATTTTCACTGCTAGAACTTTCCCACTCATCTACAGTAAACTTCCGTTAATCCGAAGGGCAGCGGACCGGCCCTCGTTCGGATTAGTGGATTTTTCGGATTATCGGACTTTACCCCTATGAACCTGTGTATTAATGGCCTGACGAAAACATTGAGGCATTAGGCCACCCAAATGACACAATGGTGCACACATAGGATATCATATGTTCATGAAATCACTTCAAAAGTTTACCATTGTCATTGTAGCCTATTACCTACTTCAAAACATTCAGATTAATGGTCAAAGGAATCTGCTGATATAAACGTAAACACCATATGTCCGCATCGTCTACTAGCGAGTTTGTCTTGCTCTTGAAGACCAGATCAGATGTGGTTCGGGAAGTAATGCCTTAACAACGGCACTTCCCTGAGAGGTTCTTGTAATTTTCCTTTTGTGACGTGCTCTGTTATATTATATTGTATTGAAAGCACCTTTGTCTTGTTGTCTTGAAAGCACCCTTGGGACGCTCCGATCACTGAACTATAAATAGTAGCGTATCGGAACGTCCAAAGGTGCGTTTTCAAGCTCAAGACTGAATGCGCTTGCAGAAAATGCAGTGCAAGCCAGTAGCGCATCGGAGCGTCCCAAGGATGCGTTCAAGAGCAAAACAAACTCTCTAGCAGACGATGTGGTGTTTACGTTTATATCAGTAGCTTCCTTTGACCATTAATCTGAATGTTTTGAAGTAGGTAATAGGCTACAATGACAATGGTAAACTTTTAAAGTGAATTCATGAACATATGATATGTATCTGCTCCATTATGTGTCATTTGAGTGGACTAATGCCTCAAAAAGGGGACTTTGGGACTTCTTGAAATTCGGACCATCGGGTGAATTCGGATTTGGCCTCAAATTGAAAAATTCGGACTATTGGGAGATTCGAATCATCGGTCGTCGGATTAAAGGACTTTTACTGTATAATCGTACTGTAGTGCGGTTTTCAATCTGTATTTTGGCATTGAGTAGAGCTCTGTAAGTCAACTGGTTCAGTTGTGATGACGATTTCAGTGGAGCCAATATTGCAGAGATGTTGCCAATATGCAGAGCTGGGCACCACAAACACAAAGTCAAGTCAGCAAACACAAATCAGCAAACCCAGAACATAACTTCAGCAAACACAAATGTGCAAACCTTGTGAAATTTCTAGTCCTCAAATGCAAATATGCAAACGCAAACCGTTTTTTATTAATTTTAAATTTAAACTACAGAATCAAGGGTAAATCAATAAATTCAATCTCTAATGTCAATAAACATATATATTTACTTAAATAAAATGTTGCCCAACTTCCATGGACCTCAAGGATATACATACAGGCTTTTAAAGCTTGGAAATTGCTGTAAATTGCCAAAACATTCCAGAATGTCACCCGCAGTGAAAGGGTTAATATATATAGCATAGGCCACTTAGTTTGTCCACATGGGCAGTAAAACGTTGGGGCAACTTGTTTATGGGGAGAATGCTTCAGTAATAATCAGTATTCGCAATTCCGCACCATTCAGGAGGAGGTACGCCGGATCACAGAGGTGCAAGGAGGCGATTTATTCGTGGTCCCCCCTTTGGGAATGGCAATAGGCTATATATGCCTAGATAGGTCTACTTTAGATATATTAAGTAATTTAATAGAAAGTAGCCTAGGCCTATTAATTTTAATGCTCAGAATAAAGGCCTAGCTTCAGATCAAAATTTAATAAAATTTTATTGTAGGCTAAATTTAGTCTAGGCCTATAGGCTATGATACTTTCAAAATTAACACTTTCTACTTGACACTAATAAAATGAGTGTGATTATAGGCCTAGGCCTATACATAGAAGTTAGAACATGCAATATTTAGCCTAGGCCTACATGCTTTGAGGCATTTTGATGGAATTAGTGACTGATTATAGCCTAGGCCTAGGCTATATATTAAAGTTAGAACATGCAATATTTAGCCTACATGCTTTGAGGCATTTTGATGGAATTAGTGATTATAGCCTAGACCTAGGCTATATATAGAAGTTAGAACATGCAATATTTAGCCTACATGCTTTGAGGCATTTTGATGGAATTAGTGATTGCCTGATTATAGCCTAGACCTAGGGTAGCCTAGGCTATATATATAGAAGTTAGAAAATGCAATATTATTTAGCCTACATGCTTTGAGGCATTTTGATAGGATTAGGGTAGCCTAGGCCTAGCCTAATAAAATTACTTATATTAGTAATTAGCCTATAGGCCTAGGCTAGGCTATATTTAGAAGTTAGAACATGCAATATTTAGCCTACATGCTTTGATGCATTTTGATGGGATTAGTGATTATAGACCTAGGCCTAGGCTATATAGCCTAGCCTATATAGAATAATAGAAGTTAGACTTAGCCTAGGCCTACATGCTTTGAGGCATTTTGATGGGATTAGGGTAGCCTAATAACATTAGTTTAGGTTAAAAATTAACAGGCTATCAATCAAATTAACGATAGCCTAACTTTATAATCTTAAATTAGGCTAGATTATAAAGTTATAAAGCCCTTCTCCAGAGACATCTTCTTGGTAATTACAGGTCCAAAGAAGGTTTCTAGGTGGGGCCAAGGGTGGCTTAGGTCCTCGATTTCTGCATGCTCTGCAGCATCACTGTCGGATGATGGTGGTGAACTGCTCCCCATGCTGTTGGCAGCTGCGGTAGGCATGATGGTAGACTCCATGTTCACTTCAATAGGCCGAAAATATAAACAAAGTTGAAGTGCTAGCAGGTTGGAACTCTTGGACTGCTGTGTGTTGTAGGTGTTAGCTCGACGCTTGCTACTAAGTAAGTGAGCAAACGTGAAGAGCCGATGTATAGGCCTAGATTCCAGAACACAGGTAGTTGGCTTGGTCACATGACTTTTCTTGGCTGGAGCTGCAGGAGCGGCCCAGGGTTGGCTGGCGGCTGGAATTTGTATTTTGCGGACTCGAGGTTTGCAACATGGAGGTACTTTCCAGAGCTTCAAACCCGCAAATAGGCAGCCATTTTGGCGCCAACGCTAATTCGCCAACAAAATGACACTTCCGCCATGGCGGAATTGGCTATTTGCGGAAGTGTTGGCTAAAGTGCCCAGCTCTGCCAATATGGGGGCTTTTCAGACACTAATTTCGTCATGACGTCAGAACAATAACATTGAGGAGTCTTCTCCTTCTTGTTTTCGGAGGTGCGGTGACGAACGCTTGGGTTTGTTGACATACGTCGTACGCACGGCGTTCAGACCAAGCTTAATTAGGCTATTAAGCTCATGCCTTAGATAAGGCATACCGGGTAGCGGCCCTTCTTTCGTGCTGTCCTTACCTAAGGCAGACCGGGTAGGAAGGGTTAAGCCCGGCTTCCCCTTTTGGCTTAAGCAAGAGCAGCCGCACAAAAATGGTTTGGCTCGACTTCGGCCACAAGTCACGTGACATAAACACAAACACTGAAAATGGCGGAACAACAAGACGACCTAGTGGTCTGGTCTGGTGCCATTGTAAAGGCTTTTCCCTCAATTGTTCGGGTAGATCACCTTTTTAACGGCCCCCCCATATTTGTTATTGATTAAGCTTTTGATTATTTACTGATATTTCAACTTCTTTTGTCTTTTTGTCCACATTTTTGTCTATTTCTTGCTTTATTGTTCTCTGAATAGTATGTTGGCTATTATATTATTTGTGTAAGGCCTATCAAATTGTTTGCTATAGGCCTAGGCTATAGTCCGTACATTATACTGTACGTCGGTTGGGCAGAAATCGTAAACCCCAACCTCTCATAACTCAAAAAGGACTACAGTAATCGAGCTAATATTTCTACCAACTAGGCAGACTTAATTGGCTAGGGAATATGTGTATAAATTGACGACTCATTTGCTCAAGCCCTTTTTGAGTTACAGAGGTTAGAGGTTACGATTTCTGCCCAACCTAGAATGAATGGACTATATAGTGTTTGTATATCTTGGTAACGTTCACAATATAGTACAAAATTATCCAGTGTTATGACAATACCCTGGCATCAATAACACGATTTGGGAACTAGAAGGATGTTCTATACACACACAGAACAATTTTTTTTCCAGATCGGCCTGGATGATTCTGCCAATAGCCTACCGTGTTTCCTGTAATAGTGCATATCAAGCTAACTATAATATAATAGAATATCATTTAATATAATATAATATATATTACATTACTTATGTATTCATAATATACACTCGATCTAGTCTCTATGGTATTTACCCAATACAAAACAATGAAAAAAAAACCATCACAACAGATATTGTTTACAAACAATTCCCGCTTAAGCCAAGGTCCCAAAGTCAAGCGGCCTTTCAGGGCGGATTGAGAAAAGTCGATCCTCGAGTTTGGCTTAAGTTTTGTCCTCGCAAAAACGAATTTCGCTCTTGGCTTAAGTCTGGCTTAAGCCAAAACGCTCGCAAAAACGCGCCTCATTCCCCACTCATATCCGTGGCTTCGATGTCAGCCATTGTTGTTGTCATGTGACGTCACCCGCCTTACCAGCTGACTTTTCAAAACAAACTCTCTAAGTTTTGTTTATACATTCAGATTTTTAAATAACTTGCACTGAACACTTTCCTGTTAGAATATTATTAGCGGGACAATACACAATAATCTCCTGTATACCCCACTTTAGGCAAGGCAGATCATAGTTTGAGGAGCGCCAGCCAACGACGTCCGCTTCCGCTCGTCTCTCGTGTGTGTGTGTGTGTGTGTGTGTGTGGGTGGGTGTACTTACACTAGTTGTATTTGCGGGAGTGAGCATGCTCGTTAATTCCCGCCTCCTAAGATATGTTTGTCATACCGTGCTTCGAAAGTATGCACTGATGGTGCAGACACTACTTCGGCTGGCAATTTGTTCCACCCACTAATAGAGTTGGTAGGAAATCTTTTACTTTTCAGATCAGATTTACTATTAGGCACTTTCAGTTTGTAGCTGTGACCTCTTGTTCTCTCACCTCCATCCCTCTCTATGAAGTTTTCTTGGTCGATTTTGCCAATACCTCTAACACATTTGTATATCTGAATTTGCTGTCCTCGTTTCCTTCTCTGTTCCAGTGTACTGTAGGTAGATTCAATCTCTCGAGCCTATCTTGGTACTCCAAATTTTCCAAACCTGGGATCATCCTCGTAGCTGCTCTCTGTACCCTCTCAATTTTGTGGATATGTTTCTTCATGTGAGGGGACCACACTACAGATGCATATTCCATCCTGGGTCTTATTATTGCCGTTATTATTTGTTTCATGGTGTTTTCATTAAGATAATTGAAAGACATCCTGATATTTGCCAATAGTGCTAGTGATTCTCTCACTATCTTATTTACGTGGCTTTCTGGAGACATGTTATCCTTAAATTCTATCCCCAAGTCTTTTTCTTTTTCTGCTTTGGGAATCACTTTGTTTCCTAGTTTATAATCTTTTCTAGGTCTGTACTTGCTTTTACCCATTTCTAGAGTCTTACATTTCCCTGCATTGAACTCCATATTCCATTTGATGCTCCATTCATGGATCTTTTGCAAATCTGCTTGGAGTTCAAGGCAATCCTCCTGGGTTCTGATCGTTTTAAGCAGCTTAGCATCGTCCGCAAACATGCTCATGTAGCTTGTTAGTCCCTCAGGTAAGTCATTTACAAATATTAAAAACATGATTGGGGCTAGGACAGATCCTTGTGGTACTCCACTCGTAATTTGAGTCCAGTTTGACGATGTCCCCCTTACTGTTGTTCTCATCTGTCTTTCGCTAAGGTAGCTCTCCATCCATTTCAGCAGTTTGTCTCCTACTTTTCCCTTTGTTGTAATTTCCACAGCAATCTCTTGTGTGGAACTTTGTCAAATGCCTTTTTAAAGTCTAGGTAGGAACATTCTACCCATCCTTCCCTCTGATCCACTGTGTTTATTACTCTAGAGTAAAAACTCAACAAGTTGCTTACACATGATCTGCCTCCTCTGAATCCAAATTGTCGATCAGTAATTAATCTTTTGGATTCCAGGTAGTTCACCCATTTGTCCCTTATTAATCCTTCCAGAATCTTCATGAGGATGCTCAATAGTGATACAGGTCTATAATTCAGTGGTTTATCTCTGCTTCCTCCCTTAAATATAGGAATAATGTTTGCTCTTTTCCATTCTGTAGGTACTATCCCCGTGTCTAATGATTTGGTCATTACAGTATATCATATATTGGTATACTCAGTTCCATGGCATTTTCTTTAATAATCCAGCCTGATACTCAGTCCGGTCCGGCGGCTTTGTTTGGATCCACCTTACTCATTTTGTCTATGAGCTCTTCTCTGTTAAATGTGACTTCCGGCATTTCCTCTATACCTATCTCATTGGTTTCTGGTGCAATTAATTCTCCTTCTTTTGTAAATACTGATGCAAAAAAATTATTTAGTTCTTCCGCAATTTCTATATCATCTTCTATGATTCTGTTTCCACATTTAATTTTTAGGATTGTGGCTTTTATCTTCCTTTTGCCGTTTACAAACTTGAATATTTTGTTTTGGATTCTTTTCATATTTCTCCACTATCCCTTTCTCATGGTTTGACTCTGAGCTCCTCCTCATTTCTGTGTATTTGTTTCTCTCCTCTTTATACTTTTGCCTGTTTTCTTCTGAATCCCAGTTTCTCATCTTTTTCCAGGCTTTGTTTTTTGCTTCCTGTGCTTGCCTACATTCGCTATTAAACCATTCTTTGCAATTTCCTTTTTTTCTGTTATTAACCCTCTCACCACGGAAGGGCTCTTGAACGCCCATAAAAAAGCATATAACAGGTACCCGGAAGGCCTCTTGAACGCCCAGTGGTTGAAAGCCTGTGAGCTTCGTGTGCGAGGCGTCGGTCCGACGCATGTAAACAACAGCCGGCTGGACCGACGCCCCGCATCTCCGGCCACAAGAAGGAGAGCGTCGCTTGTTCGTGTGTGCCTGTATGTTGTTGTTAAGTATCGAAAAGTGGTGTAAAGTGGCTGTTTTGGCCATAAAGTTATCTCCAATGAAATCATCATCACAGCTCAACCAGTTGACTTAGAGAGCTCTACTTAATGCCATTCTACAGGTAAATAACACAGCTACGCTTGGGGATGCGCGGGAATGCGGGAAGCAGTCTGATTAACGAATATACGGTAGCCTAGCCTAGACGTTTTTCGGCCAAAACACCCGGGTTTCGAGGAATATATATATAATACATAGCCGGGGCTGGAGGGTTAATGTACTTTGGGACAAAAGTTTTTATACCAGTATCATAGACCTCCATGAATGCCTTGATTTTTTTGTCTACCTCACTTTCAGATAACACTTGATCCCAATTTTGTGACTTGAAAAAATCCTGTAGTCCTGCAAAATCGGTTCTGGAATACATCCAGTGATTTTCCTTGTGCTTTTCCCTTTCCTTGGGTAGTTTATGCTTCAATAGTAGGTCTATGTCGAGAACTGCATGGTCGCTTTTTCCTAGTGGGCATAGGTACTGAATACTTTGAACCTCCTCCTCCCTTCTTGTGAAGAGAAGGTCCAATCTAGCTGGTTGATCACTTCCCCTTAATCTTGTTGTCTCTTTTACATGTTGGTATATAGAATTTTCCATGGCCATACTTAAAAATTCATAGCCCCAACTTTCCTCTCCTGTTCCGGGTTCAATTTCCTCCCAATTTACTTCTTTGCAGTTAAAGTCCCCACACATGACTATTTCATCCTTTGAAGCTAAGATATTTTCTAGCACACTAATTTATTAGTGGCCCCTCCATCATTGACGATTATGCCTATTACATAAGGCCTCCTCTTCAAACGCTCATTTACCGTAGTTTGAATCTACCGCGCAGAGCATAAAAATTTGAGGAGCCTTCATCATGAGCGCACGCAACCTCACTCATGGTTCTGTCATTATGAAATTGGGTTCTCACTACGAAAAAACTTTGTAACAAATAATAAATCAAAAGAAAATAAGAATAACTATTATTCTATTATAACTATTCATAAGCTTTCCATATACTCGTGGATGTACTTGTGTGGATATTTGACCAGACGCTGACTTCAGGCGTCATACTTCCTTCTTCTCTGCTCTGCGCTCAACCTGCCCTGACGTGTCTCCCCACGCTCCGCTGATTCCGCATTTGCTGCGTCCCTCGTGAGTTTTTTCTCATTTGTTTACTCTGGGATGTATCGAGTAAGGTTAGGATATGCGTAGCAGGAGTGTCAGGGGCGGGTTTCCCGCAGTTCAGTGTATTTGGGTCGTATGTTTGGGACACCTATTTCGGGTGTACCCTCGTGGTCCCGTGGTGGACGCGTGATACATTTTTCGCGGCTAGCTAGCCTAGTTATTTAGTTGGCTTTAACTACGCGTTATCAGGCTTCTTTTTATCTTTCTGATGAAGTTGACTTATTTGTTTGTTTACTGACGTTCCTAGCGTATTTTTCTTCACTTAGTGAAGATTTTTCTAGGTTCCGAGTCAGTGCATCCCTCTCCGGGATTTTTTCTACGATGTGGTGATGGCGGCTGTTCCTGTTGTGGTATGATACAGTGCTTTTTGTTTATATTACAACGTGTTTAAGTGATATTTCCGTCTGCTTAGGCCTAGCCAGCCTCTCGTAGCTTTTTACATGTACAAGTGTTATTGATTTGTTAGTAGTCTTGGCAAATCCAACGTCAAGGCTATTAACCTAATTGCAATGACGACTTGTCTATTTTGACTGCTATGTCGTCATTCCAACCGCGGTTAAAAAGAAAACGTCTAGAGTCTACTCCTTATCTTGCTCTAGGAGACGTTGTACATTAACCAAAACTACCACCGAAGGTGAAAACAGCATAGAAGAGAAGAAAAAGGGGTTTACCTTAGTTACCGCTTAAGGACCATCCCGTGTTCCGTCATGTGCAGAACCCTGTCGAACGTGCGCATGAGCGACCCTCTCTTGTCATCATTTTTTCACGCGCTCCATTGAATGAAGTCGCTTTTGTTGTGCTCCTTTAATTCACCCTGTTTAGGTTCGTTTCGGCTTATCTGGCCTTCTTTTTTGTTAGACAGATGTTACGTGATCTAGGGCACACGTAAATGGGCTCCTCAGTGTGTTTAATGGAGACGCGTGTGGAAATAGCTACCGAAGGTACGGGGGCGCCTGGCGTTCCTCGTGTGTGTTTTTCATTTCTTTCTCTTTTCATATTCTTTTTTCCTGTTAGTCTGGGCATAGTTTAGCTTTTCGCTTATTTTAGCCTAGCTTGTTTCTCATTCAGGACTTGCTATGCCCCTATGAGTTTTCATATTTTCATAGCCTAGGTGTACAGTTGGTTCACAATCTGAGATTTCGTTGGTGGCGGTGCTGTTTGTAGAGTTTGTGTCGGCCGCATTATTAGCGTTATTCCCGAGTCCCCCCTTTCGAGTCCTTCACTGTGTCTCAAGGGCCTGGGCGACAGGTGGTTCGTGATACTCCAGGGGTACCCCACGGGGGCCCCTCTTTCACACCACAGGGTTTTTCGCCCCTGACACATTCTCTGCTCACGGCTAGGCCACCCTTTTTCTCGCCAGTTTCATTTACTGGTTTTTTGTTTTCCCTTCCTGTTTTCACCTCCATCCTTTCATAGCCTTTTGCCCAATCCTGGGGTACCCCACGGGGGCCCCTGTTTGTGCCAAACCACCCTTCCTGCCACTTCTCCTCATGGGCTTTGCTCTATCTCTGTGGGTTGGGTGGTTCCTGGGGGATGTGCCTCCTCTCCCCTGGTGTGTCTTCCTTGCCTCTCCCTTGACCGGTTGAGTCAGGATATTATCAAGGAAGACACTGCTCAGCTTGATGGCCATCGTCGCTTGGAGTTCATAAGGAGATGACGCTTTTTTCTGGGCCTCTTTTGGTATTCCCTAGACGCTCCTCTCGCTTTTTTCGGCGCCGGACCATCTCGGCCGGTCCCGCGAATTTGCGGGAGCGCGATTCGGTCCTCTGGGACGGTTCGGCTCCCCGCAAATTTGCGGAGATCGGTGGGGGGGTCCGCGAAATTGCGGGAGGGTGGTGTCGGTAAGGTTATGCCTCCATTGGCCCGCAAATTTGCGGTAATAGTTGGCTTTCACTATTGACTTTTTTTATGTCATCTTGTTGCCTGATACTATATTGGTGTATGCACTTTACTGGTGTTATAGGCCCCGCATGTAAGATGTTGAGTGGTGGTTAACACTTTCTCCATCTTTGCAGGTTCTGCTAGTGCTCTTCCGCCTCGGCCGCCCTCCTCACCTACCTCTGTGCTCCCAGTTTAGGGTGAGTACGGATACCTGTTTGCATGTGTGTTCCTGTTTCCCCATGCTCCTTCCCTGGTTCTTCTTGGACAATCTCTCCACTTACTCCTTCGACGTGCTGATTATGGTGTGTGTTCTTCTAGTGCAGGTAGGCTGCCTTGGTTGTCGCTCCCCGTGCTTGGAGAGCCACAAGTCCTGCTTGCGCCACTCGCTCTGTGTGTCCTCTACGGCCTACCTCCCTGCTCTGTGTGGCACATGTCTGGCCCTGGTGGGTGTGCTGCACCATGGCCCTGGTTCCTCGGCGGCGGCTGTGGCCTCTGCTTCCCTTCCGTCGGTGTGGACGATGGTCTCCCGCCACATTTGGACTGTGGGCCACCGTTCCCCGGCCTTTGTTGCCGACCGGATCCGCGTCGCCCTGGGTATCTCTGACCCGACTGAAGGCCGTTCACCTGGCCCTCTCCCTGCTCGGGCCCTCTCCCCTGGGTCCCGCAGCCGGTCGTCCCATCGTCGGGGGGTTCCCCAGCTCCGTCCACGCTCTCGCTCGCCTCGTCGTCCGTCCTCTACTGCCCCTCGTCGTCCTCCTGATCGCCTTGACCACGCCCTTCGCCCTCGTCATGGTTCTCGCCCTGAGGCCGGGGTTAGCGGCTCTGCCCCTGTGCGCCCTCCCCTGGCCTCTACGGATAGGGGCTCTACTCCCTTCCGCCCGCTTCTCCAGCCCAGACGACTTCCTCTTACGTTGTCCTCTCCGCGCGCGGTTCTGCTCCCTCCTCCTACACTGTCCAGGAGGGTCCGCCTGGATGTCGTTGCTTCTCCTACTTCACCTGCTTCAGTGCCTATTCTTCCTTCACGGTCTCGTCCCACGGTGGAGGTCCCTCCCTCCTCCGCCTCGGTGTCGGGCCGCCCTGTTCTCTCAGCCCCGGGGATCCTTGCTCTGTTTCCCCCCGCGGCTCCTTCTGGCCTCCTTTCACCCGGCCAGCCTTCCCACTCCCGTCGTCCTGCTCCTCCTCATTCTTCTCTTCCTGACCTTCACTTACCGTCTCGCCAGGGGGGTCGCCCTCCTCTTGCCTCGGTAGGTTTTCGCGAGGTTTCGGGGTCCCCTTTCTCAGGAGCTGACGTGTCGCTGGAAGAGGGGGATGGTGCTGTTTCCCCCTCGGCCGTTCGTGATCGGGGACGAGTCCCTCAACGGCGACACGACCGTCGTCGCTCGCCTTCCTTGGGCCGCGACGCTGCTGGTTCGTGTCGTGGGTCTCGCTCCCGCTCCCGCTCGCCCCTGCGGGCCGACCATTCTGGGGGGGGGGGGGGTCGCCTCTCTCGGATCGATTGTTGGCTATGCAGGGCTGGGTTGTGTCACGCTTCGACGGGTGCTTGGAGTCGATGGAAGACTCCCTCTTCTCGCGCTTCTTCGCGGTGACTCACCCTCAGCGCCTCACCCTACCTACCCCTGCTACGGTCCCCCTCCCTTCTGCAGGCCTACGCTCTGGTCAGACTTCAGCCGCCCTGACATCCTTCCGGCTGTTCAGTCCCTGGCTATGTTGACGGGTCTGTCCTCCTATGGGACAGGTTTGTGCGACGCCGGTACGCCTGGCTTAGCCATCATGCTCGGTCACCCTCTCCCATTGGAGGCCTGGTTTGCTGAGGCCTTCGCCTTCACACACCGATCCGTCGACGGCTCTCCTTCAGTCCCTCCCCAGGAGTCATCACTGATTTTGCCTCCTCTTGTGTCTGTCGGCGGGTTAGACGGCGCGTTCTGGTCCTGGATGAGCGCGCCCGTTCTTGAACTTTGTTCTATTGCTACCCCGTTCTTCTCTCACCCGGATCAGCCCTCTGTCGCCACGGTTTTTCCCTTGCGACGGAGGGTGACGGACTTATTGTCTTGTCTTTAGGTTCCCTCCAGACGTCTGTTCACCACCTGCGGCTTTTCGAGGCGTCTGCGCCAGGCGATCTTCGCGAGGGTTTGGACCGCGTTCAGCGGATCCATCTTCGGCTCGCGGTGTCTTTGGTTCCCGAGCTGAAGGCGGTTTTGTGCGCGGCAACTCGGCAACGCCCGACGGTACGGTCCTCGTTCTCCCAGCCGGCCCCCTTGGATATTCGTCAGGGTTTGTTGTACTCTGCGCTATATACATCGGGGTTTTTTAAGCAGGATGCTTGGGAATGCTACGCTTCTCTGTCGGCGGCCCCTGCTTCCGACACGCGACGACACGCTGTGTCGTTGCGGACCCTGCTTACGTCACGCACCGACGCGCTGTGTCGCGCGCGGGGTCTTCTCAGTCCCGTCCTTCTGCCGGTCCTCTTCGGGGTGCTGCTGCAAGTGCTGCCGCCTTGCACGGGCGCAGGATTGGGACGTTGCAGGCCAGTGCGTCGGTTCCGCCTCGCACTTCTGTTCTTGCCCCTTTCATCCCCGCCGTGTCGGGGCTGGCCGGCCTTCCCCTTCCGACCGCCCTTCGACGGGGTCAGCCCCGCGACGGCCTGGGGTTGGGGTGGCCCGCCCTTTTCGACGAGGTTGGGGGGGGTAGAGGAGGTCAACGTGGCGCTCATGCCCGCACGACCCGTACCGGGGGTACCTCCACGTCAACACAATGTGTAGGTTCTCTGAGTCGGCCTCCTTGTTCTCCTTCTCGCCTGGCCGACCGGGTCGCTCCCCTCCTCTCGGGTGCTCCCTCGGGTTGTTTTCGCCCTTGCGCCCCTCGGTGGCCGCGAGGGACGTTGGGGGCAGCGGGTTGCGCGGAGGGGTCTCACCTGGAGGTGGACGTCCAGACCCCACTCCGCTCTTGTCACCGACGCCGGCCCATCTCTTCAGAGGTGGCCCACGTGTTCACTTCCATGCCCGAGCTGGGTAGCGTCGAGGGAGTTGACCGCCGGTCACCCGGTTTTCCTCTGCCGTGTCTTTCTGGTACCGTCGCCGAACTGCGACGCGATGCGACCGGTGGTGGATCTGTCCACCACGGTTTCGGATGCTGCCGGTACCCCTGGTATGCCTGGCCCTGCGCCCTCTGTCGTGTGTAGTGTCGCTGGCCCTCCAGGATGCGTCTTGGCTCGTTCCTCTCCATCCTCGCTTCCAGCGATTCTTGGCCGTTCGGACTTCCGGTCGTGTGTTCCTGTTCGACGGCCTTCCCTTCGGTCTCCACATTGCGCCGCGGATCTTCTCCGCACTGGTAGGGCAGGCTCTGGGTCCTCTCCTCAGGAGCGGGCTCCAGCCCCTGTTTTCCTTGGCCGATTGGTTGGTAGTTTCCGAAGCCCTAGGACTGGGCATTGGCGACGCCCTCACAGTCGTTCGCAACATCGCACGGTTAGGGTTCCCCTTCGATGTTCCCAAGTCACGCTTGACCCCGTCGCGTGTCGTGCCATGGGTCGGTCTCGCATGGGTTTTGTCCGGCGCTACGGTGCCCCGGGGTCTGCCCGCGGTGCACCTTCGGTGGAAGGTCTTCGCCGTGTTGCACTCGGTCTCCCTCCCGGGGTGGCTCTGGGACTCGTTCGTGGGTTCGCTGCATTGGGCCGCTCTGCCCCTTCCCTTCGGGAGCCTCTGGCTACGCCGCCTCCTCCTAATGGGCACCGCGGTGTTTCCGTTGCCCCTATGGATCGGCTCCTGCCGCTCCCGCGTACCGTTCGCAGATGCTTTGGTCGCTGGGTTGCTCGGGGCTCGCTCTCTGCGGCTGTGCCCTGGACCGCCCCCCCGCCGACGGTCTGGGTAGCCACTGATACGTCGAGCGAGGTTGGGTGAGGTTCCCGATCGAACCTGGGAAGTCCACTTCCCGGCAGATGGGTGGGTCTCCCTCCACTTACCCGTCTATGCCCTCGGACTGTTGGTTCCTTTGTTCTTCCTGCGGGACCACGCGCTGGCCCTTCGGGGTAAGTTGGTGGCCTTCGGGTTGGACACTCAGACAAGCTGTCCACTGTTTCCTAATGCGGGGGTCCTCCAGGTCGTTGACTCTATTGGGGGTCTCGGTGGAGTTGTTCTTCCTCGCGGACCGACACCCATTCTCCTTGCATGCCTCCTCCCTGTGGGCGGCCGCCCTGTCGAGAGGGCCGGGCGTTCTTGCAGAATGGGCGATGACACGGACTGTGTTCGCCGACCTCGCGGCTTCCTAAGGTGTTCCGGAGGTCGCCTTGTTCGCATCGGGGGTGCTGCGCCAGTTGCCTCTGGACCTCTCCCTCCGGCCTCGCGCTCCGGGGGGGGGGTCCAGACGCTTTCATGGTAGCCTGGTACAGGTGGCGGTCGATATACGTCTTTCCGCCACCAGACGCGCTGTTGATGTGCCCAGTCCTCGCGAGGCTGCGGCTGTACCACGGCTGCGTCTGGCTCCTCGCGCCTCTGTGGCCGGCGCGGGCTTGGTACGCCCGGTTTGTCGCGGTGGTGCCCGAGTCCGGTCCCTCTACCTGTCTCCGGCTTCCACTTGGGCTAGGTTGTGGACCTGCGGACCTCGTTGGCCTTCGCATCGTGCTTGTTCATGTGGCCCGGTGGCTCCCGGTCCCCGGCCGGGCCCTGACTGACTTCCTGCAGCGTTCCTGGCCGTCTTCTCCTTGGGGGACTTACGGGTCCCGCTGGAGGTCTTTTACTAGGTGGCTACAGGCCACTCGCCTGCCAGTTGGCTCTCCTTCCCTCGTCCTACGCTCCTTGTTTCACCTCTTCCGTACACGTCACTTTCAAGTCGACGCTATACGTACCCCCTTGTCTGCCGTCCGGGGGGTCTTTGGGTCCGTCGCTGGGCTGGTCGTTCCGCCACAGGAGCTGGATTCCTTCCTGCCGGCTGCCTTCCGGGATCGACCGCCTCCGCGCCAGGTCCCTCCGCAGTGGGATCTGGGGCGGGCTCTGGTCCTTCTGGCTTCACCCACGTATACAAGGGTCGCTACGCCGGTTCCGTTGCTCGGGCGTCCACTCTTCCTTGTCGCTCTGGCCACTGGGGATCGGGTGTCTGCACTAGCGGCATTGTCACGGCCCCGGGACTGCGTGCGATTCTCCCCGTCCTTGCATGGCGTCTCGTTCGCCTCCCCTCCTTTTGTTACAACGCATGGGAGGGAGGCCCCCGTTTTCCAGCCTTTCGCCGTCCAGGCTTTACGGCGTGGGCATCCTCGCAATGTGTTGTGCCCGGTGTCAGCCTTGCACTCCTCTGTTGCGTCTGTGGCGCCGCCTTCGGGTACTGCTGTGTGGGTGTCTCCTCGGACAGGTGGGAGGCTCTCGCAGGTGCAGATGGGCCGCCACGTTTGTCGGACCGTTCGTGCCCGTCACCCTGTTTGTAGGGGTTCTGCGCACGATGTCAGATCCTTTGATGCCTCCTTCCGGTTCCTGCCACGTCGATCCTTACCTGCCATCGCCTCGGCGGTTTTGTGGTCTTCTATCAATTCCTTCATCTCCTCCTACCTCTCCGTGTCCAGTGTTCGACCCCCTCGGCCGGTGATTGCTCTCGGGGGTCGTGTTTGCTGGTGCTCTGGCGAAGATCCCTGGTCTTCCCCCATTGTCCCTCGTTCTTTTCCTTTGTTTTATTTGACAAAGGGGGGGGGGGGGGGTGTACGGGTTTGCAACACTGGATTGCAAGTTTGGGATTATGTATTGTTCCAGTACATAAGTGTTTTTGCCACATTGAAAATTGTGTTTTGTTCTTGTGTTCAGTGTTTTTGTTGGTTTTTGAAGAAAAGGGATTTTGGGTACAGTACCTTTTTGGTTTCAGACAAGTCTATGTTTTTGCATTACTATGAATGACGGGCATGTGTTAAAACTGTTCTTTTTAGCTACTCCTCAGTTTTTCACTCTTTTATTAAACTCTCTTGTTTCACTTGTGTCTTTGTCATTCATACTTTTGTTTTATGCATTGGTTTTTTTGGTAGGTTGGGCTTGGATGTCCTCCTCCTATTTGTTATGCAGCCTTGACGTTGGATTTGCCAAGACTACTAACAAATTGGGAGGTTTGACGTACCTCCCAACCTACCAAATAGGAAAACCTACTATTTGGTAGTAGTCTTGGAAAATCCAACGTACATAATACCCTCCCTCGCGCCGGACCCCTGCCCATCCGCGTTCTTCTGCTGACGTGAGATGTGATGACAAGAGAGGGTCGCTCATGCGCACGTTCGACAGGGTTCTGCACATGACGGAACACGGGATGGTCCTTAAGCGGTAACTAAGGTAAACCCCTTTTTCTTCTCTTCTATGCTTTTTTCACCTTCGGTGGTAGTTTTGGTTAATGTACAACGTCTCCTAGAGCAAGATAAGGAGTAGACTCTAGACGTTTTCTTTTTAACCGCGGTTGGAATGACGACATAGCAGTCAAAATAGACAAGTCGTCATTGCAATTAGGTTAATAGCCTTGACGTTGGATTTTCCAAGACTACTACCAAATAGTAGGTTTTCCTATTTGGTAGGTTGGGAGGTACGTCAAACCTCCCAATTTATTGTATAAATATGTACTACTGTGTCATGTGTGTCCTGGATTAGTTGTGTTTTGGCTTAATCCAGGGACTATTTGTGTATATCAGATTGCGTCTGGTTTGTGTGGGTTGCCTTTTCCGGCAGGTTTTCTCGATTGCACCGAGAAAATCCGGCTGGTTGCCGAGTTTTAATCACGCGTGGTTAAAATAGGCTAGTTTCCCCCGGCGAGTGGTGGCTTGAGGGCTCTCCAGGAACTGCGTCTCTGTAGTGGAGCCTGTGTTCAGGCTTACTGTGTGTTTCCCGGCGGGATGGCTATACCCGTTTAACTAGGTGTTCATGCGGACACCTGTTGACTATGGTTTTTGTTTGATTGGTCTTTCCACCCCGGCGATCTTTTGCAAAGAAGTGGGGATAGGAACAATTGGGGTTAACATTAAATTAATTTCACACCCGGCGGTTGAACCTTGGGAGGGTGGGATTAACGGATTTGCAATTCGGTGGGGTTGGCCAGACAATTCAGGGATACAATTGGGTATCGAGGCCTTCAAATTACGGCGATCTATGAAGGCTTCGAGAGAAGTCAGATCTAAAGATTAAGATAGGCTTACCCTTTTAACCGCGATATAATAAGGAGGCCGGCGTCTTAATATGGGTTTCCGGTGAACAAAAAATCACTGGGAAGACTGCGTCATTTATAAAGATGTGCTCGTCTTTATATCATGTCAGAGGATATTCTTAAATCTTTTGGACAAGTAAAGATATTCTAAAATCTTTACATATGAAACCTACAGGGTAACAAGAGGTAATAGTGGTGTATTACATCTCGTTGCCCGGCGGTTCATTAACACTTGTGTTAGAACATTTTGGGGTAACCTTATGAGCATTAATTCCTGGAAATTTTCTTTTTTCCAGGGCGGAGTTCCGGCGGGTCAACAGGGAACCAGGAGAAGCCCGGGGGTGGGTTAGCTTTTCTCCAGTCTCTGTCATGGCTACACTAGACCCTGTTTTTGCTCTGTGCTTAACACCCTCCTGTTCAGGGATCCCTATTTTTGCGCATACACTGTGCATCAGATGCGTCAAATGCTTGGACCGGTCAAGGGATTTGTGGGTGACTAAGAATTGTGCTTTTTGTAGTCAGTTAAGTATCAAAGTCTTACAGCACGATAATCAGGCCGCGGCGGTTGCATTGCGCGAGGTCAAACAACTCCTAACTACTTATGCTACTTCAGTGGCTCATAACGATAACATAGTTCTGTGGGAACGATTGATTGGTCAGCATCCCCCACTTAAACATCCCCCTTCTAAAAGTAGAGTAAATGTGCGTAAGTCGGCAGAGACTGGGCAGGGTAAAGTGCTTCTTCCCTCCCCCGGCACATCTAAGAGATCTCGAGAGCCGACACCCCCGGCGACAGCTTCCAAGTCAAGATCGAGGTCCAGGTCAAGGTCTCCCCTCCGACAGCAGACACATAGTCACTCTACTTCACCTTCGAGAAAGAAGAGCAAGGAGGAGAAGACCAAGGACAGTCCTAGTGTGAAATCAAAGTCAAGGCAAAGTCACAAGTCTTAAAAAAAGGATACTCATGTACGAAAGGCCTCCCGGCGTTCGCCGGAGCCTCGTACCTCGCTTTCTGCCTCTACTCCCGACATGTCTCATGTCCAATCTGACAGGTCGGGAGTGGAGTCAGAGACTGTGGTGGGGGATATACCGGCGGACAGGTTGTCACCAAATATTATTCCCAGTTCACATGTACCAGCTTTAGATTTAGAGAGTTCTCCCAGAAGTTATAACCCTCTAGAGGGCTCGAGTGAGGGCTCAGTAATTGGTGTGGTACCTAGCTCACAAGTGAGTTACGGCCAAGACCGGGGAGTTTGGAGGTACTCCCAGCCATGGAGTGATGGCTCACATCCTTCTCAGGCAATACAGGTAGTGGCAGACGACGTCCACCGGGACGCTGTGATCCCATCGTCCATCCCGGACTTAACATGGCAGCATGAGGGGGTCCCGGCTTCGGCGGAATCCTCTCATGAGAGGCCGGAGGTAAGGGATGAGGGTTCTATAATTTCTGAGATGGAGGTTCAAGAGTCAGGTTCATTGATAGACGACTCTCAGAGTAGGGAATGATTCACCACATAGTTCATCCTCTGCTAAATTTGTCACAGCTGATGAAATTAATGGGTTACTAGCGAATGCACTAACTAAGTTTTTTGGCCAGCAGCCGGAGACTCCTACAGTTGGTTTGGGAGCTTCCACGACAGCATCGAATGTCCGACCTCTGGCTACTTCCATTGCTTTGACACAAATTCCGCACCCTCCCCCTGTATCACCTACTATTGTTACTAGGCCAACTTCGGCGGCACTGACTACTTCCAATGTGAGAGTAGTAGCAGATGTAAATCCTCCCCCTTTAGACAAGGCCCCGGTCAGAAAGGGAGCTATGCCCCTCTTATACGGGCCGGATGAGTCATGGGTAACAATGTTCCCAGCAAAGCCAAGAGGTAGCACAGTCCACTATGTCGGGGGAGCTTCCGGTACCACATGAGTGGGTAATCCAAGGGAATAAATCTAGGAAGTTACGTGCTTTAGATATTCTAGGAAATGTACTTGATGTTAATATTAAGGCCATTCCTAACAATTATCACCATGATTATTTTGTGTATACTTCTACACCTGCCCTACCCCCTGCGTTCAGCTTCAAAACTGTTTTCGGATTGGACCAAGCATGACGGTTTCAATGATATAAAAGGACTGTCAGCTCTAACACCAGAGTTAGGTTTAAAGACGTTCACAGACACAGCCGCAAATCCAGTTTTGAAGGTGGAGCAGTTGGGTCTGGGACCTTGGGTGGAATGGGAAGTGGAGGCTCAGAACTTTGCAACAACTTTTACCTCTAAATCTTCGCACCAAATTCCACAAGAAAGCCATTCTTGGTTCTCTCTACCGGTATTCTCTGCCGGCGGAGTTCCCTCTGCTTTATTTGCATTTTTAGCTGCCCCTAAAAATTAATCTATGCGAGCTTAAAGATCCCTTTTCTACACCATCCACTGCTCACCTAGACCGGGAGTTTAGGCTACGTGGGAAGGCATATAGACTGTTTTCCCAGTATATTGTCACACAACAGGTAGCGAAGTCAATGCTAAGATGTGCTCAGGCAATCGCGGACGCGGAAGTCCGAAAGGCTATTGAACTGTCTAGACGCTTGCTACTCCAGACTTCTATACAGTCACTGGGAGATATCCGCACAGCCTTGCTAGAGGCGGTTCGGGCAAGACAAGATCTAAGGATGTCTCTCGTGAGGAAGCTCCCTGATAGGATTGCAAATCAAGTGGTAATGTCCCCTGTTCTAACTGCCTCTTTAATGTCCCCGGATGTGTGGAGAACAGTGTTCAACATGGCTCAGGCCTTTAAGCACAGTCCCGCCCCATCGAAGAAACCTGCTTTCAATTTTTCCAAGCCCAAACCAGTCGCAAAAGCTCAGCCTGGTGGACAAAGCCTTTTCATCTGCCTAAATCCTCTTCCACCCAAGGTCAGGCTCAGTACAGATAGAAGCAAGGAAAGTTTTCAGGTAATCATAAAGGACAGAAGTATCAACGACCGGGCCAGGGCCCGTCTCCTGCCAAACCCGGCCAGTCATCTAAGCATAACCACCACCACCACCAAAAAACTAGGGTCTCTCTCACTCCCAGGGCCAGTCTTACGGCGGGTGGATCAGAGGGTAGTCCAGCCGGCGAACCCTTGTCTGCTAACTGGGTCATTCCGGGCGTGTCATCGCGCATGGCCATTAAACACATGGGCGAGGATGGTAGCACGCAAAGGCATCACCTGGCAGTGGTTCCGGCGACCTCGCTTACGTCAGCCGACAAAGGCAAATTTTGTTTCAGTAGAGGTGGAGTTACTGATCCAAGAGATGATCGCCAAGAATGTCATCACCCGGTCCCTCAAAATTACCCAGTATTTACGTCCAAACTTTTTCTAGTGCCCAAAAGGGACAGTGTTCAGATGAGGCCGGTCGTAGACCTGTCTTATCTGAACCTCCACATTCACAATGTTTCCTTCCGGATGCTGACAGTGAATCAAATCAGGCTAACACTTCCGCCGGGAGGGTGGATGTGTTCTTTAGACCTGACAGACGTGTATTGGCACGTCCCGGTAAACAAACGGTTTCAACGATTTCTGGCCTTACGAATAATGCATCAGACTTATGACTTTCAGAGGATGCCGTTCGGATTGAACCTAGCACCTCGCTTATTCACGAAATTAGTCCGGCAAGCCCTGATGCATTTGTTAGAACAAGGGATCAGGATTTTGTGGTATCTAGACGACTGGCTGGTGGTGGCAGAGACGGAACAGTTATGCATCAATCATGTCAACACAACATAAATCATGTAAAATCTCTAGGATTCGAGGGTAAACCCGGTAAAGTCAAACCTTGTTCCCTCACGAGTGGTCCAGTGGATAGGGCTGGTCTGGGACACAGCTGCTCTCACTCTGAGTCAGAGTGTGGACAATCGGAACAGGTTTCGCAAGAAACTGTTTATGTTTCTTCACAGTCTGACTATGACACGGAGAGTCTGGGAATTTCTGGTCGGCTCTCTCAACTGGATTCAACTAAACTGTAAAGTTGGGCCGGTTGAAAGTCAAACGTTTAATATTGGAGGGCAACAAATTTGTTACACTATTGCCGGCGGAAACATTATGGCCCATCCCAAAATTAATACACAGCTTAGTAGCGGTCTGGGCGAAGAGGGAAACATTGCACTCGGTCATGTCATGGACCTCTCCTCCGCCGACGGTATGGGTAGACACGGATGCGTCAGGAACGATAGGATGGTGCTTCAGTCAAACCACAGCATCAGGGTCAAGGGCTTTGGTCCCATTCAGAAACCTCCCACATCAATGTCAAAGAGTTACTAGTCCCCTTGTACAGTATTTCCTTCAGGCTCACGGCTCTACTTACGGGACAAATCGGTGGCCTTCAGGATGGACAATCTGAATCCAGTTCCCTGCATTCAGACACAAGGGTCAACGAGATCTCGGAGGTTGCTAAACGTGTCAGAAAAGATTTTTGTTCTAGCGACAAGCTGAACATTCATCTTCACGGCATCTTATCTCCCAGGTGTAGCAAACGTCTGGGCAGACGCTCTGTCTCGGAGACAGAGCACAACAGTAGAATGGGCACTCAAGCAAAAGATTTTCGATCAAATGATTTCAGAGCCTTACCGTCCACAAGTGGATCTGTTTGCGTCCGAGGAGACTCACAAACTCCCGCTGTACCTCACCCGCCGGACAATAACGCCGGTGGGAGGACCCGACGCACTGGTGACGGCTTGGAACAGGTGGAGTTCCGTTTATCTGTTTCCGCCACCAGACGCTTCTCTAATGTGCCACGTAGTAAACAAAGTAAATTAACTATCAGGATGTATACGGGGGGCGTTAGTCCTCGTTAAATCGCGCCCCTGTGGCCGGCGCAGGTGTCGGTAACCAGCAATTGAAAACGCGTGGTGGCCCGAACCCCGGTGTCGCTCCCGGTGCCGGCACTATTTCCAACTTGAGACACGATTGGCCAACCTAGATACCGCTGCTTGACTTTTGCACTTATGGACATTCAGATGGAGGCCCAAGTGGCTAACACCGTATGGTAGAAACGGCATTCAGTGAGGCCAAGTGGCTAACACCCGTATGCTAGAAACGTTGACCAAGATACAAACAAGAAAGATAAATTCATGTAATCCATATAACCCAATCTAACAAAGAGACAGTATCAATCGCACTGGCAGTCGTTTACTTCTTGGATACTTAGAACAGAAACAAAACCTGTACCTTTCTTTGGTGGCTTTGGTTTTTCATTATGTTAAACTATCTGTTCGAAGGCCATGAAAACGTTCTATCTGTAGTAGACGTTAAAAAATCACTTTAACAGCGATATTGTGTTAGTAGTCTTGGCAAATCCAACGTCAAGGCTAGTAAACCTAATTGCAATGACGACTTGTCTAGTTTTGACTGCTATGTCGTCATTCCAACCGCGGTTTAAAAAGAAAGACCGTCTAGAGTCCTACTCCTTATCTTGGCTCTAGGGAGGACGTTTGTACATTAACCAAAACTACCAGCTCCGAAGGTGAAAAAAGCATAAGAAGAGGAAGAAAAAAGGGGTTTACCTTAGTTTTCCACCAGATTAAGGCCCATGCCCGTGTTCCGTCATGTGCAGATCCCTGTCGAACGCTGCGCCACTGAGCGACCCTCTCTTGTCATCATTGTTTGTTCACGCGGTCTCCATTGAATGAAGGTCGCTTTTGTGTGTGCTCCTTTAATTTGCAACTACCTGTTTAGGTTTGTTTCGGCTTATCTGTCTTTTTGTTAGACATATGTTACGTGATCTAGTGCACACGTAAATGGGCCCTTAAGTGTGGATAATGGAGACGCGGTGGGGACATAGCCTACCGAAGGGACGGGCGGCACCTGGCGTTCCTCGTATATGTTTTTCATTCTTTCTCTTTTCATATTCTTTTTTCCTGTCAGTCTGGACATAGTCTAGCTTTTAGCTTTAATTTAGCATAGCATTTTTCTAATTCAGGAATTGCTATAACCTATGAGTTTTCACTTTTGTCATTAGCCTAGGTGTACCGTTGGTAAACAATCTGAGAGTTCGTTGGTGGCGGTGCTGGTTGTAGAGTTTGTGTCGGCCGCATTATTAGCGTTATTCCCGA
>CM064548.1:14608867-14687955 GCA_032716605.1 Paralithodes platypus | reverse complement strand
CCATAGCGGACAATGGACCCCAGCAAGGACAACGTATGTTGCTCGTAAAAAGTTGGTAGCAAAGTCCGTTTCGCTCTATATATTTATCTCTCTATCATGCACCTACCTAACCGTAAATCCCTTATACAGTAACAGAACTATGTCTTATTTGGACTTTTTGTAATCTTGAATCATTTCTAATGTGATGGAATGAAAAATCATAATATCCTTCAAGCACATAGATAAATAATAAATAAGATAGTCAACAAATATATTTCAACTCTCCCCTCCCTGCGAGTAGAGATGGAAGATTTACGTTTGATAGATAATTTTTGTTTTGTTTTTTTTCCCTCGATATACACTCTCTTTCTATCTATCTTATACTCCTCTAATTCATCTACCTAAATCCCTTATACACTAACATAAACTATGTCTTATTTGGACTCTGTTGTAATCTTTGCAATAATTTTCTAATGCGATGGAATTGAAAAATATAATATCCTTGCAGCACATAGAATAGAAACAATAAATAAGTAGTAAGATAGTCAAAAAATCTAGTTCAACCCTCCACTCCGTCTAGGCGCCCGAGCTTCCGAAGAGACGGGATGGGAGATGAGATTTACGTTTGATAGATTTTTGTTTGTTTTGGTTCCCACGGTATACACAAAATGATGGGGAAATATTATAACATGTTTTTAATTGACATTTGTGTCGTTTTTGCTGATTATGAGTTAGTGGAAAAAAAAATCTTTAATTCTATCATATCGGAAATGATTCACAGATTATATAGAGACCAAATAACATACACTTTTAAGTGTGTTCAATAGTTTTGCATTATCAATAGGGTGTAGCACAAGGCTTATCAACATTATCACAGTAACGGGGTCTGGGTTGAGGCCGGGACGGGGAGGGGAGGGAGTAGGCCTACAGAGGCGGGGATATCCTTCCTTTTTTTTTTCTTTTTTTTTTCCCCATGTGAAATTTATCATATTAATGACAAATAAGATCTTTATTATGTTTTCAGGGACAGTACAGCACAACGTGTCCCTCAATCACAAAAAAAAAAAAATAAAAATAAATAAAAAAAAAAAAGGCAAAATACGAAGGCAATTTTCCAGCTACAGACTTTTTCCAGCAACCGACTCGGTCTCCCCCCTATTAGTCCGTTAAATCGAGCGTCGACTGTAATGAGGAAGTAAGAAGGAGGTGTGGTGTGGAGGTAGATGTGCTGGAAAGTGTGAAAAGGAACAACTTGAGATGGTTCGGCCATATGGAACGTATGGAAAGCGAGAGAATGACTAAGAGGGTATACGAGAGCGAGGTGGAGGGACAGAGGGGGAGAGGTAGACCGAATATGAGGTGGAAGGATGGAGTGAGGAACTCTCTCTCCCCCATGTAAGGGCGGGTGGAAAAAAAAAAAAAAAAACAAATGTCTACCAGAGACAACTGTACGAGGTGTAAGATGAATATACACACTCATAAAGGCACCGCATGTCGGATATGCAAGCAACCATACCACTGGATTTGCATAGGATTGACACCAATAAATGAGGTGTACAATACAAGAGGGAAGAACCTCCATTTCTGCGATAGTTGTTTCGATATCACATGGCAAGTCATACAGACTGTAGAAAATACAGAAGTACAAGATAGACTGAAATATAGCCAAGACATAGCTACCTTTCACAGAAAATGGGGAACTATTGGGGCCTTAGGGCCCATACTAATATCACAACCCACACACGCACACCTTCCCATGAAAATGCCCACATTGCCTCCTGCACATCAACACACATCGCCTGCCGAACAACAACCTTTCGACACCCTACATATCCACAAACCCTGCCGCACATCTCCCCAGACCAGAAGAAAACACCCACATTAATCCCATCTATGGCCATTGACCACCCTACTGCTGTTGATCAAATACATTTGCAGGATGAACGTAGGATGCAACAAGCCCTCATATCAGGCTCCCCTTCCACATCGTCTCCCCCCTCACCACTGCCACCTGCCCACTACAACCGAACCGTAACTCCACCCGTCTGCAGGCCTAACCCACCCATACACCAAGCCCACTATCACCCACAACCACACTTAGCTCACCACATAACCCCTCGCAGCCCCAGCCACACCTACTGGGGTTGTCTACACCAGTGTGCACATATTATCTGGAAAGAAGGTGCTACTTTGGTCAAAAGGGCGAATATAATGGGTATTCATGTAGATTTGCTCATCCCAAAATTTGCAACAACATAACCAGTCATGGAAAATGTAGATTTGGTGAAACCTGCAAATACCACCACCCATCCCTTTGCAAGACATCACTTGAGAACAAGACCTGCTACAATATGAAATGCCCAGCTTTTCATATTAAAGGGACTTGGAGATATGCTAGACTAACACGAATGGTAGCCCAAAAAACTCTCTAGCTATGCGAGGACAAGACAGAGGAAAAGGCAAGGAGGGAAAGAGCAGATGAAGATGAAGAGACTGAGGGAGATGGAAGAGCACATAGAACACCTCGAGCACCTCCTGGCCTCCCAAGAGTGGCCAATACATCCCGAAGACTGTTAGGTACACATAGTACTCCAAACAATCCCTCCCCAATCTTGTTTGCAAATATCCAAGGCCTAAAAAATAGAACCACGAACAAAGTACCATTTATTAGGGGCCTGCTAGAAGAAGGAAACGCTATATTTGCGGCTCTCACAGAAACTCACATTAAAGATCAGGAAGATAGTGAGGTATGGATTCCTGGTTACAACCTACCTAGGGCGGACAGAACGCATAGATCACATGGAGGTGTAGCCTTGTACATACATGAGACTCACTGATATGTACTGAATTCCTAAATAACAGTAATGAAGTGGTGGAAATACTTGGAGTTAAAATAGAATCCCTAAATTTAGCAGTTATTGTTACATACAGGCCTCCAGACTCATCCCGAGAAGAATTCAAAACCCAGCTCAACAAAATAAAATCAGAAGTGGAAACCCTGGGGAACCCAACACCAAATATTATATGGCTAGGAGACTTTAACCTACCAAACATTAAATGGAGACAACTTTGATAGCACCAGCTGTAGTGAGCGACGCAATCAATAAAATGAAGGACGGTAAAGCTCCAGGTTGCTCCGACATTGTCGCTGAGATGATAAAAGCCTCAGGGGAGATTGGTGTAAACTTAGTCACTGAGTTGATAAACACCATTATTAAAGATGAGAAAATCCCAGAGGATTGGCTCAAAAGTGTAATAGTAAATATATACAAAGGAAAAGGGGATGCGCTAGATAGAGGAAATTATAGGGGCCTGAAAATGCTTGACCAAATCATGAAGGTCTGTGAGAGAGTCCTTGAGGGTTTGATCAGGCAAAGCATCTCTATTGATGATATGCAGTTTGGTTTTATGCCAGGACGTGGTACAACCGATGCTATCTTCATAGTCAGGCAGATACAGGAAAGATACCTACTAAAAGGCAGGGATCTTTACTTTGTGTTTGTGGACCTGGAGAAGGCCTTTGATAGGGTACCTAGAGATGTTGTACAGTGGGCTATGAGGAAACTGGTGTGGAAGAGTGGCTGGTGCGTGTGATAATGAAGATGTATGAGGATTCGCGAAGTTCGGTGAGGGTGAAAGGTGTACTGAGTGATGAATTCGCAGTCCGTGTTGGAGTCCATCAGGGTTCAGTGTTAAGCCCCCTCCTCTTTATTATGGTCTTGGAGGCGCTGTCTAGAGTTTTTAGAGGCGGACTCCCGTTGGAACTGTTTTATGCAGACGATTTAGTCCTAATAGCTGACAGTATGCAGGATGCTGAGGCCAAATTCAGAAAGTGGAGAGAGGGCATGGCGAGCAAGGGTTTAAGAGTCAATATTAACAAAACCAAGGTTATGCATTGTAGTTTGAGACGAGGCAATGTGGAAAAGAGCGGTGCATACCCATGTGCAGTGTGTGGAAAGGGAGTGGGCGTTAACTCAATTCAATGTAGCATCTGTCGATGTTGGGTACACCATGGGAGTAAGCGCTGTAGTAGAATAAAGGGGCCCCTGCCGAAGGATAAGTCAGAAATAGAGAAATTTGAGTGCGTAGTGTGCAAAGGCGAGCTTGTGTTAAGTGATGATCCTGTGGCTGTGAATTTTGGAAATGAGTCTTTGGAGCTGGTGAACAAGTTTTGTTACCTAGGAGATACCATCTCTGCCGGTGGTGGGGCCGAGGCTGCCACTGTTGCTAGAATTAGGTGTGGCTGGGGGAAGTTCAGAGAATTGATGCAATCCTGACCATGAAAAGAATGCCTCTCCCCCTGAAGGGAAAGGTGTATGCCTCATGTGTTAGAAGTGCAATGACGTATGCCTCAGAAACATGGGCCGTTAAAGTAGAGGATGTCAACAGAATGGAGCGTAATGAGATGAGAATGGTGAGATGGATGTGTGGGCCAGGCTACAGGATAGAATAACAAATGTTGAGCTGAGGAGACGTTTAGGTATAAAGAGTATTAGCGAGGTGATGCGTACAAGTAGACTGGGATGGTATGGACATGTGGAGAGAATGGATGAACAAAATTGGGTGACAAAATGCAGGTCTGTGATTGTGGAGGGAGCTGCACCAAGGGGTGGACCGAGGAAGACCTGGGATCGGACTATACGCGCCGATCTCAAATCCAAGAACTTGACAAGTGAAGCAGCCCTTAACAGGGTTGCCTGGAACGCCGCCATTAGGACAAGAGACTGAAACTGCACTTATGTGTGGAACACTCAGTCTTAAAATGTTATGTATGTATGTATAACTAGAAAACCAGTTAGTGGCAAATAACACCGGAGAAGCAAATACTAATACGAGAGAGCTTTTTGAACTTTGTGATTTTTTTAGTCTTACCCAACATATTGCTGAACCCACACGGGAAAACAATATCTTAGACCTGGTCTTCACTAACAACGACTCTCTAGTACACAGCATTAACATATCGGACACAACATACTCAGATCATAAATTAATTGAGATCAAAACAACCTTAGAAAGTGTACAGACAACCTCAGAATCGAGAACAAAAACCGGCCCCTTCAGTAAATTTTACTTCAATAACAAAAACATTAGGTGGGAAGAGGTAAATCAAGAAATGGAGGAAATAGACTGGGAAGATTTAATGGATAACCTGACACCAGCAGAATGTAGTCTTAATAACAGAAACCATGACCCAAATCTGTAGCCACCATATACCTGCAAGACAAACAAACGAAGAAGAAACAAACAAGATCGGGAAAGGAGGAGGCTGTACAGAAGAAGAAAATTACTCGCACAAAGACGCACACATCAAAATCTACAAGATAGGCAAAAGGTCGAAATAGATAGAGAAATTGTGGAAATTGAACAAAGGCTAAGAATATCATATGAACTACAACATATGGAAGAGGAGAGGAAAGCTATTGCAGGTATAAAGTAAAATTCCAAATACTTCTTTTCATACGCCAAACTAAAGGCTAAAACAACATCAAACATCAGCCCACTGAGCAAAGGGGACGGCTCTTTCACAGGGGACAAAAAGGAAATGAGCGAACTCTTAAGCAGGCAGTATGAAATGGCATTCAGTGAGCCTGATGAAACAAAAGTCATCAGAGACCAAAATATATTTTTATGGAAAACCTCCCCACGGAAACCCCTCAGATGCTGGATATTGATTCGGTCCAAAAGACATAGAAGAGGCCATTTCCAACATGCCATCCCACTCGGCACCAGGCCCGGACTCATGGAATTCGATCCTAATGAAGAAATGTAAGGAAAACCTCTCAAAACCCCTGGCTATAATGTGGAGGAGTCTAGACACTGGTGACATACCAGATAGCTTGAAAAACGCAATAATTGCCCCACTGCATAAAGGAGGGAGTAAAGCGCTACCAAAAAACTACCGCCCGGTAGCTCTAACCTCTCACATCATTAAAGTTTTCGAGCGAGTCCTGCGAAGCAAAATTTCAACATTCATGGAGACAAATGAACTACACAACACCGGTCAAACCCGAAAGGGGTTGAAATAGGGGAGCTATCCCCTCGCCTAAGGCGGCTTTCTAGGGCCTTTCCTAGCTGATGCTGAGAGGATTGGGTTCTAGTCATGTGGTGATGGGCTGGTCTATCAGAGTGAGAACTGAGCGATCTCTGCCATACCCATAGCTTACTCTGATTGTTCCTTTTACTTATATATTTTCTAGATCTCAAGTGACGGCGTCTCTTCCGTGGATTGACCTCCCAATCTACCATGATTGGAAGCCAAAGCGTCACATTTTTCCTTTGCCCTTCAACTTTCTCTTCATAATTGCTGAGGGGCACAGGGCCCTGGGTGGGGCTTTGGTTTCCCGGGCGTTTCCACACCCTCCTTAGCTCCCCGCCATGGAGTGGCTTCGGTCACCCAGGCTTTATTGTGGTCGGCAGGGAGTGTTCTTTGGGGGCGCTCTATTATGGCCTTGGCCTTATTCGGGGCCTTGGGGCTGTTCGGTCAGGCAGCTTGAGGAACAACAACAACAACAACAACATGGGTTCAGAGCGGGAAGATCATGTCTCTCACAACTTTTGGAACACTATGACAAAATTCTTAAAGCGCTAGAAGAAAAGAAAAACGTGGATGTCATTTACACCGATTTTGCTAAGGCATTTGATAAATGTGACCATGGTATAATAGCCCACAAACTGAAAGCAAAAGGTATAACTGGGAAAATCGGACGGTGGATATACAATTTCCTCGTAAACCGAAAACAATCGGTAGCAGTAAACCAAGTCACTTCTGAGCCTTCGGATGTCAAAAGCTCAGTGCCCCAAGGAACAGTGCTAGCGCCCCTTCTGTTCCTCATACTAATTTGCGACATAGATACCAACACCAGAACAGTACGGTGTCGTTTTGCTGATGACACAAAAATAAGCAAGATAGTAAACACACAGAGGACACGGGCCGACTGCAGGAAGACATGAATGTAGTGTTCCAGTGGACCAGGGAAAACAACATGCAATTCAATGAGGAAAAATTCCAATTAATACGGTACGGAGATAATAATGGTGTTAAAGAAATTACAAATTACTTAACAGAATCTAACCACATATAGAACGGAAAGACAGTGTGAAAGACCTTGGGGTATTAAACCCTCTCACCACGGAAGGGCTCTTGAACGCCCATAAAAAAGCATATAACAGGTACCCGGAAGGCCTCTTGAACGCCCAGTGGTTGAAAGCCTGTGAGCTTCGTGTGCGAGGTCGGTCCGACGCATGTAAACAACAGCCGGCTGGACCGACGCCCCGCATCTCCGGCCACAAGAAGGAGAGCGTCGCTTGTTCGTGTGTGCCTGTATGTTGTGTTAAGTATCGAAAAGTGGTGTAAAGTGGCTGTTTTGGCCCATAAAGTTATCTCCAATGAAATCATCACAGCTCAACCAGTTGACTTAGAGAGCTCTACTTAATGCCATTCTACAGGTAAATAACACAGCTACGCTTGGGGATGCGCGGGAATGCGGAAAGCAGTCTGATTAACGAATATACGGTAGCCTAGCCTAGACGTTTTTCGGCCAAAACACCCGGGTTTCGAGGAATATATATATAATACATAGCCGGGGCTGGAGGGTTAATGTCTGAAAATATGGGTTTCAAAGTACATAACCAGGTCAAAGTGGCGGCTGCGAAACGTCTAACGGGTTGGATTCTGCATACTTTTAAAACACGCGGTGAATTGCCTATGATAACGCTCTTCAAATCTCTAGTGCTACCGCGGCTTGAATACTGTAGCGTATTAACATCCCATACAAAGCAGGTGAAATAAATGACGTAGAGAGTGTACAAAGAAATTTCACTTCGTATATAAGTTCGATAAAACATCTACACTATTGGGAGCGTTTAAGAGCACTGAATCTGTACTCACTGGAACGTAGAAGAGAACGTTACCTAATAATATACACGTGGAAAATCGCAGAGGGTTTAGTACCAAACCTACATACTCCGATAGTCATGAAATTCAGTGATAGGAGAGGCTGGGAATGCAAAATCCCCCGGATGAATAACAGGGGTGCTATGGGCTCTCTGCGAGAGGGCTGGTTATCACACAGAGGCCCACGTCACTTCAACAAACTCCCACGGCGAGTAAGAGACATGAGGGACATCTCGTTAGACAACTTCAAGAGAGCCCTAGATGTCGAACTGCAAAAAGTGCCAGACGAGCCCATCCTCGCAAGGGAGCGAGCTGTCGCTTCAAACAGTCTACTGCACCAAATCACCACCCATAACGAGGGGCGTCGCACTCCTTGGTGCCGCTAGAAGAGCGGCGAACACATCCAAAGGTAAGGTAAAGGTAAGGTAGGACTAGGCCTACCCAAGCGTGGGGGAGGCCGAGCCGAGCCGAGCCTAGCCGAGTCTGACGTCACGAGTCTGACGTCACGAGTCTGACGTCACAAGTCTAACGTCACGAGTCTAACGTCACGAGTCTACCGAGTCTGACGTCACGGCCGAGATATGGCGAGAGATGCCGAGCCCCCAGCCGACCACAGAGCGCGCTACATAAATAAAACCGTGTTAGATGCTGACCCGGCACACTAGGGGTACCCGCGTTAGACCAAAACCGCACTGTCCAAAGCCGCGCTACCCGAGGGAGGACTGTACTTTATACAATAAATTTAAGAATACAGTTGGTCCTCCGGTAACGCGAGTTTTAGAAACGCGGATTTGGTGGCATGCGGATTTGGTGGCACGCGGTACACCCCAAATATCCAAAATGTTACTAACGCGGTCAATACTTACAATGACGCGGGGTCCAGCTGGGTAGTTTTCTCTCTACTGGGCCGGGCGAGGCTGTTCCGTCTCCCTCCCTGGTCCAGTGACGTCACTTGCGGCTCGTCCGGGTTTGTTATTCCCTCCCCAGCGTCCTTCCCCAGTTCCACCATTGTTCGCCTCACGTACCGACCCCCCCCCCCCACCGCGTGTGTTGTAACACAGGCCGTGGTTCTCAAAGTGCCTTTTTTTCTGTGACCTAACCTCGCCGGCATGCCGCCCAAGAAGCGCCGTATCTTTACGTACGCACAGAAATATGACATCGTGAAGGAGTTAGAGAAGGGGAAGAGACAAGCTGAGTTGGCAAGACGACATGAAGTTAACGAGAGTACAATTCGCACCATTTGGAAGGACAGGGAGAAGATTGTCAACATTATGAAGGGAAACCCAGCAGAAGGTACTCAGGCGTCGATTAAAGTGGGAAATGTCATCCTAAAGAAGACAGAGAAGCTAATGGTGAGGTATTTGGCGAGGCAAAACAAGAATCATGTGCCGACAGACGGACGGATGATCAGAGAAAAGGCGAAGAAATATTATGCAGAAGTGGCTCGAATGAACAATGTGCAGAACCCCAAACCCTTTAAGGCATCTGCTGGGTGGTTGATGTCCTTCAATAAACGAAACAAAATTAAAAGTGTTCGGATAACAGGAGAGACAGCAAGCGCCGACAATGCTGCAGCCAACGAATACCCTGCTTTCTTCTATCTATCTATTGCCTGACGCCGTGATCCCCGAAGGGGTGGCCACGAACGAACCGCCCCCATGCACCTCTGTCCCCAGTCAGTCGACGCCCCTCCCACCAACCAGCACCGCCTTCGTTCATGTAGTTCCTCACTCCATCCTTCCACCTCATATTCGGTCTACCTCTCCCCCTCTGTCCCTCCACCTCGCTCTCGTACACCCTCTTAGTCATTCTCTCGCTTTCCATACGTTCCATATGGCCGAACCATCTCAAGTTGTTCCTTTTCACACTTTCCAGCACATCTACCTCCACACCACACCTCCTTCTTACTTCCTGCTTTCTTACGTGAGGTTATTGTGGCCGATGGCTACAACTTGGATCAGATTTTTAACTGCGATGAGTAGGGAGTCAACTGGAAGAAAATGCCTAAAAGGTCTTACATTTCTCGCAAGGAGAAGGCAGCAAGGGGCTACAAAATGGCCAAAGAACGTGTAACCATCTTGTTGACTTGCAATGCTTCCGGCACCTGCAAGATGAAGCCTCTAATCATCCATAAGGAAAAGCGGCCAAGGCCTTATCGCAATATGGACATGGCCAAGTTGAATGTGCATTGGATGAGCAACAAGAAGGCCTGGATGTCGTCAGCGTTGAGCCTCGAATGGTTCGATAATCATTTTGTGAAGGACTTGGAAACATTTTGTGCCCGCCAAAACATTGCTTTTAAAGCACTGTTATTGCTTGACAACGCACCCTGACATTCCCGATTGTTGGTTGATCGGCACCCTAACGTAAAAGTGATGTTCATGCCCCCGAATACTACGTCTCTCCTACAGCCCCTGGACCAGGAGGTGATAGCGTGCTTTAAGGGTGCGTATGCCACTAAGACTTTCCTGATGCTCGATACTGCCACTGACACCCAAGAAGAACTGCTACAGATGTCAGACGATGAATCAGTCCCTGACTCTCTCCCACCACTCGAAGAACTGTCTGCCCCAGACTCTCCCCCACCAATGAATGAGCAGGCACCAAACGCGCCTCCACCACAACAACAACGACCACAACACCAACAGGAACCCGCCGACGGAGCAGCTATGACAGTGCATGCCTTTTGGAAAAGGTTTCACATTAAGAATGCAGTGGATACGATGGTGGAAGCGTGGGCTGATGTGACAAGAGCTACAATCCACCATGCCTGGAGGAATGTTTTAGAGGGGTTACCTGGGCACAAGCTGGATTTACCTGATCAGCCAGTCAGGCTTGAGGCAGTGGTGGAGAGAGCAGTCGAGGTTGCCAGACGTGTGCCTGGGATGGGTGAAGTGGGGCCAGAAGATATTCAAGGTTTGATTCAGCCACCACAGGAGCCTGATGCCGAGGACCTAATGCAGGATTTGGAAGAGGAAGAGCAGGCAGAGGAAGAACATCGAGAAGAAGACGAACCCCAGGAAGAGCCGAACACTCCTGGTCTAAGGGAATTTGTAGAATTGTCACAACGCCTCAGCCATCACATGAACAACTTTGATCCCAAACATGATCGTTCAGCACAGATAATAGCAAGCTTCACTGCTTCCATCCAGCCGTAGTTCGACATGTTTCACGACAGGATAAATGCATGCCAGCAGACACGAATAACAGATTTCTTTCGACAACGAGCACAGCAACAGGAACAAGTGGCGTCGAGTGACTCCGACTCCGACCCTCAGCCACCAGATGATTTACTGTCGGGTGTATCAGATGCCGACTACAGTGGCTTCGAGGACTCTGATGCTGAAGCTGGGGAGGGACCACGCCTTATCAACGAATGGCTGACGGCGAGAGCTACCAGACCATCAACTTCATCGCAGTGACGGCGATTGATCCGGGGGGGAGGGGACGGGGGGGATGCAACACTTCATTTATTCAGAGGTAAGAGTTGCAATGGGCAAATCAACCCAATGCACATGTAAAATAACCTTTATAATTGAATTTATTATAACATAGGCTTCTATGGAGAAAAAGTGGACTTTGTGGAAATCCCCAGAACACCAAGGTACCTTTAACCCGTTGAGCCCCGGCTAGTTATAATATTTTGTTCACCCCAGTCCCAAGCCATTTTCACTTATTTTTTTTGTTTGCTAAAATGGAAGACAAGGATGAGAAATGAAAAAAAAAAAAAAAAAAAATCACCTCGGACATTTTTTTTGGGGGGGGGGAGCCTCAAAAAAATTGTTGAGCCAAAATGGAAGAGAATGGTGAGAAATGAAGACAAAATAAAAAAAAAATTTCGGTCATTTGGGGGGGGGGTTTCAATAGTTCGTCTCCCCCGCATGACCACCCGCCCGGGAGCACTAGGGTAAAAACTGAGTATGGCATTGTACGGCATACATCCTAAGGAGTGTCTCACATAAATCTCAAGCCTCTAGCTCCCATACGACTGGAGTAATGAAGGTTCAAAGTGGCGGTGAACTAAGGGTGTAAACTATCCCCACTAAGCCCACCACCACCAGCCGCGCGGCTGTCTCGGCCCGCTCACACCTACTGGCCCGGCTCCCACACACACTACGGTACCTCCCCCTCCTATTCTCCCGCCATTTCCTACCTTACGAGCCACGTAAGTGTTTTTTATATGTCGGACGCACGTGATGCGTCGCTGGGAGTTGGTGATCAAACACTGCCGACGCAACACGTGCGACGCTGGGTCTCACCGGGTTAACATGTAAACATATGGGTTCGGTAACGCGGATTTTGCTAACACGGGCGGTAACCAGAACACATTGGCCGCGTTATTGGAGGACCAACTGTACTATTTTGAGTGTTTTGCTATACCTATGGTGGGTTTGTTAGTGGTTTAGATATTGTCACGAATGTCCCCCTCCAGTCTTAAGATATCAGGCATATCGTCAATGATCGAGGGGCCACTAATAGATTATAGGTTTGAGTCCCGGAGGGAAGAAGGAAAACCTAATACAAGTATTTAGTAGTGGCCCCGAAATTATTGACGATGCGGGCCCTTCCTTCCATCCCCTTCCCATTTGTTGATGTCTTAAGTTAAGTCTTGATATATCATTGAAGGCAGTATGATGCTGCTCAGTTCAGCGTCTCGGATAGAATCCACGGGAAGACATTCCACAAAGTTGGGAAGCTTTATTATAGCATTTCTTAAGTATGTTTTTATTTTTTATGAAGTTTTTTCATAATGAGTACCCAATCATAATGACGATTCCATAAGAGAATAAGCGTACCCTTATGATGTTGGCATTCTTTCTCCCTGTGGCTGGTTGTTTCAAACAGGCTGACACGGGTGCTTGAAAGATAGCTATAATGTAATACAGTAGGCATATCGTCAATGATTTCGGGGCCACTACTAAATATTAGTTTGTCCATCTTCCCTCCGGGACTCAAACCTATAATTTATCACTTACTCTAATTTGGTTTTAAATGTCCACATTTCCTCAACATCTCCAACACCCAGATATTCCTTCCAGTCTAAATTTGGGTAATGTCCACTCTCTCATACATATATATTGTCTTTTTACAAGTCTTCTCTACTTCGATATTGCAAGTAAAAGTTATACAAGCATGATCAATACGCCCAATAGGTCTATCTAATATTATATCAACAAATTCCTCATTACTAAATATTAACTCTATAACACTACCTCATGTCTCCCCTCTGTTACTTGTAATTTCATTAATATGTTGTGTCGGAAAGCAGTCCCTCACCGTCTCAATAAATTTATATGCCATACTATATCTTCCTGATAGTTCTGATGAGTGATAATGAATGGGAGTTGCAGAGTCTGGTAAATGAGTTTGGAACAGTGTGCGAAAAACGGAATTTGAAGGTAAATGCGGGGAAGAGCAAGGTTATGGTCTTCGAAAGGGGTGAAGTCACAGAGTGTGAGGTGAAGCTGAACGGTCAGGCTATGGAGATCGTCAACTCTTTTAAGTATCTGGGCAGTGTGTTGAGTAAAGATGGGACTATGGATGAAGAAGTGCGGGAGAGGGTACAACAGGGGAAGAGGGTTGTAGGAACGCTAAAAGCAGTAACAAGAAATAGGGTGGTCAGTATGGAAGTGAAGAAGTCCTTGCATGACAGTGTGGTAATCCCGACACTGACTTACGGAAGCGAAGCATGGACGTTGGTTGAGAGACTCAGACCAAGAGTGAGAGCAGTGGAAATGAATTACTTAAGGAGTGTGTGCGGAGTTACATGGAGGGATACAGACTAATGAGGAAGTAAGAAGGAGGTGTGGTGTGGAGGTAGATGTGCTGGAAAGTGTGAAAAGGAACAACTTGAGATGGTTCGGCCATATGGAACGTATGGAAAGCGAGAGAATGACTAAGAGGGTGTACGAGAGCGAGGCGGAGGGACAGAGAGGGAGAGGTAGACCGAATGAGAGGTGGAAGGATGGAGTGAGGAAGTACATGAACGAAGGCGGTGCTGGTTGGGGGGAGGGGTGTCGACTGACTGGGGACAGAGGTGCATGGGGGCGGTTCGTTCGTGGCCACCCCTTCGGGGATCACGGCGTCAGGCAATAGATAGATAGATAGACTATATCTTCCCGCAGAATCCCGCTGGTGTAGTACAGTTAACCCAGTTAATATATGGCAAGTTAAAGTCACTCATTATTATCTTGTAACTAGTCTCATTGTTATTTATTTCCTGCATCACTTTCAATAACTTATCATTATCTTCCATATTACCACTCAGGCTTGTATATAATGAGACGATTAATATTGTTGTTCCATATTTACCTCATTGACTGATATATCTTTCCTAACATATAAAAGCAAACCCTTACCATCCTCTGCATTAATAAAACAATTCTCAATAATTTCATATCCGTTTTTATATACTGTACTCAAATAACATCCTCTTGAATCTATCATTTTTAGGCCTAACTTCCTGCAATGCAATCACATAATGTTTGTCATTACTTTCCTGAAGTCTAGTTTTCAATCCCAAAATATTGTTCAGTAGCCTATCATTTGTATGTACTGTACATACCCATGTGCAGTGTGTGGAAAGGGAGTAGGCGCTAACTCAATTCAATGTAGCATCTGTCGATGTTGGGTACACCATGGGAGTAAGAACTGTAGTAGAATAAAGGGACCCCTGCCGAAGGATAAGTCAGAAATAGAGAAATTTGAGTGCGTAGTGTGCAAAGGCGAGCTTGTGTTAAGTGATGATCCTGTGGCTGTGAATTTTGGAGAGGAGTCTTTGGAGCTGGTGAACAAGTTTTGTTACCTAGGAGATACCATCTCTGCCGGTGGTGGGGCCGAGGCTGCCACTGTTGCTAGAATTAGGTGTGGCTGGGGGAAGTTCAGAGAACTGATGCCAATCCTGACCATGAAAAGAATGCCTCTCCCCCTGAAGGGAAAGGTGTATGTCTCATGTGTTAGAAGTGCAATGACGTATGCCTCAGAAACATGGGCCGTTAAAGTAGAGGATGTCAACAGAATGGAGCGTAATGAGATGAGAATGGCGAGATGGATGTGTGGGGCCAGGCTACAGGATAGAATAACAAATGTTGAGCTGAGGAGACGTTTAGGTATAAAGAGTATTAGCGAGGTGATGCGTACAAGTAGACTGGGATGGTATGGACATGTGGAGAGAAAGGATGAACAAAATTGGGTGAAAAATGCAGGTCTGTGATTGTGGAGGGAGCTGCACCAAGGGGTGGACCGAGGAAGACCTGGGATCGGACTATACGTGCCGATCTCAAATCCAAGAACTTGACAAGTGAAGCAGCCCTTAACAGGGTTGCCTGGAACGCCGCTATTAGGACAAGAGACTGAAACTGCACTTATGTGTGGACCACTCAGTCTTAAAATTTTATGTATGTAGTAATGAGCAACAGCTAAATTGATGAAATTTGAATAATTTGCATGAAGGTCCTTCTAAAACTGATTAAATTTGTTAATTTCCAGTAAAGTCCCTGTAACAGGAGCACGTCCTAGTTCTGTCAATCCCCCTGATACTACTCTCCTTGTCGCGGTTGTGGTGCTTCGGGGCCGGCGACTGGGGCTTGATGGGGGAGGGATGTGGTTGTTTCCGTCCCTCTCCCCTCGAGCTTTCGTCCTCAGCTTGACTAATTTTAAGTAGTTTTTCTCTCCTCATTCTATGTTTTTCCCCTTCTCTTCTTATTCTGTCCCATTCGGCTGTCCTCGGGCAGCCTATATCTCATGTCTCCCTGGCCTGGCTAGGTAATTGACTCCTGACCCGTTTTGTCTCTTCGGTTGCTGATGTGGCCGAACTGACTTGATTCCCTTCGGTAATGCATTATTTGCTTCTCGATGTGATTTTTTCTATCTTCGACCTTATCTCTCATTCTTCGCCCTGATCACTTCTTGGTTGGTGTTGCGGTGTTGCAGTTCTTGCCTCATCCTTCGGCCCTGCCCTATAAGAGCTCTGATGTGGAGCTCATGTGGTCCGGCTGAACTGGTGAAATGGCGAGAAATGTCTGCGTGTCTTCACCTTCCTTGATTTGTTCCCCTACTGCCCTTCCCTTTCTATCTTGACTCGTTTAGTTACGGTATAATTATCTTGATCGAATCCTTCGGGCCAGCCCTATAAGAGTTCTTTTATGGAGCTCAGTGGTCTGGTTAACCCCTCAGACCCGGTAGGGCTCTCAGGCACCCATAACAAACGCGGCCCGCGGAACCCGGTAGGGCTCTCAGGCTCCGGCAGCTTGAAAGCCTGTAAGCTTATTTTGAAAGGCGTCCGTCCGACGCCGCGCATCTCCGACCAGAAAAAGGAGAGGCGTCACTTGTTCTTGTGTGGCTGTGTCAGCCTGTGTGTTATTGTTTAGTATTGAAAAGTGGCTGATATGGTTGACATCGCCACAAAGTTATCTCCACGAAAATCGTCATCACAACTGAACCAGTTGACTTAGAGAGCTCTACTCAACGCCATTCTACAGGTACGAAACACATCTACGCTTGGGGATGCGCGGGAATGCGGAAGCAGTCAAAATAACAAAGATACGGTAGCCTAGGCGTAGACGTTTTTCGGCCAAAACCCCCGGGTTTCGGGGAATATTTATAGAATGCGTAGCCGGTCCCGGAGGGTACTAATATTTAAAAAAAAAAAAAATCTGTCAATCAAGGGATCACAGCATTTAAAAAATGCATCATCATCACCATAAAGAAAAAGGAAAGGTGTTGTGATGAAATGATTAATGAATCTTTTTTGACCAGAGAGGAGACTATGAGGTATATCTCTCCACCCCGAACTTCCCAGCCTCAGACGGAATACAACTCTCCACTGACTGTCAGCTGACCTCCCTCATATCTAAACATCACCACGACCTGCAAGAGGTATGTTTTCTGTCACCAGTGCCGTAGTTAGGTTTGTGGGGGAGGGGGCCATAGTTCAGAATTTTGTGAACCCTGTATATATATGGGAGGCCATGTTTGCAGCACCAAATCCTTCCAAACTCACCATCTGCACATGCGCGTCCTTTTCCCTAATATTTTTATTTTGTTATTTAGGCTCAACTGTTTTACACCGATGGGTCGAAGCAGGCTGAAGCCACGGGCTGCGCTGCAATTTCTACGCATGATACTTATCAGTGCACCCTTCATCCGTACTCCACTGTCTTTACCGCAGAACTATGGGCTATTCACGGGGCCCTGGCCATCGTCTCCATGCTTCCTAACACCTATTCCCGTATTGTTATTTGCAGCGATTCTCGAAGCGCTCTGCAGCCATTATGCAATTACGCTCCCACCGAGTGAAGACCATCTTACATGAAATACACCTTTTACAGTGCGGGGGTCTTTCCTTCACACTATGTTGGATCCCTGCACATGTGGGCATCGAAGGGAATGAGACCGCGGACCTTCTTGCAAAAGAGGCTTATCGTGGTTCTCCCTCTCTTATTCTCCAGAGGCCAAAGGATGTTTTCCCGGTCTTACAGCAACGCGTACTTGATGCATGGCGTATTGAATGGCGTTGACAACCTGAATCTAATAATTTCCGTTCTCTTAACACCTAACGAGCGGCCTAGGCGGTAATTTATATGTACCGCCCAGCGGGGTGTTTTTACCCTAAATAGGGTTGTTTACGTGATCATTTTCATGCCTAAATAAGACCCAGAGCGTAAAACAAGTATCTATCCCTGAAAGGGCATAAACAAAGCTTTCCAATGACACCCCAACCATCCTTGTACGACCGCTAGTTTTCTTACAACGATCGCGCAACACGAGTCCAAAAACCATGTAATTAGGTAGTTTCCCTACATAATTCCCTGTGTAGCGAGTTCGTGAGGGTGGGGGAGGGTGGGATTCATGTCAGTAGGTCAGTCGCGGTGGTTTGGAGCAGTCATACGCTTGCTACTCCTCTGCCACCACTTATCACAGAAACATGGGCCGTTAAAGTAGAGGATGTCAACAGAATGGAGCGTAATGAGATGAGAATGGTGAGATGGATGTGTGGGGCCAGGCTACAGGATAGAATAACAAATGTTGAGCTGAGGAGACGTTTAGGTATAAAGAGTATTAGCGAGGTGATGCGTACAAGTAGACTGGGATGGTATGGACATGTGGAGAGAATGGATGAACAAAATTGGGTGACAAAATGCAGGTCTGTGATTGTGGAGGGAGCTGCACCAAGGGGTGGACCGAGGAAGACCTGGGATCGGACTATACGCGCCGATCTCAAATCCAAGAACTTGACAAGTGAAGCAGCCCTTAACAGGGTTGCCTGGAACGCCGCCATTAGGACAAGAGACTGAAACTGCACTTATGTGTGGAACACTCAGTCTTAAAATGTTATGTATGTATGTATGTATGTATCTCTCTCTCTCAGCAACATTACGTGCTGAAAATGGCACACGACATAAGTTGTGAACCGCCACTTAGTCCAAATTTCTTTCACACGACATAAGTTGCGCGCCGCCAATAAAGGGTTAAGGATGACATTTTCTTGTGGCCTTCGTCGATTGCTTCGTGTCGAGCGGACCAAACAGTTTTAACGCGTTTACGTATTGGTCACACACGTCTTACTCACGGTTACTTGATGACCACCCCTCGCGATCCACCGCCTGAGTGTCAACTCTGTCACACCCCATTAACAGTCCATCATTTCCTCTGTAGCTGTCCGGTGTATGAACCAGAACGATGGCGTTTCCTGCAGCATGCCTCTTTCCACTACTATCTGAGTCAACCTCCTTCAATTTCGCTCATATCCGACACTTCCTGAGAGCCACCAAACTACAGTATATGATGATATCTGACTACTGACAGTTACATGACTTGACTTTGCACCTCCTCACCGAACACTAGCCTTATGAGGGCCCTGGCCCAGTGGGCTAGTATAAAATAAACACATCTACTACTACTAGGCTCAACTGTTAGGTTAGGTTAGGTTAAGTTAGGTTAGGTTAAGATAATATAATAGTATAAAGGAAAACAAAATTGTGCCAAGGGGCCTAAGATTCTCACTCACGCATGCGCAGAGGACAGGATTTGGAAGGATTTGGTGCTGCAAACATGGCCTCCCATATATATATACACACACACACACACACGCACGCACTCACGCACATAAACTAAGAAACGAAGTGATTCCCAAAGCAGAAAAAGAAAAAGACTTGGGGATAGAATTTAGGGATAACATGTCTCCAGAAAGCCACGTAAATAAGATAGTGAGAGAATCACTAGCATTATTGGCAAACATTAGGATGTCTTTCAGTTATCTTAATGAAAACACCATGAAACAAATAATAACGGCAATAATAAGACCCAGGATGGAATATGCATCTGTAGTGTGGTCCCCTCACTTGAAGAAACATATCCACAAAATTGAGAGGGTACAGAGAGCAGCTACGAGGATGATCCCAGGTTTGGAAAATTTGGAGTACCAAGAGAGGCTCGAGAGATTGAATCTACCTACACTGGAACAGAGAAGGAAACGAGGACAGCAAATTCAGATATATAAATGTGTTAGAGATATTGACAAAATCGACCAAGAAAACTTCATAGAGAGGGATGGAGGTGTGAGGACAAGAGGTCACAGCTACAAACTAAAAGTGCTAAATAGTAAATCTGATCTGAAAAGTAAAAGATTTCCTACCAACTCGATTAGTGGGTGGAACAAATTGCCAGCCGAAGTAGTGTCTGCACCATCAGTGCATAGTTTCAAAGCACGGTATGACAAACATATCTTAGGAGGCGGGAATTAACGAGCATGCTCACTCCCGCAAATACTGTACAACTAGTGTAAGTACATAATGACCAAATCATTGGACACAGGGATATTACCTACATAATGGAAAAGAGCAAACATTATTCCTATATTTAAGGGAGGAAGCAGAGATAAACCACTGAATTATAGACCTGTATCACTATTGAGCATCCTCATGAAGATTCTGGAAGGATTAATAAGGGACAAATGGGTGAACTACCTGGAATCCAAATGATTAATTACTGACCGACAATTTGGATTCAGAGGAGGCAGATCATGTGTAAGCAACTTGAGTTTTTACTCTAGAGTAATACATACAGTGGACCAGAGGGAAGGATGGGTAGACTGTGCCTACCTAGACTTTAAAAAGGCATTTGACAAGGTTCCACACAAGAGATTGCTGTGGAAATTAAAACATGAGGAAAAAGTAGGAAACAAACTGCTGAAATGGATGGAGAGCTACCTTAGCGAAAGACAGATGAGAACAACAGTAAGGGGGAAATCGTCAAACTGGACTCAAATTACGAGTGGAGTACCACAAGGATCTGTCCTAGCCCCAATCATGTTTTTAATATTTGTAAATGACTTACCTGAGGGACTAACAAGCTACATGAGCATGTTTGCGGACGATGCTAAGCTGCTTAAAATGATCAGAACCCAGGAGGATTGCCTTGAACTCCAATCAGATTTGCAAAAGATCCATGAATGGAGCATCAAATGGAATATGGAGTTCAATGCAGGAAAATGTAAGACTCTAGAAATGGGTAAAAGCAAGTACAGACCTAGAAAAGATTATAAACTAGGAAACAAAGTGATTCCCAAAGCAGAAAAAGAAAAAGACTTGGGGATAGAATTTAAGGATAACATGTCTCCGGAAAGCCACGTAAATAAGATAGTGAGAGAATCACTAGCACTATTGGCAAATATCAGGATGTCTTTCAATTATCTTAACCCTCTCACCACGGAAGGGCTCTTGAACGCCCATAAAAAAGCATATAACAGGTACCCGGAAGGTCTCTTGAACGCCCAGTGGTTGAAAGCCTGTGAGCTTCATGTGCGAGGCGTCGGTCCGACGCATGTAAACAACAGCCGGCTGGACCGTCGCCCCGCATCTCCGGCCACAAGAAGGAGAGCGTCGCTTGTTCGTGTGTGCCTGTATGTTGTTGTTAAGTATCGAAAAGTGGTGTAAAGTGGCTGTTTTGGCCATAAAGTTATCTCCAATGAAATCATCATCACAGCTCAACCAGTTGACTTAGAGAGCTCTACTTAATGCCATTCTACAGGTAAATAACACAGCTACGCTTGGGGATGCGCGGGAATGCGGGAAGCAGTCTGATTAACGAATATACGGTAGCCTAGCCTAGACGTTTTTCGGCCAAAACACCCGGGTTTCGAGGAATATATATATAATACATAGCCGGGGCTGGAGGGTTAATGAAAACACCATGAAACAAATAATAACGGCAATAATAAGACCCAGGATGGAATATGCATCTGTAGTGTGGTCCCCTCACATGAAGAAACATATCCACAAAATTGAGAGAGTACAGAGAGCAGCTACGAGGATGATCCCAGGTTTGGAAAATTTGGAGTACCAAGAGAGGCTCAAGAGATTGAATCTACCTATACTGGAACAGAGAAGGAAACGAGGACATCAAATTCAGATATACAAATGTGTTAGAGGTATTGACAAAATCGACCAAGAAAACTTCATAGAGAGGGATGGAGGTGAGAGAACAAGAGGTCACAGCTACAAACTGAAAGTGCCTAATAGTAAATCTAATCTGAAAAGTAAAAGATTTTCTACCAACTCGATTGGTGGGTGGAACAAATTGCCAGCCAAAGTAGTGTCTGCACCATCAGTGCATAGTTTCAAAGCACGGTATGACAAACATATCTTAGGAGGCGGGAATTAACGAGCATGCTCACTCCCACAAATACAACTAGTGTAAGTACACACACAGAGGTGTGTAATTATGTTTGGAGATGTAGAAGAGGAAATATCAGATAGAAATACGAGAAAAGGTGTGGAGATGAAGAAAGTTGAGAAGATGATTGATGTGATAGACAAGATAAGGAGGGATGGAAGAGAGAGGTAGAGGATTGTTGGAGACTAGGGAAATACAAGAAAGGAGAAATGAGGCCAATGAAGATTAGATTTAAGTCAACCAAAGTAGCAGAGGAGGTACTCAGATCCAGCTGGAAGTTAAGTCAGGAGGGGGAATACAGAAATGTTAAACTAAGGAAAGATCTAAATGCGGAAGAGAGGGAAAAAATGAGAGAAATAAATTGAGAAGTAAAAGAAAAGAACGATAATAGATCAGAAGTGGAGAAGGGAGATTTTTTCTACAGAAACATGGATGGGAAAGTAAAGAAGTGGTACCTGAAGAAGGGGGAGAAGATAGGGGCGGAGGGGGGAGAAAAGACGTGGTGGTACAGGAAGAAGGATTGGAGGGAGAGGTGCAACAGGAAAGGGAAGTAGTAGGATAAAGACAGGGAATATCAATCATAATGGTAAAAGCAACAGGTGCAAGATGGTCTATAGCAATGTGGATGGGCTGCTATCAAAGAAATTAGAAATAAATGATTACATCAGACAGGAAGAGCCCTTAATATTGTGTCTATGTGAAACTAAACTAAATAAAGGGATAAGTTTGGAGGGAATGGGATGGAACAACTATAATATCTGGAGAAGGGATAGAGAAGACAAGATAGGGGGAGGGGTGCTAATTCTTACACATAATAAATTGAAAAGAAGAATGATTGATCTGAATAATAGTAGAGCAGAAATATTAGCAGTAGAATTGACAGATGATGACAATCAAAAGGCGAATATTGCAGTGGCCTACATGCCGCCGTACACAGAGGCTTGGGAAGAGGAGGAATTATAGGTCTGACTCCTGTAAGGAGATAAAGAAAACCTAATATTTAGTAGTGGCCCCGTAATCATTGACGAACATGCCTATTACATAAGGCATCCTCTTCAAACACTAATCCGCCGTAGTTTGAATCTACCGCGCAGAGCATTTAAAATCTGAGGAGCCTTCATCATGAGCGCACGCGACCTCACTCATGGCTTCAGTCATTATGAATTGGGTTCTCACTACGAAAAAACTTCGTAAAAAATAAAAAACAAAAAGAACATAAGAATAACTATCCAATAAGCTTTCCATCATATCGTAGATGTACTTGTGTGGATCTTTGACCAGACGCTGATTCAGGCGTCATTCTTCCTTCACTGACATATCAAGTAAACCAAAATCCTTAATACATTAACGAATGGGAAGGGGATGGTCGGGAGGGACCCCGTCGTCAATGATTACGGGGCCACTACTAAATATTAGGTTTTCTTTATCTCCTTACAGGAGTCAAACCTATAATTTATTAGTGGCCCCTCCATCATTGACGAACATGCCTGATTTCTAAGACTGGAGGGGGACATTCGTAATCATATCATAACTCTAGAAAAGCAGATAATCAAACAACCACATAGTATTCTTACTTTTGTAAAAAAGAGATATTCGGGTGCATAAACTTTATACAGCCTAAATCTTCAAAAAGGGGTACAAGCAGGAGCGTGCTTCAAAGAAGCCTGCTTGAAAAAGGGTTAACTCAGAGACTCTGTGCACAGATCTGCTAGTTAAGAAGGCACCCCACTTAAAGTAAGTGGTGAAAACTAAAAACTTATAAGTTTACATGTGCACATATAAACCCCATTAACTAGTGGATATATTCCTAAAAATATAACCAAACATAAATGAATTCTTGTACATTCGTAGAAGTACTGAACTTGTGTACTTATGCAGAAGTAATTACTGCAAAAGTAAAAGTCGTAGTTGCCACTACCGAGATTTCTCAAAAATCTATTGCTTCACAGCCAAAGCTACTTACAACAAGAATTGTCGTAACACTACTATTGGCCTTTAGCACAATTTCCTGCAATGAATACTACAGAGAAATTTTATAATACAATGCCTACAACCAGTATCACAGCTCGTATGTTCCGAACACATACTCCGGAGGGGTCTAGGGTGTCCTATGTCACACTGACTGCACCCTCCCCCCCCCCCCCCCCCCTTTTTCTTGAAATTAAACAAAACGTGACTAAAAGGGCCACCTAGACCCTCTGCCGTAAAGCTATACATGGCAAGGAAGGTTTGTCCAGAGCTACTGAAAGGTATTGAGGCAAAAACTCCTGATTAGAGGCCCACAACTGTGTGGACGTAATAACTTCCACCGAAAGATTATTAAGGAAACGTAAAGAGGCTGTCCCCTTGCGTAAATCGTGGGTCTTACCCACAACGCCGGGATGCTTCTCTTTAAAGTCCTCGACCAAGAGAGAAGCCATCAATCGTTCACCCGGACTTGCGACCCATAAAGCACCCTGGTGATTTAGAGGTGCCACTCTTAAATATTTTGTTAGAGCTTGCACTGGGCAAAAAAGATGGTGCACCTTTCCCCTGTTTAACGCCGGCACCGTGAACTCTGAAAACACGTGTTCACTGTGCTCAATCTCGGCTATGAATCCTGGGGAAGGTGCAATGTGAATACACTCATGAAGCCTATCACACCTGAGGCAATTAGGTGCGTTGCTCATCGCCGCCAGCTCAGATACTCTGTTCCCGGTAGCCAAAGCCATAAGGAATACTGCCCTTTTGTAAAATCTGCAGTCTTTGGTACATACGGGAACGAGAATAATAATAATAATAATAATAAGCATGTTACTTATTTCTCATAAGCGCCAATTTTTCCGAAGAATTCACTAGCGCTCGAAAAGAGAAAGAAAAAAGAATAAAAATCAATGCATCAAAAGAAGGCTCATATACAACACACATTTAACAATCACCAGCAGTGGCAAAATAGCCTAAACTCTATAGCCATCTGTCATGACACCTCTCTCAAGATCATAGCTTCTCTCAAAGAGAAAAGTCTTAAGTTGTCTCTTGAAGCATTCAACAGAACTCAGTTGTCTCATGGACAGCGGCAACCTGTTATACAACCTCGGAGCCATGTAGGAGAATGACCTCTCAAAGAAAGAAGACTGCTGGAAAGCCCTTGGTTCATCAAGACGAAAAGGGTCATTGTCATGACGCACAACTACACCATGGTGTGCCGGTGGGTGCCTGAGCAGCTCCGCAAGGTACCTAGGCTCACCAAATTTGAGAACCTTAAAAGTCACCAAACACAACTTAAATTCTATTCTTGCTCTTACTGGCAGCCAGTGCAGTTCTATGTGAAGAGATGTAGTAGGAGTTCTAGGTGGAACACCAAAAATTAGTCTTGCGGCCCTGTTAAGAACAGACTGAACTTTCTTCAAAATATAATTTGGAAGACCCACCAACAGGGCATTGCAATAATCAACACGAGAGAAGACCAATGAGTGAACCAACGTCAGGAGGCAACGTCTGGTTATAAACGGCTTCACCAAATAGAGATTTCTGATGTGCAAGTAACAACTTTTAACTATCTGGTTTACATGCTCTTTGAAATCTAATCGGGAGTTCACATATACACCCAGATTTCGAACAGAGTTGGCCGGTCGCAGCTGAGATCCACCCACATTGATGGAGAGGGCACCTACCATATCATCAGCTCTTCTACTTCCTCGGATGATGAGAATATCAGTTTTACCATCATTTAGTTTAAGTTTTCTCGCTCTCATCCACTTCTTGATATCAGACATCAACAATTCCATCTTACTCCGTATATCAACTATATTTGTGATTCTCACATAAATCTGGGTGTCATCTGCATAAAAGTGAAAGGTGACATTATGTGCACGAAGCAGAAGAGACAAACTGCTAATATAAATTATAAATAGGATAGGACCCAAAACTGATCCCTGCGGAACACCATACTGCAGGGGTGTCGAGTCCGAGACCACTTGATTTACCATCACACTCTGGGATCTACCTGACAAGTACGACCCAAGAAGCAAGAGAGCGGAGTCACGCACACCACAATCATAAAGATCACTCAATAACAACTCGTGATCCACTGTGTCAAAAGCCGCAGAGAGATCAAGCAAGACCAATAGTGAGGCCACACCATTGCAAATGTTCTCAACTAGATCATTATGTACTCTAATCAATGCTGTTTCAGTTGAATGATGCTGTCGGTAAGCAGACTGAAAAATTGGGATAGTTTCATTCTGCTGAAGTAGTGGTTGTAATTGGTCAAGTATTGCACACTCTAATATCTTTGATATGAAGGACAGGTTGGAGACAGGACGATAGATCAACATGTTCTCAACATCAAGTCCAGGTTTCTTTAGAGTAGGTCGGAGTAGTGCATGCTTTTCAGAATGTGGGAAGCTACCTTCAGAGAAGCACTTATTAATTATTTTGGAAATAAACTCAACTGTGTGATCATAGACTCTTGGTAGCTTGGAAACATTTATGGGATCCAACGGGCAAAACGTTTTATTGAGGTTTCTTATGTAGGACGAGATCATGTCCACCTCTACTGAGTGAAAGGATGAGAGGACATTATTAGGAATGTGTCGGGGTTGGAGTACAACTGAAAGTTCTTCACCAACAGAAGCATCATCCAATTCCTGTCTTATGCGAGTTATCTTGCCAGCAAAAAATGCCACAAAGTTGGCAGCCAACTCGGCATCAGGTACAGAAGGTCTTAAGCTGACTCTTGTTTTTCCAAGTAAACTGTTTACAATTGAAGCCAACCTCCTCTGGTCGTTACCACACGAGTCAACTTTTCCCTGATAATACACTTTCTTTTCATCTTTGATTTTGTAGACCACAGCTCTTCTGGCTGACAGGTATTGCAACCATGTAGAGTCTGTTTTATTTTTCCGCCATTCACGTTCAGCTCTTCTACGCGCTCTTCTAAGAAATTTAACTCGAGTGCTATACCAGGGCAAATCATCTCGTACTATGATTTTCTTCTCTACTTCTGGACAGTGATGATCGAACACTAATTTAAGTGCATTTCCATGTACCTCCACCAGCTCATCTGAAGTAAGGTTGGAAGTATCAATACTTCCCAAGTACTGTTTTACTTCACTGCTAGCCAAATTTAGGTCTGCATTTTTATAATTTCTAAATCTGATTACTTTTTCATGTGTGAGTGGCTTAGGGAAATCAAAGCTGAAAGTAATCAAAGCATGATCAGAGGCATTAGGGTCAGCATTCTCAACATCAACATCCAGAACACCACCACAACCCACAGGAGAGAAAACCAAGTCAAGGGTGTGTCCTAAGATATGAGTTGGGTGGGACACATGGTTTACAAAATTGTTCTGATCAGTCAACTCAAGGAACTCATGAGAGAATGGCTTCAGATGAGGGCTGTCAACCCAGTAATTAAAATCTCCACACATCAAAAGTCTTCCAGTTTTAGCAGAAAATATATTAGCCGGGTAACGAGACGTAATACTCAACGACGACAGCTCGCTACGCGGTGGGGTTCCCTAAGTAAAAGATTTCAGAATATCTTAATTTGTCCAAAAGATTTATGAATACCCTCTGACATAATATATAAAGACCAGCATGGCGTTTATAACTGATGAAGTCTTTCCGGTGGTGTTTGTTTCAAGATTCAATTTTGGAAAAAAAAAAACTAAAAAAGACGCCGGCCCCCGAATTATCTCGTAGATCAAAAACTGGGAAGCCTGACAAATATACGAGATCTAACTTCTCCCGAAGTATCTTTTTAGATCGCCGTATGTTGAAGGCGGCGATACAAAACGTATCCCTCAATTGTCTGGTTAGCTAACTGAATCGTAAATTCGTTATTCCCATCCCTCCAAGGAGCACCCGCCGGGTGTGAATATTAGTTTTAAAAACGTTAACCCCAATTGTGCCCTAAAGCGCCGTATGTTGAAGGAGGCGATACACAATGCATCCCTCAATTGTCTGGTCAACTAAACTGAATTTTGCAAATTCGGGCATCCCACCCTTCCAGGTTGCACCCGCCGGGTGATTTAAAGTTTAAAAGTTAACCCCAAATGTTCCTAACCCCACATCTTTGTAAAAGATCGCCGGGGAGGAAATACAAAGATCGCGAATTGCAAATCAGTCAATATAACCACCCAAAGGTACAACCGCCGGGTTTTATATGCAATGTCAAACCAATTGTACCTTCCCCAGACCTCTTTGTAAAAAGGTCGCCGGGAGGGAAAGACTAAACAAACAAACGGCATTGTTTCAATGGCTTATTAAAGATTTCAGCATATCTTTCACCTGTCCAAAAGAATTAAGAATAACTTCTTAATCCTCATAAAGATGAAGCATATCTTTATTAAAGATGAAGTCTTTCAATTATCCCTTTACACTTGAGACACTAGTAAGATTCAGGCATCTTTTTATCCCATAAAAAGTCTAAGCCTATCTTAATCTCTAATCCGGCTTCTCCCAGAAGCCCTCATAGATCGCCGTCTTGAAGGCCGTGATACCCTATTGTATCAATCAATTGTTTGGCAAATTATCTCGAATCGCAAATCCGTTAATATAACCACCCGAAGGTACAACCGCCGGGTTTTATATGCAATGTCAAACCAATTATACCTGCCCCAGACCTCTTTGTAAAAAGGTCGCCGGGAGGTAAAGACCAAACAAACAGACAGCATTGTTTCAATGGCTTTGAAAAGCAGAGAAAACCAAGTCCAACAGGTGTCAGCCTGATCACCTAGAAAACTGTGTGGAGCCCCCCTCGACGGGAATAAACCAGGAAGCCTGATCCCAGGCTCGACCATAGAAAACGCAGTTTCTGATGAGCCCTCAAGCGACCAAACTCGTCGGGGTAACTTACCTATTTTAGCCATCCTGACTAAAACTCGGTAAACAAAAACGGTGTTCTCGGAGCAACGAGAAAAACGCGGGAAAGGTAACCCACACTAAACTATACATTACAGGAGGGCGTAATGCATAAAGCAATGAATAACACAGGAAGCCTGATCCCAGGCTCGACCACAGAAAACGCAGTTTCTTATGAGCCCTCAAGCGACCAAACTCGTCGGGGTAACTTACCTATTTTGAGCCATCCTGACTAAAACTCGGTAAACAAAAACGGTGTTCTCGGAGCAACGAGAAAAAACGCCGGAAAGGTAACCCACACCAAACGAGACATTTTAACACATTTTATACAAAGGGTGTGCGCAAAAATAGGGATACCTGAACAGGAGGGCGTAATGCATAAAGCAAAAACCGGGGCAAAGGTAGCCATGACAGAGACTGGTGGGATACTTACTCCAGGTTCTGCATAGACCCGCCGGGACCCAGCTCTGGAAAAAAAGAAAATTTCCAGGAATTAATGCTCGTAAGGTTAACCCAAACATGTTCGCACACAAGTGTTAAATAACCCGCCGGGTAACGAGACGTAATACTCAACGACTACAGCTCGCTACGCGGTGGGGTTTCCTAAGTAAAAGATTTCAGAATATCTTAATTTGTCCAAAAGATTTATGAATACCCTCTGACATAATATATAAAGACCAGCATGGCGTTTATAACTGATTAAGTCTTTCCGGTGGTGTTTGTTTCAAGATTCAATTTTGGAAAAAAATAAAAATAAAAAAGACGCCGGCCCCCGAATTATCTCGTAGATCAAAAACTGGGAAGCCTGACAAATATACGAGATCTAACTTCTCCCGAAGTATCTTTTTAGATCGCCGTATGTTGAAGGCGGCGATACAAAACGTATCCCTCAATTGTCTGGTTAACTAACTGAATTGTAAATTCGTTATTCCCACCCTTCCAGGGAGCACCCGCCGGGTGTGAATATTAGTTTAAAAAATGTTAACCCCAATTGTGCCTTAAATTGCCGTATGTTGAAGGAGGCGATACACAATGCATCCCTCAATTGTCTGGTCAACTAAACTGAATTTTGCAAATTCGGTCATCCCACCCTACCAGGTTGCACCCGCCGGGTGATTTAAAGTTTAAAAGTGAACCCCAATTGTTCCTAACCCCACATCTTTGTAAAAGATCGCCGGGGAGGAAATACAACAACAGCATAGTTTTATATTGGCTTTGCAAAACCGAAAAAACTACAAACAACACGTGTCCATATGAACACTGTTAGATGGGTACAGCCAACCCGCCGGGAATCAGAAGGAGCCTGAAACAGGCACCCCAGAGACGCAGTCCTGGGGAGCCACAGACACCCACTCGCCGGGGAAACAAGCCTGTTTTTAAACCACGCGTGGCCAAAACTCGGCAACCAGCCGGGTTTTTTCATGGTGTAACCGAGAAAAACCCGCCGGAAATAACCCACCCCGTCCAGGTACCATCTGAACGCAACACAGGACCGAGGCGAAGCCAAAACACAACTAACGCCGGGCCCAACATAGTCCGTGGAATTAGCCAATACACAACTAACCCAGGACACATAAATAGTCCGTGGAATTAGCCAATACACAACTAAACCAGGACACACATCACACAGTAGTACATATTTAGAAAATAAATCAATAACACTTGTATAATTATGTGGTAAAGCTACGAGAGGCTGGCTAGGCCTAGGCAGACGGATAACATTAACATGTCGGAATATAAACAAAAAGCACTGAATTATATCACAACAGGAACCACCGCCAACACACCACTGTAGCAAATACTTCCGGCAAAGGGAAGAACTGACTCGGGACCCAGAAAAAACTTCACTAAGTGAAGAAAAATACGCTGGGAACGTCAGCAAAAATACGCTACCTCATCAGAAAGATAAAAGGAAGCAATAACGCGTAATGAAAGCCGCCTGCATCACAAAGCTAGCTAACTGTGAAAAGTTCACCTGTCCACAACCGGACCACGAGGGTACATCCGAAATAGATGCCCCAAACACACGACCCAAAATACACTGCACTGCGGGCAACCAGCCCAGGACACTCCTGCTACGCATATCCTAACCTTACTCGATACATCCCGGAGTAAACAAATGAGAAAAAACTCACTAGTGACGCAGCAAATGCGGAACCAGCGGAGCGTGGAGAGACACGTCCGGGCCGGCTGACCGCAGAGCAGAGAAGGAAGAATGACGCCTGAATCAGCGTCTGGTCAAAGATCCACACAAGTACATCTACGATATGATGGAAAGCTTATTGGATAGTTATTCTTATGTTCTTTTTGTTTTTTATTTTTTACGAAGTTTTTTCGTAGTGAGAACCCAATTCATAATGACTGAAGCCATGAGTGAGGTCGCGTGCGCTCATGATGAAGGCTCCTCAGATTTTAAATGCTCTGCGCGGTAGATTCAAACTACGGCGGATTAGTGTTTGAAGAGGATGCCTTATGTAATAGGCATGTTCGTCAATGATGGAGGGGCCACTAATAAATACAAATTTATCAAAGATGAGATGATTATTTGTATTGAAAAATTATCTCGTAGAACCAATGAATTAATTATAGTAGGGGACTTCAACTGTAAAGAGGTGGATTAGGAGCAGAGAGAAGCTGGCAGCAATGTGAACTCGTGGGGGTATAGGCTACTGGATATGGTAACAGAAATTTTATTGGTGCAAAATATAAAGGAAAATACAAGAATAAGGGGAAATGATGAAGCATCTAGATTGGACCTAATGTTTACTAGAGACCCAGATGTAATTTCTGATATAAAATACTTACCACCTTTAGGCAAGAGCGATCATGTTGTAATGGACATAGAAATCCTATTGGGTTATTCCAATATGGAGGAGAGGGAGGAGCACAAAGAAACTAGGTTTGACTATGCAAAAGCTGGAGACTACCAATCACTGAGACAATACTTTAGAGATGTTGACTGGAGCGAAATACATCAGAGAAATAGTGTAGACGAGAAGTATGGAGTATTTAAAACAATATATGAAGAAGGAGTTAATAAATATGTCCCTAAACAAGGTAATAGGTCAGCGAAGGAAAAGGATTGGTTTAATGAAAAATGTAGGAAAGCCAAGGAAAAGAGAAACCAAGCGTGGAAGGCAGCTAGAAAAAGGTGTAATAGAGAAACTTGGAACAGATACAAGAGATTAAGAAATGTATATGCTTCAATCAGGAGACAAGAAGCCAGAGCATATGAGAAGAACATTGTGAAAAAATGTGAGAGTGATCCTAAGCTGTTCTATAGGTTTATAAATAGTAAAATGAAGGTAAGGGATAGAATAGTGAGGTTGAAAGTTGAAGGGGCCACTTATGATGACGACCAGAATATGTGTGAAATTATGAACAATACACTACACTCGGTATATACTAAAGATGATTAAAGTAGAAACGCCCTCCGCCAATCACCACGCTCCCTTTCGCTTACTTGCAAAGCCAGCTGATTTTGACAGCTCACGGCTGCAATGTGCCAGGCCCCGCCCACCAGCCAATCAGCGGCCTCCATTATCGGAGTGCGAAGCTGGACCTCCTATTCACCCTCAGAAGTCACTCTCTTTCTTTGCTCGAAGAACTCCTGATTATCCTTAGAGTAATACCTCGGTGCCAGCCCTGTACTCCCGTAAGCCACCAAAAGAGGGTTATAATCAACTTCCTGGAACTTACTATGAAGAGAAGAGAGAGGAGGTGAAGGAAGCAACAAGTCAGTGCGAACGTACAGACGGGCGAGCCCACCAGCCAATCACAGCGCACGAGAGCGGGAGGCCTGAGTATAAAGGTAGCCGCGCGCGGACTCCCGGGGTCACTCACCCTCAGAGCTCACCGGGTCCACACACTGCAACCTACTTGCTCTCCCTCTCGCCCGGGTACAAAAGGACACCAGGAGCCCACTTTTCCAGCTACCTTGCCCTCATCTAAACACAGTTCCAGACACACACCTGATCCAGCATACCAGAATACATTTGTTTAAGGACCAATATTGGGCCCGCATATTATAAGGAGAGAAAGAGAGATGGGTGGACAAACCTGGTGGTGATCTATATATAAATTGATGTGTCCTCTAGGACAAGACTAAATGAAAAAGAATTTAGACTTACCTATATATATAAAGATGATGATGTGTTTATTGATTAGTTATTTTTGTTAGCACCGGCACCAGCCAAAAAGTTATTAGATAGGATCTGATAGGAGAGATTAAAGATTCAAAGAGCAGGGGAAAGACCACTTGTGTTAATAAATGAGGCAACCATAGTTAAAGAGGGAAACAGTGTTTAGTTGTTGTTGTTGTTCCCCAAGCTGCCTGGCCGAACAGCCCCAAAGCCCCGAGCAAGGCCAAGGCCATAACCGAGCGCCCCCACAGAACCCTCCCTGCCGACCACAATAAAGCCTGGGTGACCGAAACCACTCCATGGCGGGGAGCTGAAGAGGGCGCCATAACACCCGGGATAACCAAAGACCCACCCAGGGCCCTGTGCCCCTCAGCAATTATGAAGAAAAAGTTGAGGGGCAAAGGAAAAATGTGACGCTTTGGCTTCCAATCTTGCTAGATTGGGAGGTCCTTCCACGGAAGAGACGCCGTCACTTGAGATCTAGAAAATATATAAGTAAAAGGAACAGTCAGAGTAAGCTATGGGTATGGCAGAGATCGCTCAGTTCTCACTCTGATAGACCAGCCCATCACCACACAGTGTTTAGTTGCCGAATAGAGTAAAGATTAAAAGAGTAAAAGTCAAGAGGGGAGGAAAAGAATACTTTTGTTACTAAATGAGGCAACCAGTAAGTTAAAGAGGGAAACAGTTGTTCAGTTGCCTAATAGATTAGCTATAGCTAGGGATGGACACTAGTCCCTATGAATCATTTATCAAGTTGTGTAAAAAGGAAACTGTGAAGAAGGACACTAGTCCAATGTGATTTGCGTTATTATTAAGTCTAAAAGAGTTATTCTGTGTATGCGTCTGAGGCACGGTCCATCTTTTGTTAGTACGATAATTGATTCAGGTGAAGGGTAACCTAGCGTGTTGGTAACAGGGTTACTATAGGGTAAATTCAGGAGATGTAATTGAGATAAAGATTGTAAACCTAATTGTGAAGTAACTGGGTGACGGAACCCAATAGAATTATTGAGATAAAGATTGTAAACCTAATTGTGAAGTAACTGGGTGGCGGAACCCAATAGTGTGATTGAGGTAAAGATTGTAAACCTAGATTTTGAACTAACTGGGTGGCGGAACCCATATTATACGTGAGAGAGATCTTGTAATCTCATTCGGTAATTTGTATGATGTTATGTCATTGTGGAGGTACTTGTGTAGTAACGACGGTTGTGTCAGAGGAATAAATAGATTCTATGTATTGAGGAGATAGATTATATATGTTATAGCCTTAGGATTGGGAAAAGGCTCAGTAAACGTGGGAAAACCTAAAGAGTAGAGGAACGAATATAACGTTTGTTTTAGTTAGGCAAAGAGCATATGGTTCATTAGGCCCTGGTCTAAATAAAAGACACAGCAGGGTTTTGACTTAATTATTTAGGATTAATCACTAATAACGGGTCGTAGGATTGAAGACGATTTGATTCAATACCTGAATAGCGGGGATTCAGTTAGGGAGTAACGGGAACTCTAGGGGTCCATAGTACAACCTAGCATGAATCGACGTAATATTCAATCTGAGTCTTGAACTCATCTCGGCCTGAGCCAAGAACCCATTATTAGGGTAGCTAGGAAGTCTTGTTAAATAAAATATACGAACTTCTAAATGACTGTCGAATTATCCCCCGTAGTAGTAGCATTGATTATGTATGTGTGGATGAACGAATGAAGAAATCTGTGATGGATGCTAGGGTGTATAGGGGTATTGGAGGGGGTCTGTCTGATCATTATGTAGTGGTAGCTAAGGTTAGGATACAAAAGAAGTGGGTGAGGAGAGCGGGAGGGAGGCGAGAGGAGGGTGGAATGGTGAGGAGGGTGGAGAGGTTGCAGGAGGAGGAAGTCAGGGAGGAGTACAGGAGAGCAGTGGAAAGACGACTAGGTGGGTTCGACCTGGAAGTTATGGAGGAAGTGGAGGAGATGAGCAAGGTGTTTAAGGATGAGATCTGTGCAGCATGTGAGGAGGTGTGTGGAGTGAGGAGAAGAGGGAGGGGAGTGAAAGGTACAGCATGGTGGACAGAAGAGGTAAGAATAGCTGTGGAAGAAAAGAAGAAAGCATATAGAGTGTGGTTGGGTAGTAGAGGGAATGAAGATTCCGAGAGACAGAAACGAGCGAGGTACGTGGAGAGTAAGAGGGTGGTGAAGAGAGTAGTGAAGGAAAGTAAGAGAAGAGTAGATGAGGAATTTGGAAGGAATCTGAGTGTAAAATGGAGGGAGAGTAAGAAACTGTTCTGGAAAGAAGTCAAGAAAGTTAGGGAAGGTAGCAAGGGAAACAGTAAGGGTGTGAAAGATAAGAATGGGAGAATGCTAGCCGAGAAGCAAGAGAGAGTCGAAAGATGGAGGGAGTACTTCAGTGAGTTGCTAAATGAAAGGAATGAAGAGCCAGCAAACATAGCTGGATATGGTATGGGAGGGAGAAGAAGAGAAGTAGTGGAGGAGGAGGTGGGGATCAGGAGGTCAGAAGTGTGGGAAGCCATGAAAAGAGTGAAGTTGGGGAAAGCACCAGGAACAGATGGAGTGTGTGGGGAAATGTTGAGGTATGGTGGTGAGATAGTGATAGAATGGGTATGGAAAATGTGCAAACTAGCATGGGAGAAGGGGAGTGCACCCGATGACTGGAAGACTGGCATAATAGTCCCCCTATATAAGGGCAAAGGGGAAAGAGGAGTGTGTGGTAACCACCGAGGAATATGTCTTCTAAGCGTAGTAGGGAAGGTATACAGTAGGGTAGTGATTGAGAGAGTGAGAGTGAGAACGGAGAAATGGATAGGCGACGAGCAGGGAGGTTTTAGGAAGGGAAGAGGATGTGTAGATCAGATTTTTACCCTGAATTGTGTTGTGGAGAAGTATCTGGAGAAGAAACAAAAGGTGTATGTTGCCTTTATGGACTTGGAGAAGGCCTATGACAGAGTGGATAGAGAAGGTTTGTGGAAAGTACTTAGAATATACGGAGTAGAGGGCAAGTTGCTGAAAGCAGTGAAGAGCATGTATGAGGGTGCAAAGGCGGCAGTACGTGTGGAGAGTGAGCAGAGCGAGTTCTTTGACCTGAATGTTGGTTTGAAACAGGGGTGTGTGATGTCCCCGTGGTTGTTTACTGTATATATGGATGGAGTCATGAAAGAAATACTATCAAGAGCAGTGAATGTTGGTGTATCGCTGAAAAGGGAGGGAATTGAGTGGAAGCTACCTATACTGCTGTTTGCGGATGATACAGTTCTGATGAGTGATAATGAATGGGAGTTGCAGGGTCTGGTAAATGAGTTTGGAACAGTGTGCGAAAAACGGAATTTGAAGGTAAATACGGGGAAGAGCAAGGTTATGGTCTTCGAAAGGGGTGAAGTCACAGAGTGTGAGGTGAAGCTGAACGGTCAGGCTATGGAGATCGTCAACTCTTTTAAGTATCTGGGCAGTGTGTTGAGTAAAGATGGGACTATGGATGAAGAGGTGCGGGAGAGGGTACAACAGGGGAAGAGGGTTGTAGGAACGCTAAAAGCAGTAACAAGAAATAGGGTGGTCAGTATGGAAGTGAAGAAGTCCTTGCATGACAGTGTGGTAATCCCGACACTGACTTACGGAAGCGAAGCATGGACGTTGGTTGAGAGACTCAGACCAAGAGTGAGAGCAGTGGAAATGAATTACTTAAGGAGTGCGTGCGGAGTTACATGGAGGGATAGTCAGACTAATGAGGAAGTAAGAAGGAGGTGTGGTGTGGAGGTAGATGTGCTGGAAAGTGTGAAAAGGAACAACTTGAGATGGTTCGGCCATATGGAACGTATGGAAAGCGAGAGAATGACTAAGAGGGTGTACGAGAGCGAGGTGGAGGGACAGAGGGGGAGAGGTAGACCGAATATGAGGTGGAAGGATGGAGTGAGGAACTACATGAACGAAGGCGGTGCTGGTTGGGGGGAGGGGCGTCGACTGACTGGGGACAGAGGTGCATGGGGGCGGTTCGTTCGTGGCCACCCCTTCGGGGATCACGGCGTCAGGCAATAGATAGATAGATAGTAGTAGCATAAAAGATTTAGAATTAAATACTACATTTATTATTAAATACTCCAAGTGTGGAAGGCAGCTAGAAAAAGGTGTAATAGAGAAACTTGGAACAGATACAAGAGATCAAGAAATGTATATGCTTCAATCAGGAGACAAGAAGCCAGAGCATATGAGAAGAACATTGTGAAAAAATTTGAGAGTGATCCTAAGCTGTTCTATAGGTTTATAAATAGTAAAATGAAGGTAAGGGATAGAATAGTGAGGTTGAAAGTTGAAGGGGCCACTTATGATGACGACCAGAATATGTGTGAAATTATGAACAATACACTACACTCGGTATACAGTATATTAAAGATGATAACTTTGAAGAAGTACCGGTAGCTGAAATTGGTGATAAACTGGGAGAGATAAGTTTCTCCCAGAGGAGCTAGTAGAAATAATTAAAGGACTAGATATGAGAAAAGCAGTGGGACCTGACAATGTAGCGGGATGGATTTTGAAAGAATGTGCTGACGAACTAGTGAAACCCTTATATGAGATAATGAAATACTCTCTGGAAGTGGGAAAATTACCAATGGACTGGAAGAGAGCCAACATTGTACTGATTTATAAAGGTGGGAACAGGGAGCATCCATTAAATTATCGGCCTGTGTCACTTACTAGTACAGTCCTCCCTCGGGTAGCGCGGGTATATCGTACTGGGACCGCGCCGCGCCGCGCTACGCAAACACGCGCTACACAAAGCAAAGAACTTATGGGATTAATTCTATTGGTTCTGGCCACTTCCCCAAAGTCCCCTTTTTTACCCATTTACCACCCGATTTATCTATTTATTTGTCAGTATTATTACGTTGGCAACATACCTTCATACTAGGGGTCAATAATATATCCAATTAAGACCATTGGTACTATGAAATGCCATTTATTTGACACAAAAACAATGCTGCTCAGCTGTAGTACAACAATAACAAACCACATGTCTGCGTGAGAGGCAGGCGGCAGCAGCTTGGCTAAACTTGCCAACAATCTACCGCCTTCATTAGAGTTATAGTTTAATGTATTTTTCTTTGGCTTTTACTATTATAAATATTATTTGGTAAAATGAAATTCAATTCCATAGAGTAAATTATAATAACATTTTATTGCATACAGAAATAACTCTGGTTTAGACATAGCCACACAAGAACAACACACACACATACACACACAAACTGACTCAACAATAACACACGGAAAATCAGCTGACGAATCTCGGTGTTTCAAATTAACTTGCATTGAAAGTATATTCGTCGTATAAGGCCATCCATGGTTTTGGAGGGTTTTGGAGGGTTTTGGAGGTTTATAAATGTGTCTTATACACGCCGGTATATACGGGTCTGACGAGTCTGCCGTCACAGGCCGACAGATGCCGAGAGATGCTGACCAGCCACCACCCGCCACGAGCGCTACATAAACAAAGCGTGTTAGATGCTGACTCGGCACATTTGGGGTACCCGTGTTAGAGCAAAACCGCACTGTCCAAAGCCGCGCTACCCGAGGGAGGACTGTACAGTATAGTGTGCAAATTCTGTGAGAAAATAATTAAGAAAAGATGGATGATTTACTTGGAGAAAATAATCTACTATCTAACAGGCAATTTGGATTCAGGGAGGGTACCTCATGTGTTACAAATCTACTCAGTTTTTATGACAGAGTGGTTGACATATTACAAGAGAGAGATGGATGGGTGGACTGCATATATATTGACATGAAGAAAGCTTTTGACAGAGTATCGCATAGCAGGCTGAAGTGGAAACTAAAAGAGTATGGAGGGATTCAGGGTGTTTTATTAATTTGGATGAAGGACTATCTTTCAGGGAGACAGATGAGGACTACTATCAGAGATAAATTTTCTACGTGGAAAGACGTCACAAGTGGAGTTCCGCAGGGAGCGGTGCTGGCTCCCATAATGTTTCTAATATACATTAACGACATGCCAAAGGATATAAATGCATATAGGAATATGTTAGTAGATGATGCCAAGATCATGAAGCGTATAGAAGATGAAAACAGTGGAAGGGAATTACAGAGGGATTTGGATAGGATAGATCAATGGAGCAAGAAGTGGAAAATGGAATTCAACACAAATAAATATCATGTAGTGGAAATGGGAGTAAGTAAAAGAAGGCCTCATATGGAATATAAGTTAGGAGAAAATACTATTAACCCATCAGAGAAAGAAAAGGACTTAGGGATAACTGTTAGGGGTGATCTTTCACCTGAGAATAATATTAATAAGATAGTGGGTGAAACATATGGACTGTTAAACAGAATAAAAATAGCCTTTAACTATATAAACAAAGAGATGCTGGAGAAAATAATAAAAACATTGGTGAGACCAAGACTGGAGTATGCGGCAGTGGTGTGGGCACCACATCTAAAAAAGCATATAAAGAAGCTGGAGAAGGGTCAGAGAGCTGCAACTAGGATGATACCAGAACTGAGAGAATTACGATATGAGGAGAGATTAAAGAAATTAGATTTACCATCTCTAAGGGATAGGACGGAGAGAGGCGATATGATTATGATGTACAAATGTGTGAGAGGACTCGAGAAGGTGGACAAGAAGGGTTATATTGTGAAAGATAATGGTAGAACTAGGGGGCATAGATATAAGCTAATGAAAGGAAGATGCAAAGGAGATGTGAGAAAGTATAGTTAGTTTCCCTTACAGAAGTATAAGTAAATGGAATCAGTTAGAAGAGGAAGTGGTGTGTGCAAAAAACATTCATATTTTTAAGCCAAAGTTAGACAATTGTAACTCAGGAAGCGGGACAATACGAGCCTAAAAAGCTCAACTCCTGTATACTACAAATAGGTTGTTGTTGTTGTTGCTGTTCCTCAGGCTGTCTGGCCGAGCAGCCCCAAGGTCCCGAGCAAGGCCAAGGCCACAACCGAACACCCCCACAGAACCCTCCCAGCTCACCACTAACAATGCCCAGGTGACCGAAGCCACTCAAAGGCGGGGAGCTGAGGAGGGTGCGGAAACGCCCGGGAAACAAAAGCCCCACCCAAGGCCCTGTGCCCCTCAGCAATTATAAAGGGAAAGTTGAGGGGCAAAGGAAAAATGTGACGCTTTGGCTCCCAATCTGCCAGGGTTGGCAGTAGGGAGGTCAATCCACGGAAAAGACGCCGTTACTTGAGATCTAGAAAATATATAAGTAAAAGGAACAGTCAGAGTAAGCTATGGGTATGGCAGAGAACGCTCAACTCTCATTCTGATAGACCAGCCCATCACTACAAATAGGTAAATACAAATACTGTAGGTAAATACACACACACACACACACACCTATATTTAAGGGAGGAAGCAGAGATAAACCACTGAAGTATAGACCTGTATCACTATTGAGCATCCTCATGAAGATTCTGGAAGGATTAATAAGGGACAAATGGGTGAACTACCTGGAATCCAAAAGATTAATTACTGACCGACAATTTGGATTCAGAGGAGGCAGATCATGTGTAAGCAACTTGTTGAGTTTTTACTCTAGAGTAATAAACACAGTGGACCAGAAGGAAGGATGGGTAGACTGTGCCTACCTAGACTTTAAAAAGGCATTTGACAAAGTTACACACAAGAGATTGCTGTGGAAATTAAAACATGAGGGAAAAGTAGGAGACAAACTGCTGAAATGGATGGAGAGCTACCTTAGCGGAAGACAGATGAGAACAACAGTAAGGGGGAAATTGTCAAACTGGACTCAAATTACGAGTGGAGTACCACAAGGATATGTCCTAGTCCCAATCATGTTTATAATATTTGTAAATGACTTACCTGAGGGACTAACAAGCTACATGAGCATGTTTGCGGACGATGCTAAGCTGCTTAAAACGATCAGAACCCAGGAGGATTGCCTTGAACTCCAAGCAGATTTGCAAAAGATCCATGAATGGAGCATCAAATGGAATATGGAGTTCAATGCAGGGAAATGTAAGACTCTAGAAATGGGTAAAAGCAAGTACAGACCTAGAAAAGATTATAAACTAGGAAACGAAGTGATTCCCAAAGCAGAAAAAGAAAAAGACTTGGGGATAGAATTTAAGGATAACATGTCTCCAGAAAGCCACGTAAATAAGATAGTGAGAGAATCACTAGCACTATTGGCAAATATCAGGATGTCTTTCAATTATCTTAATGAAAACACCATGAAACAAATAATAACGGCAATAATAAAACCCAGGATGGAATATGCATCTGTAGTGTGGTCCCCTCACATGAAGAAACATATCCACAAAATTGAGAGAGTACAGAGAGCAGCTACGAGGATGATCCTAGGTTTGGAAAATTTGGAGTACCAAGAGAGGCTCGAGAGATTGAATCTACCTACACTGGAACAGAGAAGGAAACGAGGACAGCAAATTCAGATATACAAATATGTTAGAGGTATTGACAAAATCGACCAAGAAAACTTCATAGAGAGGGATGGAGGTGAGAGAACAAGAGGTCACAGCTACAAACTGAAAGTGCCTAATAGTAAATCTGATCTGAAAAGTAAAAGATTTCCTACCAACTCTATTAGTGGGTGGAACAAATTGCCAGCCGAAGTAGTGTCTGCACCATCAGTGCATAGTTTCAAAGCACGGTATGACAAACATATCTTGTTACGACCGGGACTCGTATAAAACAAGGGCTCTTAATCATTGGACTAGAAAGGCACACAGCCACAACGGTAACACTAGATCCAACCCTCGAACTTATAATGCCGGCGCACAAAAACACCTATACCCTCCAGAGTTAAATCTGCGATAGCGGGGTATCCTCTAACTCGGTATAAATGCACTACTACTACAGGCTGTTGATCTCTGATACAGCCTGATCACAACAACATACAATTACGTTAATAATGTATACTGTACAAGGAAAAAGATAGAGAGCTTAATTAAATCACTGGAATGATTTAATGGAAACAAGAAGAAGGTATAATTAAAGTTACTCTAAACAATAATAAACTGTCACTCCTATATTAAAGAAAGTGAATGAAAGTCCTAAAGCATCGAACAGGAATCTTCTGAAGAAAGTTTGATGCTGCTTAAGATGATCGAATCGGATTTTGAACTGTTATATAAAGCAGGAACAAGATATGACAAGTGTAGGGACATACAGTACAGTGTTAACTGGCACGGGAATAACGATAAATGTGCAATAGTATTATCTCCAACAACAAAAGAAGTACTTCCTCAGGCAACGCAAAAGCCTGCTCGGGTTGTGCAACTCAACAACAACCAAGGCTTACAATCAACGTGAATAAAAATGCTGCATACATAACATAAGAGCTTATAATCCTAATCGGGTGTCTGCTAGGCGAATAAAGTCTAGCTGGGATGTCGTAGGCTAGGAAACAATGGCTGAGCAAGCGGCTCGTAGCCTAGCGAGGTCCTTAAGACTGTACGGCCAAATTACGTTAAATGACGGGGTGCTCTCTTGAGAAATCCAGATCGCTAGTATCTGGTTCTCTCCTGGCGACCCTCTCAAAGTCAAAGCAAAACGAGTTAGCACAGTGTTGGGTGGCAGAGGCAAAAGCCCTCACTCGCAACACAGTGCTAAACTCACAAGGTACACAGTCAGAAAGACCACCTAGGCTTCCCACGTATCCGTTGCGATTGTACAAGTTCAACAAAACCTGGTACACATCGGAAATCACAACAACAATAGCCTCACCCCAGTCTAGCATTAAATAGCCCAGCAGACAACCAAGAAATAGGTAGGGAGACACCGTGAGTGTGTCGAACCTCTACAGACAAAATGTTAACCCCTCCAAAATGTCTAACTAAACATGGAATATCTGAGAGCTTCAGCATATAATACGATGGCCGATATAAGAAATCGTGCAGAACCAAAGGGGAGTTATGATATTAAATAGATTGGAAGAATGAGAGGTAAGAAGTTGAGAGAGAGAAAGTGTTCTATAGGTAGAAGTCGGGGACAGGTGGCAAGGGAGGTGTGAAGGGTATGCTGGTCAGGCAAGCTCTGAGCAAGGAAGGCACAAAGACAGCAGGGAGTGCGGGGGGACCACTTCCTGACGCGGCAGGAGGGCGGTAAGGCGGCCAGCCACTCAGAGGGCCCGGCCGTGGCATGACGTCACCGAGACAACGTGTAACACTACGCATACAACCCTCTGCCTCCTGCACTTACTCACTCACACTCTTTAGCTGTATCATTCAGTCTTATACATTAAACTTATAACTGATGATATAAAATATAATGCATTGTCACAGGCGAAAATAAAGACCACTTCTGTACTGCCTGTGACATGACGATTCACAAGAAAGAAAGTACAACATTGTAGATAGACTGTAGCCAAATTCATTGCCCTGGCGAGTGTTAGCGAGTGGCCTAGCGAGCGGCTGAGCCCACGTGGCGTTCTGCTAAGCTGCAGGCGTCACAATCTTAGGAGGCGGGAATTAACGAGCATGCTCACTCCCGCAAATACAACTAGTGTAAGTACAACTAGTGTAAGTACTTGAAACAGGAAAAGGGGGACTGGAAAGTATAAGGATTCTATATAGCAATGTCGATGGGCTAATCTCTTAAAAAATTAGAACTATCAGACTTACTCAATACTAAGAAACCAGAAATAGTATGTCTCACTGAGACAAAACTAAGAGAGGAACTTTATATAAATCTGCTAGGATGGTCTGAATACAAGATTTGGAGGAGGGACAGAAAACTTTGACATGGAGGTGGAGTGTGCATCCTTACTAAGAAAGATTTGATTGTGTCTGAGATAAAATTAGAAACTTCAACAGCAGAAGTTTTAGCACTAGAAATTGGTGGAAACGAAAAAATAGTAGTGATAGTAGCGTATGTACCTCCCAAGACGAAGACATGGAGTAAGGAGGAGCATAGCCTAATGCGTAAGGAAACAATTATAGGTTTGACTCCTGCAAGGAGATAAAGAAAACCTAATATTTAGTAGTGGCCCCGTAATCATTGACGATTATGCCTATTACATAAGGCCTCCTCTTCAAACGCTCATTTACCGTAGTTTGAATCTACCGCGCAGAGCATAAAAATTTGAGGAGCCTTCATCATGAGTGCACGCAACCTCACTCATGGTTCTGTCATTATGAAATTGGGTTCTCACTACGAAAAAACTTTGTAACAAATAATAAATCAAAAGAAAATAAGAATAACTATTCATAAGCTTTCCATATACTCGTGGATGTACTTGTGTGGATATTTGACCAGACGCTGACTTCAGGCGTCATACTTCCTTCTTCACTGACATATCAAGTAAACCAAAATCCTTAATACATCAACGAATGGGAAGGGGATGGTCGGGAGGGCCCCAGTCGTCAATGATTACGGGGCCACTACTAAATATTAGGTTTTCTTTATCTCCTTGCAGGAGTCAAACCTATAATTTATTAGTGGCCCCTCCATCATTGACGATTATGCCTGATATCTAAGACTGGAGGGGGACATTCGTAATCATATCATAACTCTAGCAAAAGCAGATAATCAAACAACCACATAGTATTCTTACTTTGTAAAAAATATATTTTTTTGTGCATAAACTTTATACAGCATATATATTCAAAAAGGGGTACAAGCAGGAGCGTGCTTCGAAGAAGCCTGCTTGAATAAAAAGGGTTAACTCTGAGACTCTGTACACAGATCTGCTAGTTAAGAAGGCACCCCACTTAAAGTAAGTGGTGAAAAATAAAAACTTATAAGTCTACATGTGCACATATAAACCCCATTAAACTAGTGGATATATTCCTAAAAATATACCCAAACATAAAATTAACTCTTGTACTTTCGCAGAAGTACTGAACTCTTGTACTTATGCAGAAGTACTTACATCAAAAATAAAATTCGCAGTCGCAACTACTGATATTTTCTTAAAATTATATTGCTTCACAGCCAAAACTACTTACAACAAGAATTGTTGTTTTACTACTATTGTACTTTAGCACAATTTCCCGTAATGAATACTACAGATTTTTTTTATATCACAACACCTACATACAGTATCACAGCTCGTATGCTTCGTACACATACTCCGGCGGGGTCTAGGGTGTCCTATGTTACACTGACTGCCCCCCCCCCCCCCCTCTTTTCTTAATCTAAACAATAAGTGACTTAGAGGCCCCCTAGACCCTCTGCCTTAAAGCTATACATGGCATGGAAGGTCTGTCTAGAGCTACTGAAAGGTATCGAGTCAAAAACGTATGATTAGAGGACCATAGGTGCGTGGACGCTATGTCCTCAACAGAAAAATTCTTAAGGAAACGCAAAGAGGCCGCCCATTTGCGTAAATCGTGGGCTCTTCCCACGACGCCGGGATTACTCTCTTTAATGACTTCGACTAGGAGAGAAGCTAGTTTACGTTTCATTAAGCGTTTGCCCGTACTTGCTACCCATAAAGCACCCTGTTGATTCAGAGGTGCTACTCTCAAATATTTGGTTAGAGCTTGCACTGGACATAAATTATGGTGCACTTTTCCCCTTTTCAACGCCGGCACCGTGAACTCTGAAAACACGTGTTCACTGTGTTCATTTTTGGCGATGAACCCCAGGGAAGGTGCAAAGTGAATACACTCATTGAGCCTACCAAACCTTATGCAATTAGGTGTGTTGCTCATCACCGCCAGCTCAGATACCCTGTTCCCGGTAGCCAAAGCCATAAGGAATACTGCCCTTTTTAAAAGTAAGTCAAAATCTGCAGTATTTTGGTACAGACGGGAATGAAGTAAAGACAACGCAAGAGAAGAAAAAGGGGTTTACCTTAGTTACCGCTTAAGGCCCATCCCGTGTTCCGTCATGTGCAGATCCCTGTCGAACGTGCGCATGAGCGACCCTCTCTTGTCATCACATCTCACGTCAGCAGAAGAACGCGGATGGGCAGGGGTCCGGCGTGAGGGAGGGTATTATGTACGTTGGATTTTCCAAGACTACTACCAAATAGTAGGTTTTCCTATTTGGTAGGTTGGGAGGTACGTCAAACCTCCCAATTTGTTAGTAGTCTTGGCAAATCCAACGTCAAGGCTGCATAACAAATAGGAGGAGGACATCCAAGCCCAACCTACCAAAAAAAAACAATGCATAAAACAAAATTATGAATGACAAAGACACAATTTAAACAAGAGAGTTTAATAAAAGAGTGAAAAACTGAGGAGTAGCTAAAAAGAAGTTTTAACACATGCCCGTCATTCATAGTAATGCAAAAACATAGACTTGTCTTAAACCAAAAAGGCACTGTACCCAAAATCCCTTTTCTTCCAAAACCAACAAATACACTGAACACAAGAACAAAACACAATTTTCAATGTGGCAAAAACACTTATGTACTGGAACAATACATAATCCCAAACTTGCAATCCAGTGTTGCAAACCCGTACACCCCCCCCCCTTTGTCAAATAAAACAAAGGAAAAGAACGAGGGACAAGGGGGGAAGACCAGGGATCCTCGCCAGAGCACCAGGAAACACGACCCCCGAGAGCAATCACCGGCCGAGGGGGTCGAACACTGGACACTGAGAGGTAGGAGGAGATGAAGGAATTGATAGAAGACCACAAAACCGCTGAGGCGATGGCAGGCAAGGAACGACGTGGCAGGAACCGGAAGGAGGCAGCAAAGGATCTGACACCGTGCGCAGAACCCCTACAAACAGGGCGACGGGCACGAACGGTCCGACAAACGTGGCTGCCCATCCGCACCTGCGAGAGCCTCCCACCTGTCCGAGGAGACACCCACACAGCAGTACCCGAAGGCGGCGCCACAGACGCAACAGAGGAGTGCAAGGCTGACACCGGGCACAACACATGGCGAGGATGCCCACGCCGTAAAGCCTGGACGGCGAAAGGCTGGAAAACGGGGGCCTCCCTCCCATGCGTGGTAACAGAAGGAGGGGAGGAGGCGAACGAGACGCCATGCAAGGACGGGGAGAATCGCACGCAGTCTCGGGGCCGTGACAATGCCGCTAGTGCAGACACCCGACCCCCAGTGGCCAGAGCGACAAGGAAGAGTGGACGCCCGAGCAACGGAACCGGCGTAGCGGCCCTTGTATACGTGGGTGAAGCCAGAAGGACCAGAGCCCGCCCCAGATCCCACTGCGGAGGGACCTGGCGCGGAGGCGGCCGATCCCGGAAGGCAGCCGGCAGGAAGGAATCCAGCTCCTGCGGCGGAACGACCAGCCCAGCGACGGACCCAAAGACCCCCCGGACGGCAGACAAGCGGGCACGTATAGCGTCGACTTGAAAGCGACGCGTACGGAAGAGGTGAAACAAGGAGCGTAGGACGAGGGAAGGAGAGCCAACTGGCAGGCGAGTGTCCTGTAGCCACCTAGGAAAAGACCTCCAGCGGGACCCGTAAGTCCCCCAAGGAGAAGACGGCCAGGAACGCTGCAGGAAGTCAGTCAGGGCCCGGCCGGGGACCGGGAGCCACCGTGCCTCATGAACAAGCACGATGCGAAGGCCAACGAGGTCCGCAGGTCCCCAACCTAGTTCAAGTGGACGCCGGAGACAGGTAGAGGGACCGGACTCGGGCACCACCGCGGCAACCGGGCGTACCAAGCCTGTGCCGGCCACAGAGGCGCGAGGAGCCAGACGCAGCCTCGCGAGGACTGGGCACATCAACAGCGCGTCTGGTGGCGGAAAGATGTATATCGACCGCCACCTGTACCAGGCTACCATGAAAGCGTCCGGACCCCCCCCGGAGCGCGAGGCCGGAGGGAGAGGTCCAGAGGCAACTGGCGCGGCACCCCCGATGCGAACAAGGCGACCTCCGGAACACCTCAGGAAGCCGCGAGGTCGGCGAACACAGTCCGGTGCATCGCCCATTCTACAAGAACGCCCTGCCCTCTCGACAGGGCGGCCGCCCACAGGGTGGCAGGCCCGAGCAGGGAGGAGGCATGCAACGAGAAGGGGCGTCGGTCCGCGAGGAAGAACAACTCCACCGAGACCCCCAACAGAGTCAACGACCTGGAGGACCCCTGCATGAGGAAACAGTGGACAGCTGTCTGAGCGTCCATCCCGAAGGCCACCGACTGTCCCCGAAGGGCCAGCGCGTGGTCCCTCAGGAGGAACAAAGGAACCAACAGGTCGAGGGCATAGACGGGTAAGGGGTGTGAGTCCCACCCATCTGCCGGGAAGTCGACGGCCCAGGGCTGATGGGTAACCCCACCCGACCTTGCTCGACGCATCGGTGTCTACCCAGATCGTCGGCTGGGGGGGGGGCGGGCCAGGGCACAGCCGCAGAGAGCGTGCCCCGAGCAACCCAGTGTCCGAAGTGTCTGCGAATGGTACGCGGGAGCGGCAGGAGCCGATCCAGAGGGGTCAATGGAAACACCTCGGAGCCCATGAGGAGTAGGCGGCGTAGCCTGAGGCCCCCTAAGGGAATGGGCAGAGCGGCCCAATGCAGCGAACCCACTAACGAGTCCCAGAGCCACCCCGGGAGGGAGACCGAGAGCAACACGGCGAAGACCCTCCGCCGAAGGTGCACCGCGTCCGGCAGACCCTGGGTCACCGGAGCGCCGGACAAAACCCATGCGAGACCGACCCATGGCACGACACGCGACGGGGTCTTGGGAACATCGATGGGGAACCCTAACTGTGCGACGTGGCGAACGACTGTGAGGGCGTCGCGTACGCACAGTCCAAGGGCTTCGGAAACTATCAACCAATCGGCCAAGGAAAACAGGAGCTGGAGCCCGCTCCTGAGGAGAGGACCCAGAGCCTGTCCCACCAGTGCGGAGAAGATCCGCGGCGTGATGTGGAGACCGAAGGGAAGGCCGGCGAACAGGAACACACGATCGGAAGTCCGAACGGCCAAGAATCGCTGGAATCGAGGATGGAGAGGAACGAGCCAAGACGCATCCTGGAGGGCCAGCGACACGACCCACGACAGAGGGCGCAGGGCCAGGCGTACCTGGGGTACTGGCAGCATCCGAAACCGTGTGTGCACGAAGCGCCCGGTGAGGGCCGACAGAGCCACCACCGGGCGCATCGCGTCGCAGTTCGACTTCGGTACCAGAAATACACGGGAGAGGAAAACCGGGTGACCGGCGGTCAACTCCCTCGACGATACCCAGCTCGTGCATGGATGTGAACACGTGGGCCACCTCTGAAGAGATGGGCCGGCGTCGGTGACAAGAGCGGAGAGGGGGTCTGGACGTCCACCTCCAGGTTAGACCCCTCCGCGCAATCCGCCGCCCCCAACGTCCCTCGCGGCCACCGAGGGGCGCAAGGGCGAAAACAACCCGCGGGAGCCCCCGAGAGGAGGGGAGCGACCCGGGCGGCCAGGCGAGAAGGAGAACAAGGATACCGACCCAGAGAACCTACACATTGTTTTGACGTGGAGGTACCCCCGGTACGGTCCGTGCGGGCATGAGCGCCACGTTGACCTCCTCTACCCCCCCCCAACTTCGTAGAAAAAGGGCGGGCCACCCCAACCCCTGGCCGTCGCGGGGCTGACCCCGGCGAAGGGCCGCCAGAAGTGGAAGACCGGCCAGCCCCGACATGGCGGGGATGAAAAGGGGGCAAGAACAGAAGGGCGAGGCGGAACTGACGCACCGGCCCGTAACGTCCCAGTCCTGCGCCCGTGCATGGCGGCAGCACTAGCAGCAGCACCCCGAAGAGGACCGGCAGAAGGACGGGACTGAGAAGACCCCGCCCGCGACACAGCGCGTCGTAGCGTGTCGTAAGCAGGGTCCGCCGATAGAGAAGCGTAGCGGCCCCAAGCATCCCGCGCAAAAAAGCCGACAGACACAAGAGGAGGCAAAAGCAGTGATGACTCCGGGGGAGGGACTGAAGGAGAGCCGGCGACGGAACGGCCGGCGAAGTCGAAGGCCTCAGCAAACCAGGTCCCCAATGGGAGAGGGTGATCGAGCAAGATGGCTAAGCCAGGCGTACCGTCGTCGCACAAACCCGTTCCATAGGAGGACATCCTGAAGGATGTCCCGGCGGCTGAAGTCTGACCAGAGCGGAGGCCTACAGAAGGGAGGGGGACCGTAGCAGGGGTAGGTAGGGTGAGGCGCTGAGGGTGTGTCACCGCCAAGAAGCGCGATAAGAGGGAGTCTTGCATCGACTCCAAGCGCCCGTCGATGCGAGACACAAGCCACCCCTGCATAGCCGACAATCGATCCGAGAGAGGCGACCCCCCCCCCCCAGAATGGTCAGCCCGCAGGGGTGAACGCGAGCGGGAGCGAGATCCATGACACGAACCAGCAGAGTCGCGACCCAAGGAAGGCGAATGACCACGGTTGTGTCGTCGCCGAGGGACTCGTCCCTGAACGCGAACGCCCGAGGGGGAAACAGCACCACCCCCCTCTGCCAGCGACACGGCAGCCCCTGAGAAAGGGGACGCCGAAACCTCGCTATACCCCACCGAGCCAAGAGGAGGGGTACCCCCGTGGCGAGACGGTAAGGGAAGGTCAGGGAGAGAAGAAGGAGGAGGAGCAGGACGATGGGAGTGGGAAGGCTGGCCGGGTGAAAAGACAGCAGCTGGTGTTCCCAGGCGGTCACCCATCCAAGTACGAACCAGACCCTACGTTGCTGAACATCGCTGACCGGACGAGAAGCGGTGCAACGTGGTATGGCCGTTGGCTGAAAAGAGGTCAAAAGTAGCCGCGGGGGGAAACAGAGCAAGGATCCCCGGGGCAGAGATAACAGGGCGGCCCGACACCGAGGCGGAGGAGGGAGGGACCGCCACCGCGGGACGAGACCGTGAAGGAAGAAGAGGCACCGAAGCAGGTGAAGTAGGAGGAGAAGCAACTACATCCTGGCGGACCCTCCTGGACAGTGTAGGAGGAGGGCGCAGAGGGCCAGCTACAGCCTGAACCTCCGCGCGTGTAGAGGACAAAGGAAGAGGACATCGTACGAGCAGGGGAAGCGGGCGGGAGGTAGTAGAGCCCCGACCCGGAGAGGCCAGGGGAGGGTGCACAGGGGCAGAGCCGCTAACCCCGGCCTCAGGGCGAGAACCATGACGAGGGCGATGGGCGCCGTCAAGGCGATCAGGAGGACAACGAGGGGCAGGAGAGGACGGGCGACGAGGCGAGCGAGAGCGTGGACGGAGCAGGGGATCCCCCCGACGATGTGACGACCGGCTGCGGGACCCAGGGGAGAGGGCCAGGCGAACGGCCTTCAGTCGGGTCAGGGATACCCAGGGCGACGCGGAGCCGGGCGGCAACAAAGGCCGGGGAACGGTGGCCCACAGTCCAAAAGCGGCGGGCGACTATCGCCCACACCGACTGAAGGGAAGCAGAGGCCACTGCCGCCGCCGAGGAACCAGGGCTATGGTGCACCACATCCACCAGGGCCAGACACGGGCCACACAGAGCAGGGAGGTAGGCCGTAGAGGACACACAGTGCGAGTGGCGCAAGCAGGGCTTGTGGCTCACCAAGCATGGGGAGCTACAACCATGGCGAAAGCAAGGCAGCCTACCTGCACTGGAAGAACACACACCATAATCAGCACGTCGAAGGAGTAAGTGGAGAGAATGTCCAAGAAGAACCAGGGAAGGAGCATGGGGAAACAGGAACACACATGCAAACAGGGATCCGTACTCACCCCAAACCGGGAGCACAGAGGTAGGTGAGTAGGGCGGGCGAGGTGGAAGAGCACTAGCAGAACCTGCAAAGATGGAGAAAGTGTTAACCACCACTCAACATCTTACATGCAGGGCCTATAACACCAGTAAAGTGCACACACCAAATAGTATCAGGCAACAAGATGACATAAAAAAGGTCAATAGTGAAAGCCAACTACAGTATTACCGCAAATTTGCGGGCCAATGGAGGCATAACCGTACAGACACCACCCTCCCGCAATTTTGCGGGACCCCCCAGCGATATCCGCAAATTTGCGGGGAGCCGAAACGTCCCAGAGGACCGAATCGAGCTCCCGCAAATTTGCGGGACCGGCCGAGATGGTCCGGCGCTGAGAAAAGCGAGAGGAGCGTCTAGGGAATACCAAAAAAAGGCCACAAAAAATGCGTCATCTCCTTATGAACTCCAAGCAATGATGGCCATCAAGCTGAGCAGTGTCTTCCTTGAATTTATCCTGACTCAACCGATAAAGGGAGAGGCAAGGAAGACACACCAGGGGAGAGGAAGCACATCCCCCAGGAACCACCCAACCCACAGAGATAGAGCAAAGCCCATGAGGAGAAGTGGCAGGGAGGGTGGTTTCGCACAAACAGGGGCCCCCGTGGGGTACCCCTGGATTGGGCAAAAGACTATGAAAGGATGGAGGTGAAACAGGAAGAGAAAACAAAAACCAGTAAATGAAACTGGTGAGAAAAAGGGTGGCCTAGCCGTGAGCAGAGAATGTGTCAGGGGCGAAAAACCCTGTGGTGTGAAGGAGGGGCCCCCGTGGGGTACCCCTGGAGTATCACGAACCACCTGTCGCCCAGGCCCTTGAGACACAGTGAAGGACTCGAAAGGGGGGACTCGGGAATAACGCTAATAATGCGGCCGACACAAACTCTACAAACAGCACCGCCACCAACGAAATCTCAGATTGTTTACCAACGGTACACCTAGGCTATGAAAAAAGTGAAAACTCATAGGGGCATAGCAATTCCTGAATGAGAAAACGAGCTAGGCTAAATTAAGCTAAAAGCTAAACTATGCCCAGACTAACAGGAAAAAAGAATATGAAAAGAGAAAGAATGAAAAACATATACGAGGAACGCCAGGTGCCCCCGTACCTTCGGTAGGCTATTTCCACACGCGTCTCCATTATACACACTTAGGAGCCCATTTACGTGTGCCCTAGATCACGTAACATCTGTCTAACAAAAAGACAGATAAGCCGAAACGAACCTAAACAGGGTGAATTAAAGGAGCACAACAAAAGCGACTTCATTCAATGGAGCGCGTGAAAAAATGATGACAAGAGAGGGTCGCTCATGCGCACGTTCGACAGGGATCTGCACATGACGGAACACGGGATGGGCCTTAAGTGGTAACTAAGGTAAACCCCTTTTTCTTCTCTTCTATGCTTTTTTCACCTTCGGTGGTAGTTTTGGTTAATGTACAACGTCTCCTAGAGCAAGATAAGGAGTAGACTCTAGACGTTTTCTTTTTAACCGCGGTTGGAATGACGACATAGCAGTCAAAATAGACAAGTCGTCATTGCAATTAGGTTAATAGCCTTGACGTTGGATTTGCCAAGACTACTAACAAATATCGCTGTTAAGTGATTTTTTAACGTTACTACAGATAGACGTTTCTGCTCGAACAGATAGTTTAAATAATGAAAAACCAAAGCCACCGAAGGTACAGTTTGTTCTGTTCTAAGTATCCAAGAAGTAAAGGACTGCCAGTGCGATTGATACTGTCTCTTTGTAGATTGGGTATATTGATTCATGAATTTATCGGTCACGTTTCTAGCATACGGTGTTAGCCACTTGGCCTCCTGAATGCGTTTCTACCATACGGTGTTAGCCACTTGGCCTCCTGAATGTCCATAATGCAAAAGTCAGCGAGGTCTCTAGGTTGCCAATCGTGTCTAAGTGGAAATAGCCGACCGGGAGCGACACCGGGTTCGGGCACCACGTTTTCAATTGCTGGTACCACAACTGCGCCGGCCACAGGGGCGCGATTAACGAGACTACGCCCCGATAATCCTGTAGTTTGTTTACTACGTGGCACATTAGAGAAGCGTCTGGTGGCGGAAACAGATAAACGGAACTCCACCTGTTCCAAGCCGTCACCAGTGCGTCGGGTCCTCCCACCGGCGTTATTGTCCGGCGGGTGAGGTACAGCGGGAGTTTGTGAGTCTCCTCGGACGCAAACAGATCCACTTGTGGACGGTAAGGCTCCGCAATCATTTGGTCGAAAATGTTTTGCTTGAGTGCCCATTCTACTGTTGTGCTCTGTCTCCGAGACAGAGCGTCTGCCCAGACGTTTGCTACACCTGGGAGATAAGATGCGTGAAGATGAATGTTCAGCTTGTCGGCTAGAACAAAAATCTTTTCTGACACGTTTAGCAACCTCCGAGATCTCGTTGACCCTTGTTTCTGAATGCAGTGAACCGCATTCAGATTGTCCATCCTGAAGGCCACCGATTTGTCCCGTAAAGTAGAGCCGTGAGCCTGAAGGAAATACTGTACAAGGGGACTAGTAACTCTTTGACATTGATGTGGGAGGTTTCTGAATGGGACCAAAGCCCTTGACCCTGATGCCTGTGGTTTGACTGAAAGCCCCAACCTATCGTTCCTGACGCATCCGTGTCTACCCATACCGTCGGCGGAGGAGAGGTCCATGACATGACCGAGTGCAATGTTTCCCTCTTCGCCCAGACCGCTACTAAGCTGTGTATTAATTTTGGGATGGGCCATAATGTTTCCGCCGGCAATAGTGTAAACAATTTGTTGCCCTCCAATATTAAACGTTTGACTTTCAACCGGCCCAACTTTACAGTTAGTTGAATCCAGTTGAGAGAGCCGACCAGAAATTCCCAGACTCTCCGTGTCATAGTCAGACTGTGAAGAAACATAAACAGTTTCTTGCGAAACCTGTTCCGATTGTCCACACTCTGACTCAGAGTGAGAGCAGCTGTGTCCCAGACCAGCCCTATCCACTGGACCACTCGTGAGGGAACAAGGTTTGACTTTACCGGGTTTACCTCGAATCCTAGAGATTTTACATGATTTAATGTTGTGTTGACATGATTGATGCATAACTGTTCCGTCTCTGCCACCACCAGCCAGTCGTCTAGATACCACAAAATCCTGATCCCTTGTTCTAACAAATGCATCAGGGCTTGCCGGACTAATTTCGTGAATAAGCGAGGTGCTAGGTTCAATCCGAACGGCATCCTCTGAAAGTCATAAGTCTGATGCATTATTCGTAAGGCCAGAAATCGTTGAAACCGTTTGTTTACCGGGACGTGCCAATACACGTCTGTCAGGTCTAAAGAACACATCCACCCTCCCGGCGGAAGTGTTAGCCTGATTTGATTCACTGTCAGCATCCGGAAGGAAACATTGTGAATGTGGAGGTTCAGATAAGACAGGTCTACGACCGGCCTCATCTGAACACTGTCCCTTTTGGGCACTAGAAAAAGTTTGGACGTAAATACTGGGTAATTTTGAGGGACCGGGGTGATGACATTCTTGGCGATCATCTCTTGGATCAGTAACTCCACCTCTACTGAAACAAAATTTGCCTTTGTCGGCTGACGTAAGCGAGGTCGCCGGAACCACTGCCAGGTGATGCCTTTGCGTGCTACCATCCTCGCCCATGTGTTTAATGGCCATGCGCGATGACACGCCCGGAATGACCCAGTTAGCAGACAAGGGTTCGCCGGCTGGACTACCCTCTGATCCACCCGCCGTAAGACTGGCCCTGGGAGTGAGAGAGACCCTAGTTTTTTGGTGGTGGTGGTGGTGTATGCTTAGATGACTGGCCGGGTTTGGCAGGAGACGGGCCCTGGCCCGGTCGTTGATACTTCTGTCCTTTATGATTACCTGAAAACTTTCCTTGCTTCTATCTGTACTGAGCCTGACCTTGGGTGGAAGAGGATTTAGGCAGATGAAAAGGCTTTGTCCCACCAGGCTGAGCTTTTGCGACTGGTTTGGGCTTGGAAAAATTGAAAGCAGGTTTCTTAGATGGGGCGGGACTGTGCTTAAAGGCCTGAGCCATGTTGAACACTGTTCTCCACACATCCGGGGACATTAAAGAGGCAGTTAGAACAGGGGACATTACCACTTGATTTGCAATCCTATCAGGGAGCTTCCTCACGAGAGACATCCTTAGATCTTGTCTTGCCCGAACCGCCTCTAGCAAGGCTGTGCGGATATCTCCCAGTGACTGTATAGAAGTCTGGAGTAGCAAGCGTCTAGACAGTTCAATAGCCTTTCGGACTTCCGCGTCCGCGATTGCCTGAGCACATCTTAGCATTGACTTCGCTACCTGTTGTGTGACAATATACTGGGAAAACAGTCTACAGTATATGCCTTCCCACGTAGCCTAAACTCCCGGTCTAGGTGAGCAGTGGATGGTGTAGAAAAGGGATCTTTAAGCTCGCATAGATTAATTTTAGGGGCAGCTAAAAATGCAAATAAAGCAGAGGGAACTCCGCCGGCAGAGAATACCGGTAGAGAGAACCAAGAATGGCTTTCTTGTGGAATTTGGTGCGAAGATTTAGAGGTAAAAGTTGTTGCAAAGTTCTGAGCCTCCACTTCCCATTCCACCCAAGGTCCCAGACCCAACTGCTCCACCTTCAAAACTGGATTTGCGGCTGTGTCTGTGAACGTCTTTAAACCTAACTCTGGTGTTAGAGCTGACAGTCCTTTTATATCATTGAAACCGTCATGCTTGGTCCAATCCGAAAACAGTTTTGAAGCTGACGCAGGGGGTAGGGCAGGTGTAGAAGTATACACAAAATAATCATGGTGATAATTGTTAGGAATGGCCTTAATATTAACATCAAGTACATTTCCTAGAATATCTAAAGCACGTAACTTCCTAGATTTATTCCCTTGGATTACCCACTCATGTGGTACCGGAAGCTCCCCCGACATAGTGGACTGTGCTACCTCTGGCTTTGCTGGGAACATTGTTACCCATGACTCATCCGGCCCGTATAAGAGGGGCATAGCTCCCTTTCTGACCGGGGCCTTGTCTAAAGGGGGAGGATTTACATCTGCTACTACTCTCACATTGGAAGTAGTCAGTGCCGCCGAAGTTGGCCTAGTAACAATAGTAGGTGATACAGGGGGAGGGTGCGGAATTTGTGTCAAAGCAATGGAAGTAGCCAGAGGTCGGACATTCGATGCTGTCGTGGAAGCTCCCAAACCAACTGTAGGAGTCTCCGGCTGCTGGCCAAAAAACTTAGTTAGTGCATTCGCTAGTAACCCATTAATTTCATCAGCTGTGACAAATTTAGCAGAGGATGAACTATGTGGTGAATCATTCCTACTCTGAGAGTCGTCTATCAATGAACCTGACTCTTGAACCTCCATCTCAGAAATTATAGAACCCTCATCCCTTACCTCCGGCCTCTCATGAGAGGATTCCGCCGAAGCCGGGACCCCCTCATGCTGCCATGTTAAGTCCGGGATGGACGATGGGATCACAGCGTCCCGGTGGACGTCGTCTGCCACTACCTGTATTGCCTGAGAAGGATGTGAGCCATCACTCCATGGCTGGGAGTACCTCCAAACTCCCCGGTCTTGGCCGGAACTCACTTGTGAGCTAGGTACCACACCAATTACTGAGCCCTCACTCGAGCCCTCTAGAGGGTTATAACTTCTGGGAGAACTCTCTAAATCTAAAGCTGGTACATGTGAACTGGGAATAATATTTGGTGACAACCTGTCCGCCGGTATATCCCCCACCACAGTCTCTGACTCCACTCCCGACCTGTCAGATTGGACATGAGACATGTCGGGAGTAGAGGCAGAAAGCGAGGTACGAGGCTCCGGCGAACGCCGGGAGGCCTTTCGTACATGAGTATCCTTTTTTTAAGACTTGTGACTTTGCCTTGACTTTGATTTCACACTAGGACTGTCCTTGGTCTTCTCCTCCTTGCTCTTCTTCCTCGAAGGTGAAGTAGAGTGACTATGTGTCTGCTGTCGGAGGGGAGACCTTGACCTGGACCTCGATCTTGACTTGGAAGCTGTCGCCGGGGGTGTCGGCTCTCGAGATCTCTTAGATGTGCCGGGGGAGGGAAGAAGCACTTTACCCTGCCCAGTCTCTGCCGACTTACGCACATTTACTCTACTTTTAGAAGGGGGATGTTTAAGTGGGGGATGCTGACCAATCAATCGTTCCCACAGAACTATGTTATCGTTATGAGCCACTGAAGTAGCATAAGTAGTTAGGAGTTGTTTGACCTCGCGCAATGCAACCGCCGCGGCCTGATTATCGTGCTGTAAGACTTTGATACTTAACTGACTACAAAAAGCACAATTCTTAGTCACCCACAAATCCCTTGACCGGTCCAAGCATTTGACGCATCTGATGCACAGTGTATGCGCAAAAATAGGGATCCCTGAACAGGAGGGTGTTAAGCACAGAGCAAAAACAGGGTCTAGTGTAGCCATGACAGAGACTGGAGAAAAGCTAACCCACCCCCGGGCTTCTCCTGGTTCCCTATTGACCCGCCGGAACTCCGCCCTGGAAAAAAGAAAATTTCCAGGAATTAATGCTCATAAGGTTACCCCAAAATGTTCTAACACAAGTGTTAATGAACCGCCGGGCAACGAGATGTAATACACCACTATTACCTCTTGTTACCCTGTAGGTTCATATGTAAAGATTTTAGAATATCTTTACTTGTCCAAAAGATTTAAGAATATCCTCTGACATGATATAAAGACGAGCACATCTTTATAAATGACGCAGTCTTCCCAGTGATTTTTTGTTCACCGGAAACCCATATTAAGACGCCGGCCTCCTTATTATATCGCGGTTAAAAGGGTAAGCCTATCTTAATCTTTAGATCTGACTTCTCTCGAAGCCTTCATAGATCGCCGTAATTTGAAGGCCTCGATACCCAATTGTATCCCTGAATTGTCTGGCCAACCCCACCGAATTGCAAATCCGTTAATCCCACCCTCCCAAGGTTCAACCGCCGGGTGTGAAATTAATTTAATGTTAACCCCAATTGTTCCTATCCCCACTTCTTTGCAAAAGATCGCCGGGGTGGAAAGACCAATCAAACAAAAACCATAGTCAACAGGTGTCCGCATGAACACCTAGTTAAACGGGTATAGCCATCCCGCCGGGAAACACACAGTAAGCCTGAACACAGGCTCCACTACAGAGACGCAGTTCCTGGAGAGCCCTCAAGCCACCACTCGCCGGGGGAAACTAGCCTATTTTAACCACGCGTGATTAAAACTCGGCAACCAGCCGGATTTTCTCGGTGCAATCGAGAAAACCTGCCGGAAAAGGCAACCCACACAAACCAGACGCAATCTGATATACACAAATAGTCCCTGGATTAAGCCAAAACACAACTAATCCAGGACACACATGACACAGTAGTACATATTTATACAATAAATTGGGAGGTTTGACGTACCTCCCAACCTACCAAATAGGAAAACCTACTATTTGGTAGTAGTCTTGGAAAATCCAACGTCAAGGCTATTAACCTAATTGCAATGACGACTTGTCTATTTTGACTGCTATGTCGTCATTCCAACCGCGGTTAAAAAGAAAACGTCTAGAGTCTACTCCTTATCTTGCTCTAGGAGACGTTGTACATTAACCAAAACTACCACCGAAGGTGAAAAAAGCATAGAAGAGAAGAAAAAGGGGTTTACCTTAGTTACCGCTTAAGGACCATCCCGTGTTCCGTCATGTGCAGAACCCTGTCGAACGTGCGCATGAGCGACCCTCTCTTGTCATCACATCTCACGTCAGCAGAAGAACGCGGATGGGCAGGGGTCCGGCGCGAGGGAGGGTATTATGTACGTTGGATTTTCCAAGACTACTACCAAATAGTAGGTTTTCCTATTTGGTAGGTTGGGAGGTACGTCAAACCTCCCAATTTGTTAGTAGTCTTGGCAAATCCAACGTCAAGGCTGCATAACAAATAGGAGGAGGACATCCAAGCCCAACCTACCAAAAAAACCAATGCATAAAACAAAAGTATGAATGACAAAGACACAAGTGAAACAAGAGAGTTTAATAAAAGAGTGAAAAACTGAGGAGTAGCTAAAAAGAACAGTTTTAACACATGCCCGTCATTCATAGTAATGCAAAAACATAGACTTGTCTGAAACCAAAAAGGTACTGTACCCAAAATCCCTTTTCTTCAAAAACCAACAAAAACACTGAACACAAGAACAAAACACAATTTTCAATGTGGCAAAAACACTTATGTACTGGAACAATACATAATCCCAAACTTGCAATCCAGTGTTGCAAACCCGTACACCCCCCCCCCCCCCCTTTGTCAAATAAAACAAAGGAAAAGAACGAGGGACAATGGGGGAAGACCAGGGATCTTCGCCAGAGCACCAGCAAACACGACCCCCGAGAGCAATCACCGGCCGAGGGGGTCGAACACTGGACACGGAGAGGTAGGAGGAGATGAAGGAATTGATAGAAGACCACAAAACCGCCGAGGCGATGGCAGGTAAGGATCGACGTGGCAGGAACCGGAAGGAGGCATCAAAGGATCTGACATCGTGCGCAGAACCCCTACAAACAGGGTGACGGGCACGAACGGTCCGACAAACGTGGCGGCCCATCTGCACCTGCGAGAGCCTCCCACCTGTCCGAGGAGACACCCACACAGCAGTACCCGAAGGCGGCGCCACAGACGCAACAGAGGAGTGCAAGGCTGACACCGGGCACAACACATTGCGAGGATGCCCACGCCGTAAAGCCTGGACGGCGAAAGGCTGGAAAACGGGGGCCTCCCTCCCATGCGTTGTAACAAAAGGAGGGGAGGCGGCGAACGAGACGCCATGCAAGGACGGGGAGAATCGCACGCAGTCCCGGGGCCGTGACAATGCCGCTAGTGCAGACACCCGATCCCCAGTGGCCAGAGCGACAAGGAAGAGTGGACGCCCGAGCAACGGAACCGGCGTAGCGACCCTTGTATACGTGGGTGAAGCCAGAAGGACCAGAGCCCGCCCCAGATCCCACTGCGGAGGGACCTGGCGCGGAGGCGGTCGATCCCGGAAGGCAGCCGTCAGGAAGGAATCCAGCTCCTGTGGCGGAACGACCAGCCCAGCGACGGACCCAAAGACCCCCCGGACGGCAGACAAGGGGGTACGTATAGCGTCGACTTGAAAGTGACGTGTACGGAAGAGGTGAAACAAGGAGCGTAGGACGAGGGAAGGAGAGCCAACTGGCAGGCGAGTGGCCTGTAGCCACCTAGTAAAAGACCTCCAGCGGGACCCGTAAGTCCCCCAAGGAGAAGACGGCCAGGAACGCTGCAGGAAGTCAGTCAGGGCCCGGCCGGGGACCGGGAGCCACCGGGCCACATGAACAAGCACGATGCGAAGGCCAACGAGGTCCGCAGGTCCACAACCTAGCCCAAGTGGAAGCCGGAGACAGGTAGAGGGACCGGACTCGGGCACCACCGCGACAAACCGGGCGTACCAAGCCCGCGCCGGCCACAGAGGCGCGAGGAGCCAGACGCAGCCGTGGTACAGCCGCAGCCTCGCGAGGACTGGGCACATCAACAGCGCGTCTGGTGGCGGAAAGACGTATATCGACCGCCACCTGTACCAGGCTACCATGAAAGCGTCTGGACCCCCCCCCCGGAGCGCGAGGCCGGAGGGAGAGGTCCAGAGGCAACTGGCGCAGCACCCCCGATGCGAACAAGGCGACCTCCGGAACACCTTAGGAAGCCGCGAGGTCGGCGAACACAGTCCGTGTCATCGCCCATTCTGCAAGAACGCCCGGCCCTCTCGACAGGGCGGCCGCCCACAGGGAGGAGGCATGCAAGGAGAATGGGTGTCGGTCCGCGAGGAAGAACAACTCCACCGAGACCCCCAATAGAGTCAACGACCTGGAGGACCCCCGCATTAGGAAACAGTGGACAGCTTGTCTGAGTGTCCAACCCGAAGGCCACCAACTTACCCCGAAGGGCCAGCGCGTGGTCCCGCAGGAAGAACAAAGGAACCAACAGTCCGAGGGCATAGACGGGTAAGTGGAGGGAGACCCACCCATCTGCCGGGAAGTGGACTTCCCAGGTTCGATCGGGAACCTCACCCAACCTCGCTCGACGTATCAGTGGCTACCCAGACCGTCGGCGGGGGGCGGTCCAGGGCACAGCCGCAGAGAGCGAGCCCCGAGCAACCCAGCGACCAAAGCATCTGCGAACGGTACGCGGGAGCGGCAGGAGCCGATCCATAGGGGCAACGGAAACACCGCGGTGCCCATTATGAGGAGGCGGCGTAGCCAGAGGCTCCCGAAGGGAAGGGGCAGAGCGGCCCAATGCAGCGAACCCACGAACGAGTCCCAGAGCCACCCCGGGAGGGAGACCGAGTGCAACACGGCGAAGACCTTCCACCGAAGGTGCACCGCGGGCAGACCCCGGGGCACCGTAGCGCCGGACAAAACCCATGCGAGACCGACCCATGGCACGACACGCGACGGGGTCAAGCGTGACTTGGGAACATCGAAGGGGAACCCTAACCGTGCGATGTTGCGAACGACTGTGAGGGCGTCGCCAATGCCCAGTCCTAGGGCTTCGGAAACTACCAACCAATCGGCCAAGGAAAACAGGGGCTGGAGCCCGCTCCTGAGGAGAGGACCCAGAGCCTGCCCTACCAGTGCGGAGAAGATCCGCGGCGCAATGTGGAGACCGAAGGGAAGGCCGTCGAACAGGAACACACGACCGGAAGTCCGAACGGCCAAGAATCGCTGGAAGCGAGGATGGAGAGGAACGAGCCAAGACGCATCCTGGAGGGCCAGCGACACTACACACGACAGAGGGCGCAGGGCCAGGCATACCAGGGGTACCGGCAGCATCCGAAACCGTGGTGGACAGATCCACCACCGGTCGCATCGCGTCGCAGTTCGGCGACGGTACCAGAAAGACACGGCAGAGGAAAACCGGGTGACCGGCGGTCAACTCCCTCGACGCTACCCAGCTCGGGCATGGAAGTGAACACGTGGGCCACCTCTGAAGAGATGGGCCGGCGTCGGGGACAAGAGCGGGGTGGGGGTCTGGACGTCCACCTCCAGGTGAGACCCCTCCGCGCAACCCGCTGCCCCCAACGTCCCTCGCGGCCACCGAGGGGCGCAAGGGCGAAAACAACCCGAGGGAGCACCCGAGAGGAGGGGAGCGACCCGGTCGGCCAGGCGAGAAGGAGAACAAGGAGGGCCGACTCAGAGAACCTACACATTGTGTTGACGTGGAGGTACCCCCGGTACGGGTCGTGCGGGCATGAGCGCCACGTTGACCTCCTCTACCCCCCCCCAACCTCGTCGAAAAGGGCGGGCCACCCCAACCCCAGGCCGTCGCGGGGCTGACCCCGTCGAAGGGCGGTCGGAAGGGGAAGGCCGGCCAGCCCCGACACGGCGGGGATGAAAGGGGCAAGAACAGAAGTGCGAGGCGGAACCGACGCACTGGCCTGCAACGTCCCAATCCTGCGCCCGTGCAAGGCGGCAGCACTTGCAGCAGCACCCCGAAGAGGACCGGCAGAAGGACGGGACTGAGAAGACCCCGCGCGCGACACAGCGCGTCGGTTGCGTGACGTAAGCAGGGTCCGCAACGACACAGCGTGTCGTCGCGTGTCGGAAGCAGGGGCCGCCGACAGAGAAGCGTAGCATTCCCAAGCATCCTGCTTAAAAAAAACCCGATGTATATAGCGCAGAGTACAACAAACCCTGACGAATATCCAAGGGGGCCGGCTGGGAGAACGAGGACCGTACCGTCGGGCGTTGCCGAGTTGCCGCGCACAAAACCGCCTTCAGCTCGGGAACCAAAGACACCGCGAGCCGAAGATGGATCCGCTGAACGCGGTCCAAACCCTCGCGAAGATCGCCTGGCGCAGACGCCTCGAAAAGCCGCAGGTGGTGAACAGACGTCTGGAGGGAACCTAAAGACAAGACAATAAGTCCGTCACCCTCCGTCGCAAGGGAAAAACCGTGGCGACAGAGGGCTGATCCGGGTGAGAGAAGAACGGGGTAGCAATAGAACAAAGTTCAAGAACGGGCGCGCTCATCCAGGACCAGAACGCGCCGTCTAACCCGCCGACAGACACAAGAGGAGGCAAAATCAGTGATGACTCCTGGGGAGGGACTGAAGGAGAGCCGTCGACGGATCGGTGTGTGAAGGCGAAGGCCTCAGCAAACCAGGCCTCCAATGGGAGAGGGTGACCGAGCATGATGGCTAAGCCAGGCGTACCGGCGTCGCACAAACCTGTCCCATAGGAGGACAGACCCGTCAACATAGCCAGGGACTGAACAGCCGGAAGGATGTCAGGGCGGCTGAAGTCTGACCAGAGCGTAGGCCTGCAGAAGGGAGGGGGACCGTAGCAGGGGTAGGTAGGGTGAGGCGCTGAGGGTGAGTCACCGCAAGAAGCGCGAGAAGAGGGAGTCTTCCATCGACTCCAAGCACCCGTCGAAGCGTGACACAACCCAGCCCTGCATAGCCAACAATCGATCCGAGAGAGGCGACCCCCCCCCCCCCAGAATGGTCGGCCCGCAGGGGCGAGCGGGAGCGAGACCCACGACACGAACCAGCAGCGTCGCGGCCCAAGGAAGGCGAGCGACGACGGTCGTGTCGCCGTTGAGGGACTCGTCCCCGATCACGAACGGCCCGAGGGGGAAACAGCACCATTCCCCCTCTTCCAGCGACACGTCAGCTCCTGAGAAAGGGGACCCCGAAACCTCGCGAAAACCTACCGAGGCAAGAGGAGGGCGACCCCCCTGGCGAGACGGTAAGTGAAGGTCAGGAAGAGAAGAATGAGGAGGAGCAGGACGACGGGAGTGGGAAGGCTGGCCGGGTGAAAGGAGGCCAGAAGGAGCCGCGGGGGGAAACAGAGCAAGGATCCCCGGGGCTGAGAGAACAGGGCGGCCCGACACCGAGGCGGAGGAGGGAGGGACCTCCACCGTGGGACGAGACCGTGAAGGAAGAATAGGCACTGAAGCAGGTGAAGTAGGAGAAGCAACGACATCCAGGCGGACCCTCCTGGACAGTGTAGGAGGAGGGAGCAGAACCGCGCGCGGAGAGGACAACGTAAGAGGAAGTCGTCTGGGCTGGAGAAGCGGGCGGAAGGGAGTAGAGCCCCTATCCGTAGAGGCCAGGGGAGGGCGCACAGGGGCAGAGCCGCTAACCCCGGCCTCAGGGCGAGAACCATGACGAGGGCGAAGGGCGTCGTCAAGGCGATCAGGAGGACGACGAGGGGCAGTAGAGGACGGACGACGAGGCGAGCGAGAGCGTGGACGGAGCTGGGGAACCCCCCGACGATGGGACGACCGGCTGCGGGACCCAGGGGAGAGGGCCCGAGCAGGGAGAGGGCCAGTGTGAACGGCCTTCAGTCGGGTCAGAGATACCCAGGGCGACGCGGATCCGGTCGGCAACAAAGGCCGGGGAACGGTGGCCCACAGTCCAAATGTGGCGGGAGACCATCGTCCACACCGACGGAAGGGAAGCAGAGGCCACAGCGCCGCCGAGGAACCAGGGCCATGGTGCAGCACACCCACCAGGGCCAGACATGTGCCACACAGAGCAGGGAGGTAGGCCGTAGAGGACACACAGAGCGAGTGGCGCAAGCAGGACTTGTGGCTCTCCAAGCACGGGGAGCGACAACCAAGGCAGCCTACCTGCACTAGAAGAACACACACCATAATCAGCACGTCGAAGGAGTAAGTGGAGAGATTGTCCAAGAAGAACCAGGGAAGGAGCATGGGGAAACAGGAACACACATGCAAACAGGTATCCGTACTCACCCTAAACTGGGAGCACAGAGGTAGGTGAGGAGGGCGGCCGAGGCGGAAGAGCACTAGCAGAACCTGCAAAGATGGAGAAAGTGTTAACCACCACTCAACATCTTACATGCAGGGCCTATAACACCAGTAAAGTGCATACACCAATATAGTATCAGGCAACAAGATGACATAAAAAAAGTCAATAGTGAAAGCCAACTATTACCGCAAATTTGCGGGCCAATGGAGGCATAACCTTACCGACACCACCCTCCCGCAATTTGGCGGGACCCCCCACCGATCTCCGCAAATTTGCGGGGAGCCGAACCGTCCCAGAGGACCGAATCGCGCTCCCGCAAATTCGCGGGACCGGCCGAGATGGTCCGGCGCCGAAAAAAGCGAGAGGAGCGTCTAGGGAATACCAAAAGAGGCCCAGAAAAAAGCGTCATCTCCTTATGAACTCCAAGCGACGATGGCCATCAAGCTGAGCAGGTCTTCCTTGATAATATCCTGACTCAACCGGTCAAGGGAGAGGCAAGGAAGACACACCAGGGGAGAGGAGGCACATCCCCCAGGAACCACCCAACCCACAGAGATAGAGCAAAGCCCATGAGGAGAAGTGGCAGGAAGGGTGGTTTGGCACAAACAGGAGCCCCCCCTGGGTACCCCAGGATTGGGCAAAAGGCTATGAAAGGATGGAGGTGAAAACAGGAAGGGAAAACAAAAAACCAGTAAATGAAACTGGCGAGAAAAAGGGTGGCCTAGCCGTGAGCAGAGAATGTGTCAGGGGCGAAAAACCCTGTGGTGTGAAAGAGGGGCCCCCGTGGGGGTACCCCTGGAGTATCACGAACCACCTGTCGCCCAGGCCCTTGAGACACAGTGAAGGACTCGAAAGGGGGGACTCGGGAATAACGCTAATAATGCGGCCGACACAAACTCTACAAACAGCACCGCCACCAACGAAATCTCAGATTGTGAACCAACTGTACACCTAGGCTATGAAAATATGAAAACTCATAGGGGCATAGCAAGTCCTGAATGAGAAACAAGCTAGGCTAAAATAAGCGAAAAGCTAAACTATGCCCAGACTAACAGGAAAAAAGAATATGAAAAGAGAAAGAAATGAAAAACACACACGAGGAACGCCAGGCGCCCCAGTACCTTCGGTAGCTATTTCCACACGCGTCTCCATTAAACACACTGAGGAGCCCATTTACGTGTGCCCTAGATCACGTAACATCTGTCTAACAAAAAAGAAGGCCAGATAAGCCGAAACGAACCTAAACAGGGTGAATTAAAGGAGCACAACAAAAGCGACTTCATTCAATGGAGCGCGTGAAAAAATGATGACAAGAGAGGGTCGCTCATGCGCACGTTCGACAGGGTTCTGCACATGACGGAACACGGGATGGTCCTTAAGCGGTAACTAAGGTAAACCCCCTTTTTCTTCTCTTCTATGCTGTTTCACCTTCGGTGGTAGTTTTGGTTAATGTACAACGTCTCCTAGAGCAAGATAAGGAGTAGACTCTAGACGTTTTCTTTTTAACCGCGGTTGGAATGACGACATAGCAGTCAAAATAGACAAGTCGTCATTGCAATTAGGTTAATAGCCTTGACGTTGGATTTGCCAAGACTACTAACAAATCAATAACACTTGTACATGTAAAAAGCTACGAGGCTGGCTAGGCCTAAGCAGACGGAAATATCACTTAAACACGTTGTAATATAAACAAAAGCACTGTATCATACCACAACAGGAACAGCCGCCATCACCACATCGTAGAAAAAATCCCGAGAGGGATGCACTGACTCGAACCTAGAAAAATCTTCACTAAGTGAAGAAAATACGCTAGGAACGTCAGTAAACAAACAAATAAGGCAACTTCATCAGAAAGATAAAAAGAAGCCTGATAACGCGTAGTTATAGCCACTAAATAACTAGGCTAGCTAGCCGCGAAAAATGTATCACGCGTCCACCACGGGACCACGAGGGTACACCCGAAATAGGTGTCCCAAACATACGACCCAAATACTGAACTGCGGGAAACCGCCCCTGACACTCCTGCTACGCATATCCTAACCTTACTCGATACATCCCAGAGTAAACAAATGAGAAAAACTCACGGGACGCAGCAAATGCGGAATTCAGCGGAGCGTGGGGAGACACGTCAGGGCAGGTTGAGCGCAGAGCAGAGAAGAAGGAAGTATGACGCCTGAAGTCAGCGTCTGGTCAAATATCCACACAAGTACATCCACGAGTATATGGAAAGCTTATGAATAGTTATAATAGAATAGATAGTTATTCTTATTTTCTTTTGATTTATTATTTGTTACAAAGTTTTTTCGTAGTGAGAACCCAATTTCATAATGACAGAACCATGAGTGAGGTTGCGTGCGTCATGATGAAGGCTCCTCAAATTTTATGCTCTGCGCGGTAGATTCAAACTACGGTAAATGAGCGTTTGAAGAGGAGGCCTTATGTAATAGGCATAATCGTCAATGATGGAGGGGCCACTAATAAATTAGTGTGCTAGAAAATATCTTAGCTTCAAAGGATGAAATAGTCATGTGTGGGGACCTTTAACTGCAAAGAAGTAAATTGGGAGGAAATTGAACCCGGAACAGGAGAGGAAAGTTGGGGCTATGAATTTTTAAGTATGGCCATGGAAAATTCTATATACCAACATGTAAAAGAGACAACAAGATTAAGGGGAAGTGATCAACCAGCTAGATTGGACCTTCTCTTCACAAGAAGGGAGGAGGAGGTTCAAAGTATTCAGTACCTATGCCCACTAGGAAAAGCGACCATGCAGTTCTCGACATAGACCTACTATTGGAGCATAAACTACCCAAGGAAAGGGAAAAGCACAAGGAAAATCACTGGATGTATTCCAGAACCGATTTTGCAGGACTACAGGATTTTTTCAAGTCACAAAATTGGGATCAAGTGTTATCTGAAAGTGAGGTAGACAAAAAAATCAAGGCATTCATGGAGGTCTATGATACTGGTATAAAAACTTTTGTCCCAAAGTACATTAACCCTCCAGCCCCGTATGTATTATATATATTCCTCGAAACCCGGTGTTTTGGCCGAAAAAACGTCTAGGCTAGGCTACCGTATATTCGTTTAATCAGACTGCTTCCCGCATTCCCGCGCATCCCCAAGCGTAGCTGTGTTATTTACCTGTAGAATGGCATTAAGTAGAGCTCTCTAAGTCAACTGGTTGAGCTGTGATGATGATTTCATTGGAGATAACTTTATGGCCAAAACAGCCACTTTACACCACTTTTCGATACTTAACAACAACATACAGGCACACACGAACAACGCGACGCTCTCCTTCTTGTGGCCGGAGATGCGGGGCGTCGGTCCAGCCGGCTGTTGTTTACATGCGTCGGACCGAGGCCTCGCACACGGAGCTCACAGGCTTTCAACCACTGGGCGTTCAAGAGGCCTTCCGGTACCTGTTATATGCTTTTTTATGGGCGTTCAAGAGCCCTTCCGTGGTGAGAGGGTTAATAACAGAAAAAAGGAAATTGCAAAGAATGGTTTAATAGCGAATGTAGGCAAGCACAGGAAGCAAAACCAAAGCCTGGAAAAAGATGAGAAACTGGGATTCAGAAGAAAACAGGCAAAAGTATAAAGAGGAGAGAAACAAATACACAGAAATGAGGAGGAGCTCAGAGGCAAACCATGAGAAAGGGATAGTGGAGAACTATGAAAAAATCCAAAACAATATTCAAGTTTGTAAACGGCAAAAGGAAGATAAAGCCACAATCCTAAAAATAAAAGGTGGAAACAGAATAATAGAAGATGATATAGAAATTGCGGAAGAACTAAATAATTTTTTGCATCAGTATTTACAAAGAAGGAGAATTAATTGCACCAGAAACCAATGAGATAGGTATAGAGGAAATGCCGGAAGTCACATTTAACAGAGAAGAGCTCATAGACAACATGAGTAAGGTGGATCCAAACAAAGCCGCCGGACCGGACTGAGTCTAGCTGGATTATTAAAGAAAATGCCATGGAACTGAGTATACCAATATATGATATACTGTAATGACCAAATCATTAGACACGGGATAGTACCTACAGAATGGAAAAGAGCAAACATTATTCCTATATTTAAGGGAGGAAGCAGAGATAAACCACTGAATTATAGACCTGTATCACTATTGTCATCCTCATGAAGATTCTGGAAGGATAATAAGGGACAAATGGTTCTACCTGGAATCCAAAGATTAATTACTGATCGACAATTTGGATTCAGAGGAGGCAGATCATGTGTAAGCAACTTGTTGAGTTTTTACTCTAGAGTAATAAACACAGTGGATCAGAGGGAAGGATGGGTAGACTGTGCCTACCTAGACTTTAAAAGGCATTTGACAAAGTTCCACACAAGATTGCTGTGGAAATTACAACAAAGGGAAAAGTAGGAGACAAACTGCTGAAATGGATGGAGAGCTACCTTAGCGAAAGACAGATGAGAACAACAGTAAGGGGGACATCGTCAAACTGGACTCAAATTACGAGTGGAGTACCACAAGGATCTGTCCTAGCCCCAATCATGTTTTTAATATTTGTAAATGACTTACCTGAGGGACTAACAAGCTACATGAGCATGTTTGCGGACGATGCTAAGCTGCTTAAAACGCTCAGAACCCAGGAGGATTGCCTTGAACTCCAAGCAGATTTGCAAAAGATCCATGAATGGAGCATCAAATGGAATATGGAGTTCAATGCAGGGAAATGTAAGACTCTAGAAATGGGTAAAAGCAAGTACAGACCTAGAAAAGATTATAAACTAGGAAACAAAGTGATTCCCAAAGCAGAAAAAGAAAAAGACTTGGGGATAGAATTTAAGGATAACATGTCTCCAGAAAGCCACGTAAATAAGATAGTGAGAGAATCACTAGCACAATTGGCAAATCTCAGTGATGTCTTTCAATTATCTTAATGAAACACCATGAAACAAATAATAACGGCAATAATAAGACCCAGGATGGAATATGCATCTGTAGTGTGGTCCCCTCACATGAAGAAACATATCCACAAAATTGAGAGGGTACAGAGAGCAGCTACGAGGATGATCCCAGGTTTGGAAAATTTGGAGTACCAAGATAGGATCGAGAGATGGAATCTACCTACAGTACACTGGAACAGAGAAGGAAACGAGGACAGCAAATTCAGCTATACCACAATGTGTTAGAGGTATTGGCTAAAATCGACCAAGAAAACTTCATAGAGAGGGATGGAGGTGAGAGCAAGAGACAAGAGGTCACAGCTACAAAACTGAAAGTGCCTAATAGTAAATCTGATCTGAAAAGTAAAAAGATTTCCTACCAAACTCTATTAGTGGGTGGAACAAATTGCCAGCCGAAGTAGGTGTCTGCACCAATCAGTGCATACTTTCGAAGCACGGTAATGACAAACATATACCTTAGGAGGCGGGAATTAACGAGCATGGCTCCCCTCCCGCAAATACAACTAGTGTAGTACACCCACCCACACACACACAACACACTAGAGACGAGCGGAAGCGGAAACGTCGTTGGCTGGCGCTCCTCAAACTATGATCTTGCCTTTGCCTATAAAGTGGGGTATACAGGAGATTTATTGTGGTATTTCTTGTCCCCGCTAATAATATTCTAACAGGGAAAGTGTTCAGTGCAAGTTATTTAAAAATCTGAATGTATAAACAAAACTTAGAGAGTTTGTTTTGAAAAGTCAGCTGGTAAGGCGGGTGACGTCACATGACACAACACATGGGCTGACATTCGAAGCCACGGATAGGAGTGGTGGGGAATGAGGCGCGTTTTTGCGAGCGTTTTGGCTTAAGCCAGACTTAAGCCAAGAGCGAAATTCGTTTTGCGAGGACAAAACTTAAGCCAAACTCGAGGATCTACTTTTCTCAATCCGGCCCCCCTCTGAAAGGCCGCTTGACTTTGGGACCTTGGCTTAAGCGGGAATTGTTTGTACACAATATCTGTTGTGATGGTTTTTTTTTCATTTTTTGTATTGGGGTAAATACCATAGAGAACTAGATTCGAGTGTATATTGATGCTCATAGGTAACTGTAATATAATTATATTATATTAAATGATATTCTATGTATATTTATAGTAGCTTGATAGGGCACTATTTACAGGAAACACGGTAGGCTATTGGCAGAATCAGCCAGGCCGATCTGGAAAAAAAAATTGTTCTGTGTTGTGTAGTAGGAACATCCTTCTAGTTCCCAAATCGTGTTATTGATTGCCCAGGGTATTGTCATAACACTGGATAATTTTGTTACTATATTGTGAACGTTACCAAGATATACAAACACTATATGAGTCCCATTCATTCTATGGTGGGCAGAAATCGTAACCTCTAACCTCTGTAACTCCCCCCCCCCCCCCCCAAAAAGGGCTTGAGCCAAATGAGTCGTCAATTTATACACATATTCCCTAGCCGAATTAAGTCTGCCTAGTTGGTAGAAATATTAGCTCGATTACTGTAGTCCTTTTTGAGGTTTATGGAGAGGTTGGGGTTTACGATTTCTGCCCAACCGACGTACAGTTAATGTACGGACTATAGCCTAGGCCTATAGCAAACAACTTTGTATAAGGCCTTACACAAATAATATAATAGCCAACATACTATTCAGAGAACAATAAAGCAAGAAATAGACAAAATGTGGACAAAAAGACAAAAGAAGTTGAAATATCAGTAACTAATCAAAAGCTTAATCAATAACAAATATGGGGGGGCCGTTAAAAAGGTGAATCTACCCCGAACAATTGAGGAAAAGCCTTTACAATGGCACCAGACCAAGACCACTAGGTCGTCTTGTTGTTCCGCCATTTTCAGTGTTGTGTGTTTATGTCACGTGACTTGTGGACGAAGTCTAGCCAAACCATTTTTGTGCGGCATGCTCTTTGCTTAAGCCAAAAGGGGAAGCCGGGGGCTTAACCCTTCCTACCCCGGTTCTGCCTTAGGTAAAGGATCAGCACGAAAGAAGGGCCGCTACCCGGTATGCGTTATCTAAGGCATGAGCTTAATAGCCTAATTAAGCTTGGTACTGAACGCCGTGCGTACGACGTATGCTCAACAAACCCAAGCGTTCGTCACCGCACTCCGAAAACAAGAAGGAGAAGACTCCTCAAGGTTATTGTTCTGACGTCAGTGACGAAAATTAGTGTCTGAAAAGCCCCCATATTGGCAGAGCTTGGGCCACTTTAGACACACTTCCGCAAATAGCCAATTCCGCATGGCGGAAGTGTCATTTGTGGCGAATTAGCGTTGGCGCCAAAATGGCTGCCTATTTGCGGGTTTGAAGCTCTGGTAAAGTACCTCCATGTTGCAAACCTCGAGTCCGCCAAAATACAAATTCCAGCCGCCAGCCCAAACCTGGGCCGCTCCTGCAGCTCCACAGCCAAAAAAAGTCATGTGAACCCAAGCCAACTACCTGTGTTCTGGAATCTAGGCCTATACATCGGCTCTTCACGTTTGTTTCACTTACTTAGTAGCAAGCGTCGAGCTAACACCTACAACACACAGCAATTCCAAGAGTTCCAACCTGCATAGCACTTCAACCTTTGTTTATATTTTCGGCCTATTGAAGTGAACATGGAGTGCTAACCATCATGCTACCGCAGCTGGCCAACAGCATGGGGAGCAGTTTCCACACACCATCATCCGACAGTGATGCTGCAGAGCAGCATGCAGAAATCGAGGGACCTAAGCCACCCTTGGCCCCACCTAGAAACCTTCTTTGGGACCTGTAATTACCAAGACGCTTGTCTCTGGAGAAGGGCTTTATAACTTTATAATCTAGCCTAATTTAAGATTGATAAAGTTAGGCTATCGGTAATTGATTGATAGCCCTGTAATTTTTAAACCTAAAATAATGTTATTAGGCTATACCCCTAAGCCCATGCAAAATGCCTCAAAAGCATTGTAGGCCTAGGCTAAGTCTAACTTCTATTATTCTATCTAGGATAGGCTATATAGCCTAGGCCTAGGTCTATAATCACTATCCCATCAAAATGCATCAAAGCATGTAGGCTTAAATATTGCATGTTCTAACTTCTAAATCTAGCCTAAGCCTAGGCCTATAGGCTAATTAACTAAATATAAGTAATTTTATTAGGCTAGGCCTAGGCTACCCCTAATCCTATCAAAAATGCCTCAAAGCATGATAGGCTAAATAATATTGCATTTTCTAACTTCTATTATATATAGCCTAGGCTACCCTAAGGTCTAGGCTATAAATCAGGGCAATCACTAATTCCATCAAAATGCCTCAAAGCATGTAGGCTAAATATTGCATGTTTCTAACTTTCTATATATATAGCCTAGGTCTAGGCTATAACCCCACTAATTCCATCAAAATGCCTCAAAGCATGTAGGATAAATATTGCATGTTCTAACTTTAATATATAGCCTAGGCCTAGGCTATAATCAGTCACTAATTCCATCAAAATGCCTCAAAGCATGTAGGCCTAGGCTAAATATTGCATGTTATAACTTCTATGTATAGGCCTAGGCCTATAATCAGCACTCATTTTATTAGTTGTCAAGTAGAAAGTGTTAATTTTGAAAGTATCATAGCCTATAGGCCTAGACTAAATTTAGCCTACAATAAAATTTTATTAAAATTTTGATCTGAAAAGCTAGGCCTTCTATTGCTGAGCATTAAAATTCATAGGACCAGGGCCTAACTTTCTATTAAATTACTTAATATATCTAAAGTAGACCTATCTAGGCATATATAGGCCCTATTGCCATTCCCAAAGGGGGGACCACGAATAATAATCGCCTCCTTGCACCTCTGTGAATCCGGCGTACCTCCTCCTGAAATGGTGCGGAATTGCGAATACTGATTATTACTGAAGCATTCTCCCCATAAAAACAAGTTGCCCCAAACGTTTTACTGCCCATGTGGACAAAAACTAAGTGGCCTATGCTATATATATTAACCCTTTCACTGCTGGGTGACGTTTTCTGCCGAATGTTTTTGGCAATTTAACAGCAATTTCCAAGCTTTAAAAGCCTGTATGTATATCCTTGAGGTCCCATGGAAGTTGGGCAACATTTTATTTAAGTAAATATATATGTTTATTGGACATTAGAGATTGAATTTATTGAGTTTACCCTTGAAAAATTTTTTTCCCTTTGTAGTTTAAATTTAAAATTAATTAAAATAACGGTTTGCGGTTTGCAATATTTGCATTTGAGGACTAAGAAATTTCACAAGGTTTGCACCATTTGTGTTTTGCTGAAGTTATGTTCTGGGTTTGCTGATTTGTGTTTGCTGACTTGACTTTTTGTGTTTGTGGGTGGCCCAGCTCTGCATATTGGGCAACATCTCTGCAATATTGGCTCCCACTGAAAATCGTTCATACACAACTGAAACCAGTTGACTTACAGAGCTCTACTCAATGCCAAAATACAGATGGAAAACCGCACTACAGTACGATTATACAGTAAAAGTCCTTTAATAATCCGACGACCGATGATTCGAATCTCCCAATAGTCCGAATTTTTCTCAATTTGAGGCCAAATCCGAAATTCACATCCGATGTCCGAATTTCCAAGAAGTCCCAAAGGTTCCCCTTTTTGAGGCATTAGTCCACTCAAAATGACACATAATGGAGCACATACATATCATATGTTCACTGAATTCACTTTAAAAAGTTTACCATTGTCATTGTAGCCTATTACCCTACTTCAAAACATTCAGATTAATGGTCAAAGGAACTACTGATATCAAACGTAAAACAACCCCATCGTGCTGCTAGAGAGTTTGTTTTGCTCTTGAAACGCATCCTTGGGACGTGCTCCTATGCGCTACTGGCTTGCACTGCATTTTCTGCAAGCGCCCATTCAGTCTTGAGCTTGAAAAACGCACCTTTGGGCGTTCCGATACGCTCCTATTTATAGTTCAGTGATGCGGAGCGTCCCCAAGGGTGGCTTTCAAGACAACAAGACAAAGGTGCTTTCAATACAATATAATATAACAGGAGCACGTCGACAAAAGGAAAATTACAAGAACCTCTCAGGGAAGTGCCGTTGTTAAGGCATTACTTCCCAACCACATCTGATCTGGTGCTTCAAGAGCAAGACAAACTCGCTAGTAGACGATGCGGACATATTGGTGTTTACGTTTATATCAGCAGATTCCTTTGGACCATTTAATCTGAATTTTTTGAAGTAGGTAATAGGCTACAATGACAATGGTGAAACTTTTGCAGTGATTTCATGAACATATTGATATCCTATGTGTGGCACCATTTGTGTCATTTGGGTGGCGCTACATGCCTCAATGTTTTCGTCAGGCCATTAATACACAGGTTCATAGTGTAAAGATCCGATTATCCGAAAAATCCACTAATTCCGACCGAGGGCCGGTCCGCTGCCCTTCGGATATTAACGGAAGTTTCACTGGTAGATGAGTGGGAAAGTTCTAGCAGTGAAAATAAACATAAATACGGTAGCCTAGGCCTAGACGTTTTTTCAGCCATTTTTCGTCCCGGGTAGGGGGCGACCGTCATTGGGTAGACAGCCCGGGGAGGAAGGGTTAAGCCAAAAAACCTCGCAAAACCGTGCCTATGTTTTTATGAGGAGGAAGAGGATTATTCAGGCTTTCCTGAAGGGTAAGGAGGACCATATCACCTTCCTGAACCAGGAATCTGATGGTGCTGATAAAGTGGAGAAAGAATGGAAGTGGAGGGGGTGGAGGGAAGACCATTGGGGGACTGTAGTGGAAGAGAGCCGTTGTCCCGGGGAAGGGTTTTTAAATGATTTAACTGCTAGGGTCAATGAATTGGTATCTGAGGCATGTTGCTTGTAAAAAGAACAAATTAAGGAATACTAAGAACATTTAAATGAGTGAGTGAAAGGGAGATAGATTTTATAGGGGTTTTGGACTCCTGCAAGGAGATAAAGAAAAACCTAATATTTAGTAGTGGCCCCGTAATCATTGACGATTATGCCTATTACATAAGGCTACCTCTTCAAAACGCCCATAGAGCCGCAGTTTGAAACTACCGGCCGGAAAAGAAAATAGACAAAAAAAAAAAAAAAAAAAAAAAAAAAAAAAAAAAAAAAAAAAAAAAAAAAAAAAAAAAAAAAAAAAAACAGAGCTCAGAGGAACCGTCATCATATAAAGCACAACGGCTAATACGGTTTTTGACAACCGCGTAAGGGAAGGGAAGGAAAAACTACTATTTAATTGGTGGCTCCTGAAGTAAATGACGTGAAGAGGCCTATGGTAAATGGCCATCGGTCCAGGCTCCTCTGAGCCCGGGTTAATCCTGATCACTACGGTCGAGAACCCCAATATCTTTTCTTAAAGGGGTACCCCTTAATCATTCCTAAGGTACGTCATTGATACGGAGCCACTGAAAAGTGAAACATAAAAGGAAAAGGGAATAGTACAGTTCGAACACCGCACCACTTGCGCATTCGGGTCTTCCTCTGTTCCCATGAGCAGTGCCCTGATATCCCAGTTGACACTTGAACTGGCCTCTAAAGCATATACCAAATTGAGAGTCATGTGAAGGGAGACAAGGGGATGGAGGGAGGGCAATTTCGTCATTGACTTCAGGAGCCACCAATAAATAGTAGTTTTTTCCTTCCGTCTCTTACGGGTGTCAAAACCGTAATTTAATTGGTGGCTCCGTACGTCAAATGACCGTCGTAAGATCCTAGCCCTATCACGATCCCGGTGGAGGGACCATTCAGATGCTCTTTAGCTATGAAACAAAATAAAAGGAATGACTGAGAACTAACTATATGAACTGTGACATGTATTGTACTTATAAAAGGTATAACAGTAAGAAAAAATATACAGGTATAAGGCGGGTACCATTACAAAGAAGCCTTATTTCATAGAAACAGAACTATTGAGATGTGAATACATACTGGTAATATATCTCATCAATTTAGCGTAAAATCCTAAAAATAATGTTCAACATTTGTAGTTGCAATTTATACATGATGTATTGCGTATGTAATAGATATCATGTGGTCATAACATTCTTGTTATATGTTTCAGGTTGTGTGACCTGCCTTTTCGTCATGGGGACTTCACACGCCCCCATCTTTTCTTTCCATTTAAAGGTGACTGGCAGGGCACACTCTCTCTTATGCTGTTGGACGGGTAATAAAAGTGCTGAATCAGGATACAACAGACTACGTTAATGCCCTTAAGGGGTATGTTCTTGCCTTAAAGCTATGCATGGTAAATTGGGGGTCTCTCCAGCGTGTACTGACAGATATCTGGATAGGAAAGTTATTGCTCAAAGAAAAAAAAAAAAAAAAAGAAAACAAAACAGAAATAGGACCAGAGGACCCGTTTGAGAGATATCTTCTACTGAAAAAGTTGTTGAGGAACCTGATGGTAGTGGCCCACTTTGCGGACGTCGTGAGCTTTGGCAATCACCTGGGGGTCTGCCTCCTTAATTACATCTACTATCGTGGATGTGCTTAAAACTTTTTCCCCAACGCTTGGTTGAGCCGTCTGGAGAAACCCATAAATGTTCCTTCATTTCTAGGGATAACAGACTTAAAGTAGGGATATAATGCTTTCACAGGGACATAGTGCATGGTGTATCCTTCCTTTTTTCAAGGCAGGAATGGGGGGAGAAAGGTGTAAAGATATGTTCCTGGTGCTCGTTTTTTGCAATAAAATAATCTGGTTGCAGGTGCAATATGTACAGAGTCGTTATTAGGGTCGGGAAACCGTAGACAGTTTGGGGACCTTGCCATGGCCGCCAATTCTGAGACCCTATGGCCAGTCGCTAGGGGCCATCAGAAATACACATATCACTTTCTTGAGGTTTCTTCTCTATGTTTGGTTTCAACCGAGTAGGGCCTAGACTGTAATAAGGTTAGGACCCTCGAGATTGACCATTGAGGAAGGTAGTTGACGATTTGGGGCTCTGAGTTTGAAACAAGCTCTCATAAATAAACCCTATGTTTCAGTCTTTCTGGGGTTAAGGATATATAGACCGGTAAGTGTGAGGAAGGGTTCCTTCACTGCCGACAGGTGGTTTCTAAGTGTGTTAACTGCTAGATTCGTAGTTTTCAAACAGCAGTAATTTAGGTATTTCAATAACAAGGGAAGCTGATGGGTTCTTCTGGGTTAGTATTCTACAAATCCATGTTGTAAATTGTTTCCAGTGAGAGCTTGTATTGCCTCCTCAGAGGTGGCAGCTGTGTACTGATTTGTGAGCTTGTCCGTGACTTCCTCGTCGTAGGACGGGAGCCACCTTGGATTTGAGAATGTCCACATTTTAGCAAAATTGAGCGAGGTCTGCAGGTTCCCAATTTCTTTCCAAGGTGGAAAACCTGTTAGGGGGAGTTGCAGGGGCGTTGTTGCACCATTGAGTAAGTTGAGTGTACCACGCTTGAGTAGGCCCCAACATTGGAGCGACCAGGGTTTACTTGTCCACTGGAACGATCTGTAGGTGGTGAAATGACTTTGCACATTAGTGAGGTGTCCACTGGGGGTGTGAAGAGGTAAATCGCTGTCCATCTGTTCCAGTCTACTGTGAAGGCATCCGGGCCTCCCCTCCCATGTTCTTGAGGTCCCGAGTAAATGTGAGGGCCTGGAGCTTCGTTTGATTGAAGAGATGCGAACAGATCGATTTGTGGTGAAAAATGGTAGCACTAATTGGTTGAACGTTTCTAGTTTGAGGGCCTCATTCCACTGCACGTGCCTTTACCCCTGGATAGAGCGTCGGCCCATAGATTGGAGGTACCCCTGGTAGGTATGTTGCGTGGATTTACTATGGATTATTTCTGTCTGGGCTAGAAAAGAATATCTTTTCTGAGAGGTCTGAAAGGATCCTGGACCGTGGTGGAGCCTTGTTTCTTTAAGCAAGTTACGGAAGCCATGTTGTCCATGCGCGGAACGCTATTGATCTGGAGGTCAATGACGTCGCATGGTCCCTGAGAAAGGAATAGAGGAACTGCTAGCTCTTTGGCATTGATGTGATACTGACTTAGTGTGGTCCATTTCCCGTGATTCTGATGGCCTTCCGTTGACTGGTAATGCCCCCATCCTATAAGGCTCGGAGGCATCTGTGTCTAGCCATAAGGTGGGAGGTGGATCTGACCAGTGTGTCACCGATTCCCGTACTTGAGAACTTGTCCAAAAAGCTAGGAGATGTAAGGATCCTCTTT
>CM064548.1:14569951-14608767 GCA_032716605.1 Paralithodes platypus | reverse complement strand
ACCCCCCCCCCCCAAGATAAGGGGCACTCAACCATGAGCCCATATCTGAACAGGCAGAATGTCGCTAGAATCTGCCACTCCTAACCACTCTGCCACTCATGGAATGCAAGCTCAGTCTCCTCAAATAAAATACAACATTTATATTATAAAACCAAATCTTATCACCCTTCCCAAATATAATACATTAATTCATAACATTGTGCTCCCAGAGCGAGCTTTAAGAAGCACAGCCTACTGAGGGAAAATCATCTGCACTCAGTACTCAGCTACAATATTATCTTAAAATTTATTATCAAAAAGAAAGAGTTTTTATTTAATTTTTCATATTTTATTTTAATGTTGTTTTTGGCGGCTACTATAGATGTAGCCTAATTTTCTTCTAATCAAAGCCAACAACTCCTGCCCTGCGACCCTACGCTGATGCTACACACGCGAGCCAACAAGCACCAGTGCAAAAATACACCGCGAGCCAAGACAGGAGGCTATACCAACATACTGTGGTAGCCTACCACGGATCCTCCACCCGCGGAAGAGGATATGCATTGGTGGGAGTCAACCCGTTCAACCGCCTAAAGTCAATGCAGAACCGAACTTTTCCATCAGGTTTGGGCTGCAGAGTGACAGGAGAAGTCCACCGTACTGCCCCCTTCTCGATCAAGCCTCTCGCCAGCATATACTCCAGCTCATCCCTGAGCGCTGGGAGTTTAATGGGTGGCACCCGATAAGGTATCGACTTGAAGGGGGGGTGCTCTCCTACATCGACGTCATGCACCGCTTGAGTGTGAGGCCTGGGTGCTCGGCAAATACAGTGGGGTATGAATCGAACAGGCGCTGCACTGCCACCTGCTGTTCCTCCGCGCCAGAGCATCATGCGCACATTGGCTCGAATTCCCCGCCCACTGATCAGCCGAGACATGACAATCCCAGTTATCATCCACCTGGTCATTGCTGCCCCCCTCTCCTTCTCCACCATGACCGCAGCAGGTCAACACAGGGACAGCTAGTGACTCAGGTGGGCGCCTCACATACTCCTTCAACAAATTAATGTGGCATAGATGGTTACGCTTCTTCCGGTCTGGAGTGGCAACGAGGTAATCTAGATCGGAGATCTTTGACACCACCCGATAAGGCCCAGCGTACTTGGCAGCCAGAGGATGACCTGACAAAGGCAACAGGACCAACACCTCTTGACCTACCTGAAACTCCCGGAGTTTCGCCTTAGTATCGTACCTGTCCTTCATACGGGCCTGCGAACTCACCAAATTACGCCCGGCCAGCTCCAGACTTCTAAGCATTCTCTCTCTGCTCTCGAGGAGGTATCTCAACATAGAACATGGCTTAGCGGTACCCTCCCAAATCTCCTTCACCATGGGAGAGGGCCCCTCACCTGATGCCCGAAAACAAGCTCATTCGGACTGAAACCGAGACTCTCTCCAGGTACTTCTCTTGCCGCGAACAAAACATACGGCAGACCAAGGTCCCAATCCTTTCCGTTCTCTGCGCAATAACATCGAAGCATGCTTTTCAGCGTGGCGTGCCACCTCTCCAACACCCCTTGACTCTCCGGGTGATACGCAGAAGAGACGGACAGTGCTGATGCCATGCTGAATCATAGTTTGTTTGAACAGATTAGATGTAAAATTAGAACCTTGGTCCGATTGCACCTCTTGCGGGTAACCATACCGCGAGCAATACAAGAGCAGGTTCCGGACAACAGTTTTAGCTGTGCCATTTCTCATTGGATATGCATCAGGATAACGAGTGGCCACATCCATGATAGTTAATAGAAATTTATTACCGGCACTAGTAGGGGGTAGGGGTCCGACCATATCAATGATGACCTTACTGAAGGGCGGTCCACTGACAGGAATGGGGTGCAACGGGCTCTCGGAATTGTTTGGTTAGGTTTTCCAATCCTCTGGCACGTATGACACCTTGCTATCCAGGTTACCACCTGCCCCTTCAACCCCGGCCACCAAATTTTTTTCTTCTAAAGCCGCCACCGTTTTTCTCACCCCTAGATGCCCTGCCAGTGGTATGTCATGCGCCAACCTCAGTAGGCTATCCCTGCACTCCCGTGGCACCACAAACTGGTCCACTACTCCGGACCCCTCTTGCCAACTACGTTTAGGGTCTTGAAAACGCCTATAGAGGATGCCTTCTAAATTAAAAAAATCTCCTGGCTGTGCATCGCCGTCCTCGTCGAGCTCTACAGCTCCATTAGCACACGTTTGGAGCTCAGGGTCCTCTAGTTGCAACCGACGTATATCTGGGGGTGCCAAGCGATCTAACTGCTCCCGGAGCAATGCATGACCTTCCCCGAAACTGGGCTGCTCCCTCTGTCTCTCTCGATGTACATAACGTTGCTGTCGTGGAGACTCGTCATGCCCAGCCTCGTCACTCTCGATGACAGGCCCAGGGGCTACTCCAAAATTAAGTAATGGTGCTAATACTGAATCACCCAGGAGAGCCGCCGAGTCAAAACTCTTAAAACCAACTCCAGCTTTAGCCTCCTCCTGTTGATCGTTCCTCCGCTGGTCTGAAGACGGAGGACAAGGCTGTGACACTTTAGCTGCCCGAGATCGGGTGACAACACACGCCATGGGTTGTGTCTGGCACCGCTCGACCCACTCTTGCTCTTCCCTACTCACGTCGGCCGGCCTCTCGGCAAAGACTAAGGGCAGAACCTCAGAAGCGGGCATTGCAAAGTCGTTGCCGAGAAGAAGGTCGACGCCCTCCACTGGCAGTTTCTCCACAATCCCGACATCCAATTCACGTGCCACACCATCCACCTCCAACTCCAACCGCACCAGTGGGTATGACCGAGTTGCATTAATACCCTGCACCACCACCACCCGAGCCGCGTTTATAGGGTAGCCAGTCAAGTTTTTCATCAGAGTCTGGGAAGCACCTGTATCACGCAAGACCTCTACTCCATGCTTGCGCCGCGCCCACATCACGCAACCCCGCCCTCTATGGTCGCAAAAAACATCATGAGCAGGGTTCGAGCCTCCCAGGTGCTTCTGCATTGGCTGTGCCTCAGCCTCTGACGAACTGCCCCGGGCAAACTCAGATGATTTCGGAGACACACCAATGTTGCAGGCCAAAGACACAGCTGCTGTAGGTGGTTTGCTAGGACAGACTCTTGCAAAGTGCCCCTTTTTATGACAATGATAACACTCCAACTCCCTTTTGGGCTTCCCTTGGTACTGGGAAGGGCCCGGCCCCTTCTTAAATGGGACGGTGCTAGTCTTGTGGTCAGTCTTGGTATCATGGCTCTTGTACTTGTTTGCATAAGGTATATCACTAACTCGGGGGGTGGGGCGTCACGCCCCTTGTTACCTGCCTCACTACGCTGGGCAGACCCGCACCCACGAATTAGTGATAGCCGGAGGTCAGCCATCTCAGCTGCCTCCTGTAGAGTTTTTGGTTGCTTTTCTTTAAGGTTTAACGTCAGGTCGCCGCCCGTGCATTTGAAAAACTGCTCTAAAAGCACCAACTGTTTAATGTCGTCAAACGTAGTAGCTTTCTCCGACCTCACCCAATTCCCAAAAGCATCGGACAGCTCCCGGGCATGCTCCAAAAAGGTGCTCTCCCGACCCTTGGTAACACCCCGGAACTTTAACCTGTACGTCTCTGGTTGTAGTTCGTATGCTCTCAGGACAGCCTCCTTGAGTTCCTCGTAGATAATACACGACTCTATCGGCAATGCATCATAAGCCCTGAGTCCCCTTGCCCACAAGTCTAGAGGAAACAAGGGCTGCCCACTTCTCCCCAGGCCACTGGTGGATCTGGCACTTCTTCTCAAAGCGTGTGAAAAATTCTGTTACACCACTCTCATCAAACACCGGAACCAGTTTCAATAAGTGAGAGAGAGACTGCTCATGAACACGGTTACCAGCCCCAAGTCGCTGTCCCGTTGTCTCTACTCGCGACTTCTCTACGTCCATGTCGGCACAGTACCTAGTCGACTCTAAATCAGCTTGGATTTTTGCTAGCTTGGCTCTCTCTTCTATCTTGGCTAATTCTATTTGCTGCTCACCTGCCCTGATAGCCTTTCTCTCTTCGATCTTAGCTAATTCGAGCTGAAGCAATAATTCTGGAGATAACCCTTGAGGAGGTGAAGGTGCTACAATGTTTGAAATTACCGGTGGTCCCCCCAGGGCCCACCCTGCCAGTCACCACCCACCTGTGGAAGCGTACCCGGGGTCGGCAAACCACTGGGATGGCTGGGAGTCGAGTGTAGGGGAAGCATGGCCGAAGGGCTCTGAGCACTCAACCCATCTCGCTCACCAGTCACCCTGCCCAGTACACACGTTATCAAGTTATCCTTGGTCATGCTGCTAGTAACCGCATGACCGATAGCTGTGGCCAGGCATTGAAGACCGTACCGATCCATACCCTCCAACCGCTCGGCAGTAACAGGCCATTGCAAAAATATCCTAGCATCCTCCTCACAGTTCACCCGATTAACCCTTTCATCATACTGTTGTTCCTCAGTCTCGACATTACGTACTGTGTCTCCATTCTCCTCTGACCCGGTATAAGACATGATGCTCACAAAAATTTCTCACCACAATATTCAGAAAAGAAGTACCCCCAACTCTTATGTAGCACTATTCACTTGCCAAAAATGTCTGAAGACTCTCAAGTGCTATACTACTTTGCCAAAACAAAAAATTAACGTGCCCACTATATTCCTCAATAAAACAAATGACCACAACAATCCTGCAATTATCTCTTAGTTCACAAGATCCTGAGCTAGGTCGCCATTTGTTACGATCCAGGTTCTCAAAGACACAGGGCTCTTCAACATTGGACTAGATAATGGCAAAATGCAACAACGGTAACACTAGATCCAACCCCTGCCTTAAACACTGGAAAACAAAACACCATTACCGCCCTGAGTCGTGCCTGGACAACGAGGTATCCTATGACTCGGTAACTGGTGCACACACACTAGGCTGACGCTCGATGAAACAGCCTATTCTCAAACAGTAAAAGATTACTCGATTAGGTTACACAAAGAAAAGATAGTTAACGTGATTCACTAACGTTACGGTAGATACTCAAATAACTGGCACTCCTGTATTAAAGAAAGTGCAATGCTAGTCCTGCAACATCAACTGGAAACTTCTGAAATAAGTCTGATGCTGGGAAGATGTTCGTAAAGAATCTTGAACAATTATAATGCAGAATACGGGTCACAATAAGACTAGGACATATAGTAATAATAGGCAGGCGAATAATAAAGACTGCGCAAAGGTAGTAATGCTCGACAACTAAAGAAATGCTTCGTGACACAACGCAACAGCCTACTAGGGTTGTGCAACTCAACAACAACCTCGGCTCAAAAGTGCAGTGAATAATAATGTTGCATACATATAATAATGGGGGCTTATCTCTAACCAGTGTCTGCTCAGTTAATAAAGTCTAGCTGGGGTATCAAGGCAGGGCAACAATGGGTGAGCATGCGGCTCGTAGCCTAACGTTGTCCGAAGGTGGTATAATGAAGATTACATTATATGACGGGGATGCTCTCTTGATAAATCTAGGTCTCTAGTACCTAGCTCTATCCTGGCGATCCCTCAGAAGTCAACACAAAGAGGCAGCACTATGTTGTGAGGGATAGGTTATGGCCCTGCACACCACAGCGCTGTGCTCGCAAAGTAAACCCACCCGAAGACAACTTAGGCTCCCACAGTACCTGTCGATGTCGTGCAGGGCTTAGCTAACACTGCACACATCGGAGACAACGACACAGTAATCTTACCCCTAGTCTAGCTTTAGATAACCAAGCAGAATCACTCAACACCTTGCCAGGGAGACATATACCGGTCTACAACCTTCCCGAGAGACGACACATACGGAAAAGTCCGTCTCTCTAACCTCAATAAAGCATAATACCTCCTTAACCTAATACATGGAAATATCTGAGAGCTTCGCGTACAATACGACTGGTCGACGGTGAACGTCTATGCTGAAAACCAGAAGGGATGTTGAGTTTAATAAAGATTAGAGAATGAGAAAGGAGAAGTCGAGAGAGAGAAATAGTATGCAAAGTGGCGAGTATGGGGGACAGAATTGCAAAGGATGTAGGCGATACGCGTGTCAGGCAAGATCTGAGCTGGTAAAGAACACGAGGCCGCGATGGGAAGGGACTAGTTGACCACCCGGCCGCCAACGCCGTCAGCGCCCAAGCGAGCCGCGTCATAGCTCACCCCGCTGCCAGGTGTACTCCCTCACCCTCTCGCTCGCCTCCCACACAAGCAACATTTATATTATAGCGAATATAAATATAAGGCGCGGTCACAGACCAAAACAAAGACCATTTCTAGACTGTCTGTGGCAACACGACACTAATTAAATAAAGCAGATCATTCTAGGACAACTGTAGCCCATCCCCCCATCCTGGCGAGCGCTAGCGAGCTGCAATGCCCCACGCAACCATTCTGCTAACGCCGGGAGGCGTCACAGTGCATTACCACAAGCCCACCGAAACGTCAATAAAATACCCTCATTGTTCCCTGATTAAATAGCACTGTATGAATATTCCCATATTCAAAATATGCTATAGGGGTGCAATGCCTGGTGAGTTATCTGCTCAACAGGTGGCGTTGTGTGTGTGTAAGTGTGAGAGTCCGAGTGTAGGGGGTGAGACAGTGAAGCACGGGAACGAGGTGGCTTCAGAGATGGGGTCGTTTCGGGCCATGAGTGAGCACTGTGCCTCATGTGGAGGCAAGATGGCAGGTGCTCGTTGTACTCTACGTGCTTCACATGTCTCACTCCCTAGAGTGGAACAAGACCTCACTGGCTTCACTGTTCATTGTAAAGCGGTGAATGTTAAGGCTCTCAGCCTATGCCCAAGAGGAAGTAAGTTGGAATATAAAAAAAAAAAAAAAAAAAAAAATCGTACGCTCCTATTGATTATCGATAAATCAGATGAAACAGACTATAACTATATAGATAGATAGATAGATTGATAAATAGATAGATACATAGATAGATAGATAGATACATAGATAGATATATAGATAGATAGATAGATAGGAGTTGGTAAATCCTATTTGGGGGGATTTTTATGCCATACCAACTCGTGAGACTCATATTTCAGAGCACTGGGGAGATCGTAGACAAAAATCGAGCAGGGCAATACCCAGGGGAAGCCTCTTAGACATATGATGAGTTGCTGGAACTCCTGTTTCATATGTCTAGCTTCCCTCACTGTTTCCGTCTGTGTCTCACCTACACAGAGACTAATTCAGCTAGCTCTCGCAAACACCTCCTCCTATTAATTTCACCACACTAAAAAAGCACACCATACTTCTTTCTAATAAAATAAAGCTTAAATAGATACAATGATATATCAAATTATATCGCTCCTACAACTATGGGGGAAGGCATTAGTTACAGGCAGCTTTGCCTTTTGTCCCCTCCTTACATATTAAAATAAAAAAATAGACAATCTCAAAAATGGCAAAGCAGATCAAATATAATATAATAAATAGATCACTAACTGCACAGCTAAATCATGTAAAGAACGGGAATAAAAACGGCCACGCGAAGATATTTAGCCAAATGATCAGGCGGTAGGTAGCGCCAACGAACTTGACAATAATCTTGATCCCTGACCTCTCTGTAACTCAAAAGGGCCAACAACAAACGGGCTGTAATATCCACACCTATTTCCTGGTGACTCTTCCTAATTTATAATTGTAGCCCGATTGCTTTAATTAATTTCGAGTTATAAGAAGTTAAGGGGTCAAGATTATTGTCAAGTTCGTAGGCGCTACCAATAGTCAATGTTCGCGAGACATGGCTTTTAGGAAAATGGGGTGAAAAACAAATGTGCATCGGGCTAAGGAGGGATGGGTGTGTATATTTGTTTATATATTTACCTATATATTATTATGTTTCTGTTTTTGTTTCCTCCCTACACCTCCAACAAGCTTAAAAAACAACACCCCATAGACTCTCTTTCAAGATAAATTCGTACATTTGTCGGTAGAAAAATGTCCCAGTCGAAGGCCGATTCCTCTTGAAATTACAGGCTCCCTATCACTCTCCAGGAAAAAAATCGACACCTAAATGGCACGAAGGGTCTTAATATTGACAAAAAAATGGGGCGAAAAGTCTTAATTTCGTTAAACTAAAGAGCCGAACGTCATACAACCCAACCATCTCCCCCTTAACATAGGCCGGAAAGCTGAAAGGAGGTGGGAGGGTGGGGGGGGGTGGGGGAGGATAAAAGTTAGTTGCAGTTAATCCTGGCTACTGTTATTCTACCTGGTGGAGAGAGAGAGACCTACATCTGCCAACCATCACTGCAAAATTTACAGCGAATAGAGCAAGGTACACTATTTTGTTATATTTCGTTTTCTCACTCACTGACTCACTGAATCTTTCTTTCTTTCCTTCTCTCTCTCTCTCTCTCTCACTCTCTCTCTGCATATATGTAAGCGAACTTCATTTTCCTTTCATCTTCCCTGTTATTGTTGGGGAAATAGTTGTTATTTTCTGACCTCCCTTCTCCCTCATGCTTAGCCCCATTAGTTTTGAAATATTAAGATATTCGCTCCGTTAGTTAGGCGATTTTAAGAACCTTCGTGCTATTTAACCTAAGAAGTGCGCAGGGGGGGGGGGGGGGGGAATTACACCATAGCCCTGTGCAGACCTATTTCACTGTTTCCATTCACTAAACTCGTAATCTTTCCATAAATTTCATTAATACTTATCCATATGCGCCTATTTTACATTTAATATGAAGATATTAACCTGTTAAAACAATAAAACAAGTGGAAACAGTGTTTGGCTGGTCAAAATTGCGAAATGAGAGCGAGAGTTACATTCATCAAGTGTGAGCCAGCCTGGCCAACATCCACCCTTCACGATGCCTGGAGCGACACTGACGTCTCTCTCCTTATCTCTTTCTCTTTCTCACGCTTGGTAACACATATGACCACGCCCTGCTATCTATCTATCTATCGATTGCCTGACGCCGTGATCCCCGAAGGAGTGGCCACAAACGAACCGCCCCCATGCACCTCTGTCCCCAGTCAGTCGACGCCCTTCCCCCCAACCAGCACAGCCTTCGTTCATGTACTTCCTCACTCCATCCTTCCACCTCTCATTCGGTCTACCTCTCCCTCTCTGTCCCTCCACCTTGCTCTCGTACACCCTCTTAGTCATTCTCTCGCTTTCCATACGTTCCATATGGCCGAACCATCTCAAGTTGTTCCTTTTCACACTCCAGACATCTACCTCCACACCACACCTTCTTACTTCCCCATTAGTCTGTCTATCCCTCCATGTAACTCCGCACGCACTTCTTAAGTAATTCATTTCCACTGCTCTCACTCTTGGTCTGAGTCTCTCAACCAACGTCCATGCTTCGCTCCAAGTCTTTGTCGGGATTACCACACTGTCATGCAAGGACTTCGATCTTTATTTCCATACTGACCACCCTATTTCTTGTTACTGGTTTCAGCGTTCCAACAACCCTCTTTCCCTGTGTACCCTCTTCACTTCTTCATCCATAGTCCCATCTTTACTCAACACACTGACCAGATACTTAAAAGAGTTAACTATCTCCATAGCTGACCGTTCAGCTTCACCTCACACTCTGTGACTTCACCCCTTTCGAAGACCATAACCTTGCTCTTCCCCGCATTTACCTTCAAATTCCGTTTTTTCGCACACTGTTCCCACTCATTTACCAGACCCTGCAACTCCCATTCATTATCGCTCATCAGAACTGTATCATCCGCAAACAGCAGTATAGGTAGCTTCCACTCAATTCCCTCTCTTTTCAGCGATACAACATACACTGCTCTTGATAGTATTCTTTCATGACTCCATCCATATATACAGGTAGTACAACCACAGGGACATACCACCCCTGTTTCAAACCAACATTTCAGGTCAAAGAACTCGCTCTGCTCACTCTCCCACACGTACTGCCGTCTTTGCACCCTCATACATGCTCTTTACTGCTTTCAGCAACTTGCCATCTACTCCGTATATTCTAAGTACTTTCCCACAAACCTCTCTATCCACTCTGTCATAGGCCTTCTCCAAGTCATAAAGGCAACATACACCTTTTGTTTCTTCTCCAGATATTTCTCCACAACACAATTCAGGGTAAAAATCTGATCTACACATCCTCTTCCCTTCCTAAAACTTCCCTGCTCGTCGCCTATCCATTTCTCCGTTCTCACTCTCACTCTCTCAATCACTACCCTACTGTATACCTTCCCTACTACGCTTAGAAGACATATTCCTCGGTGGTTACCACACACTCCTCTTTCCCCTTTGCCCTTATATAGGGGGACTATTATGCCATCGGTGCACTCCCCTTCTCCCATGCTAGTTTGCACATTTTCCATGCCCATTCGATCACTATCTCACCACCATACCTCAACATTTCCCCACACACTCCATCTGTTCCTGCTAGCAACTCGCTATTGTTAGCACGAAAATATACCTAAGAATAAGGGAATAACAGGGAAAATAGGTGATAATTGAAGGGGGGGTTGGGAAAAGGGGGGAAGGAGGGGATGTGGAGGAGTGATATTTGGCATGGCCAAGGGGCAAAAAAAAAAAAAATAATAATAATAATAAAAACGAAAATTCAATTGTTACGGGGGTGGTTTAATAGTTTTTTTTTTCGGCCTAGGATCATAAGAGTCTTGCCGCAGCTGACCGGTAAAACTAATAAGAGTCTCCCGGGACTTGACGGGTTAAGCATCGATGTTTTCCTTTCGAGCGATAGCGAGCCAGTAATTTAGAAGGAACCGACCTTCGACTGGAACATTTTTATACCGAAATTTTTTAAGATTTATCTGGATAGGCTGTTTGGGGATATTTTGTTAAGCTTGATGGATGTCAAGGGAGGAAACCAAAAATAATAACCAATAAATAATACATCGACCAATATATATACCCTCCCCCCTTAACCCTGATAATGTGGTTGCCATTTCCTATTTATTCCCTAACTACTGTATTCATTTACCCTCCAAGCTAAATCTACGGATCTTATATTTCCTCTTAAGAGGGCGTGGTTGGTTTTTATGGCCCCCCTTCTCCCTTATGATTAGCCCCATTAGTTTTCAGATCTTAGGATGTTCAACCCTTTTGGCGATGTTAATACCCTTCACTCCATTTATTTGTCAATATTAAGATCTTTCGTGCTATTTATTGTAGGTGTCGATATTCTCCTGACAAGTGATAGTGAGCTTATGATTTAGGAGAAACTAGCCTTCGGTCGGGGCATTTTTCTACCGAAAAAATTACAAATTTATCTAGAACCCCGGGGATCTTGAGGATGTATTTTAAGTTTGATTGAGGTCTAGGGAGGGAACCAAATAAGAAATAAATCATTAAATGACCAATAAATAAACCCTTCCCCTTTAACTCATTCTACTATATTCTTTCCTTACGCCTCAGTACCCTTTCTGATTAAGGCGAGGTATGTTCTTGACACCCCTTGGTTTAGCCCAATTAATTAGTTTTCAGATTTCAAGACGTTAATTTTTGTCAATATTAAGACCTTTTGACCAATTTACGTGTCAATGTTTTTCCTGGCGAGGGCTAGCGAGTCTGTAATTAAGGAGGTACTGGCTTTCGGCCGGTACACTTTTCTACCGAAAAATGTACAATTTTACCTCGAAGGGGAGTCTTTTCTAAGCCTGATATATGACTTGGGAGCAAACTACCTCCCCCTCCCCCTTCCTATTTTTCTACTGTACATCCACTGCAGGCTTTCCAGTTTTTCCTCTCTGTATGCACATAAATATTTACCTTTTCTCCCCTTCCCCAAGTGTGTTAGTCTCATGGTTCCTACTGTTCTTCACCCTACGAGATATTATGCCGCATTTTGACAGTTTATTCTGGCTATCATTAGACAACTTTATACAGCTTATGACGGATATGTAGGAATTTAAAGCGTAAAGACTTTCTCCATTAAACCCTTGAACTTCCATATACCCTTCCCAATCTGACAAAAATCGGCTAATAATAGCCAGAAAAAGGAAAATGCTTAAGGTATCATGAAAGGGTTAACTACCTTACCTCTGTTCACGTTCTTCTTCGGTTAATGATCGATATATTTACTTCCCTCGCCCCTTATTAAAGGCGTAAACATCGAAACAATCCTCTCAGTACCGGTGCCGTCCTTTTAAATTTATTCTGGCTACTGTTAAACGATTTTATTAAGCTTAAGTTCGACACAGATCAAGGTCGATATACACCAGGTCTGCCGGACAGCTGTCCAAAATACACTCGTCTCCGCGCACCTTGTGCCCTGTGCCCCACATAACCCTTGAGATCGACCCAGCTCACCCTACCCTCAAGACTACCTCCTTTGTCGTGTTGTGGTTTGTTGTCCGTCCTTCATACCATGGTTCCAGGGGATATAGGGGTAGCGGAAGTTCAATCAAGCTCATTGCTTTTGAGAGTTATTTCATATTTGTATACATACACCCTGAACCTATCTTCAAACATACTGTATTAGCATAGGGGCAATGAGGATAGTTACTATACTAGTTATTACAATGAGGAGATTAGTTACTAGACAGTATAGATACAACAATGAGGATAGTTACTATCACAGTATATTACCACAAACATACTGGATAGCATAGGGGGCCAAGGAGGATAGTTACTATACAGTATATGTTACACAAACATACTGATTATAGCAGTGGGGCAATCCAAGAGGATAGTTACTCTACAGTATATTACACAAACATACTGTATAGCATAGGGGGCACAATGAGGATAGTTTACTATACAGTATATTACACACAAACATACTGTATCGAGCATGGGGCAATGAGGATAGTTTACTATTACAGATATATTACACAAAACACATACTGTATAGGCCATAGGGGCAATGAGGATAGTTACGTATACAGCTATATTACACAAACACCTACTGTATAGCAAGGGGCAATGAGGATAGTTACTATACAGTATATTACACAAATCAGAATCTGTTGAGACAAATACAATTTGTGTGTGTGTGTGTGTAAAGTAAGTAAAGTCAAAGTGGAAAAAATGACTTCTTGCCCAATAAGGGGAAAATACAATACATAAGTTTATAATAATAATGGAAATGGCCTAATGGTCTGCCGAGCCGGGGCTCTCTGAGCAGGGACAAAATGAATAGATCTATATTTAATTACATATTCAGTACAGGCAATTTAGAGTGGTGATATGGATTTATATTTTTCGTACAAGCTATATCCTGAACTACAGGGAAAATGGTCAAGTAAATAGATGAGTCTGTAATTTTCTTTTTGAATAAAGATTCTATTGCTTGAGAGATGAGATCCTTTTATATTTGGAGGGTAGAGAAAATTCCACAATTGCAGGACCGGCAAGCTTATACTGTTCTAAACAGAAACTGTTCGGAATTAGAACATAAGACATAAGAAGACACATTAAGGAAAATGGGAGTCTGCAGAAAGCCGATTGGCACTAAGCGCAAGGGCAGATCCCTGTCCCACACAAAACCCACTTACAAAGCCCAATTATAGGCTCAACACTCTAATACCCTGAGGATCATCTTACCAAAACGGTTAGAGATTAACGCAGGATTACGGGGGTTCTGCAGAGCGCTGAGTGGCCAAACCCTGCTGAATTCCCCCTTCACACCAACCCCTTCTCGTCCATATGCTTATCCAATTTTATCTTAAAGATCCCTCATCGTTTTTAATCCCACCTATAGCACTTGGTAGTCCATTCCACCCAAAAAAATACAACTATGTTACCAAACCAATATTTGCCTATATTCTTTTCTGCAAACGAAAATTTATCTAATTTGAAACCATTGGTACAGAGTTCTTTCGCTATCACTGAGCGTTAGTACATTTAGTCATGTCCCCTTTGTTAAATCCACTAACCCACTTGAACACCTCTATCATATCCCCTCTAACTCTGCGTCTCTCTAACGAATGTAAGCCTAATTTCTTCAACCTTTCTTTATACGGAAGATTCTAATATTATGGATAATTTTTGTTCATTATAAGTGTGTACTCTCTCCAATGGGAAATCTAATGTCCATTCTGTAATACGGACACCCAAAAATTGAATACAGGCATAATTCCACTATGGGGTCTCACTAAATGACCAAGTAAAGTTTTAAGAATAACATCAAGCAGTTCTGTTACTTCACACTCCTTGAGATGAACCCGACGAATCCTGTTTGCCTTGTTTCCCGAACGCTTATTACACTGTTGTCTAGGCTTTCAAAATCATTGCTAAACAAACACCACCTAGATCTTTCTTCACAATTCGAGTTTTCTAATTCCACATTAGCTAGTTTATATTTAACAGTTGTATGCATCTTCCCTATCTTTAATACCTTGCATTGTCAAATGTTAAACTTCATCTGCAATTTACTGACCATTCAGTAAGGTATCTAGATCCCTTTGGAGGCAATCTATCTCTCTATCTGAAATCCAATTGTTCTCCCCATGTTGGTATCGTCTGCAAATTTGCGTATCCTACTAGTTATACCTAAATCAAGGTCATTGTATGTATATAACAAACAACAGAGGACCCTAATACAGATCCCTGGGGGACACCACTTTTGGACTGCTGCCCCCATTCTGACTTCGTACCATTTATGCTGACTCTCTGCTTCCTACCAATTAGCCATGGACCTAATCCATTCCCAACAACGCCCCCCACCTATTCCATGCGCCTCAATCCTTTCTCATCAATCTCTCATGGGGGACTCTTGCTCGAAAAGCTTTACTGAAATCTAATATATATTATATTCATATGACTTGTCATTATCTACTGCTTCATATACCTCGTGAGCAAAAAACTAAGCAAATTAGTTAAGGCAAGAACGTCCCTGAGTGAATCCATGCTGAGAAGAATTTATTAAATTAAATGTATCTAAGTGGTTTCTAATTTTACTAGCAATAATTGACTATAAGTAGCTTTCCTATGATTGATGTAAGGGACTAATGGGACTGGTAATTGGCAATGCTATTGATTTGTCCACCTTTTTTTGAACGGGGATCGGAACTACGTTTGCAAGCTTCCAAGCTTCTGGAACTATACCTGTTATCCAATGGACGTTAAATAAAAATGTTAATGGGTACTTAACTCATCCCTACATTCTTTTAATACTCTAGCATATACCTCATCAGGACCAGGCGATTTATGATGGGTTTCAGTCTGTCAATTTCCTTAAACCCTTAATTAGCGGCTCACCACATAAGTCTGAGTTAAATAAAAGCTGGACTATGTGGCGGCGCTCGACATAACTCGAGTGGCAATTTCAGCACGTAATGTTGCTGAGAGATGAGAGACAAGTGGTGGGCAGGAGGAGTAGCGAGCGTTGACTGCTCCAGACCACCCGGGCCGAACATACTGACACATAATCCAGTCCCTCCTAGAGTATGGAATGCTCCAGACCACCGGCGGCGAACATACTGGACACAATCCCAGCGCCCCTCCTCCCTCTCTCCCTCGCTATATAAAAGAATTGTATCGGGGAAAGTGGCTAATTACCTGCTTTTTGCCACTCGCTTGCACGGTTATTGCAAAGGGACAACTAGCCAGCATCATAAAAGGATCGTTATGGCTTGTCATTCTGAAAGATCTCGTTTATGCCCGTTCAGGGATAGGTACTTGTTTTACGTTAATGGGTCTATGTAGGCAGGCATGAAAATGAAGTTCACGTAAACAGCCCTATTTGGCTCTAAAAAACATCACGGCTGGGCGGGTACATAAAATAAACCGCATAGGTTTCCGGCCGTCGTTAGTGGTAAGCACATCATTTCTACTTATAGTAACCGTACTCTAACCTATTTTCTATACTATCGCTATATACCTTACGGACTTCTGGAAACTGTGCCAAATTTTCATATCGTGAAAACGGAAAGAAATTGACCTATTTAATGTACTGGCACATTTCTAAATCATGTTCTTGTCATTTCTCCTATCGAAGTTTTAAGGGGACCAATTACATCTCTAACCTTGGATTTATATAGTTGGTAAAAAGCGTAGGATTATTTTTTGAGTCATTGGCAACCTTAATTTCATACTTTCTTTTTCTTTCCTAATATCCTTTTTTACCTGTCTGTGATTAGATTCTGATAGTAAGCAAGTCGGTGAATTTCAGCCTTTTCTAATTTGTCTATATATTCCTCTCTTTTGTCCTAGAAGATCCTTAATAGTCTATTATTCATCCATTTGGGTGTTGGTTCTGTGTTGATCTAAATTTTCTTGTGGGGATGTATTTATTTTGTGCATTGAATATGACTTCGATTAAATTACCGTATGTATCTACCAATGTTGACGTCTCTTCCTGACTTAAAGATGACAGTGTTGGGCCTGAGAAGGGGTAAGTACACTCATTTGGACACCTGGATCGACTTAATTTTTTGAACAATAGGGTCCGCTAATAGGGCTCTTCTTAAAACCCACCATAATTGGCTTTTCTAACAAGTCAGGTATCTAATGTTGTATTCTCTATGGTATTACCTTTCCATTGTATATATAAAAATACACAGAAATTGTGGCACTATTTTCCTAGGTGGTTCCCCTATCTCTACAGTATTTACCATATGTTCCATTGTTACTGAAAACTAAATCGAGAATATTATTACCTCTAGTCGGGCGTATCTATGAATTGAAATAAAAAAACTATCTTGTACTACCTCTATAAACTCCTCAGAATCAGAGGTCTCCTATTTGATGCTGCCAATCTATATTCGGACAAATCTAAAAATCCCCCATAATGCACACATTGCTAAACCTTGATGCCAATTTTAATTTCCTCCCATAATGACGTTCCGTCATTTCTACTCATATTTGGCGACGTCCTATACATAACTCCAATTAACTATGGTCTCACGAACTTCGTTAAAACCTCTACACCCAAAACACTTTCCATTATCCCGTTATTTAGTCTAATACCTGATTTAATTTACAGCTTTGTAAGGTACTCCTGACAAACACTGCTCTATACCGGCCACCCCTCTTACTTGTTCGGTCATATTTAAACCCAACATATCCTGATGGTTATATCAAATTCTGCTAAAAAATGCCTGGTTCTGTATTAATCCACGTTTCAGTTAGCGCTTATGTATGGTCTATATTTTCTTTGCTAAACAAGGGACTCTAAGGTTCGTTCATTTTGTTACATAGGACTCCTACAGTTTGTGTAATATCCTCTGCAATTTACTTCTTTTCTTTATACCTAAATTTACCTTTGTTTGTAGCGACATTCCCATCTTCCAGTTGCCACCATCACTTACTAAATCATTTGCATTATAGTCATTCATTTTTGAGCATGAGAATGAATATCCTTATCGCTTTCGCCTGACGCTAAAAAATTGTTCCATTTAACCTCTCATTTACACTATCAATATTTCTGTTTCAAAAACCCCACAACACACTATCTCAAAGAAACTAGCTAATGTAGAAACCCCTAACCGTGAAAAGATGAACCCCATTCCTTGCGTACATCCCATCTCTCCAATAGAAAACTATCCCAGTTATCAATGAATGGTTATGTGCGTTTTCTTTGCAATATTTCTCCAAACGGCAACTTGACACCAATCGCCCATGGATGTCCATTCCTTGGGAACTCCTCTTCTGGGTAGGATACAATGTACTACAGGGATCCCTCCCTTCAGTCCTAACTCTTTATCTAACCACATTCCGATACTGCTGCAGCAGTTCCTCACTTCTACCTCCTACCAACATCGTTACTCCCGGCACTGAGGACAGATAATGGGGTTATCTCCACTATCTTCTCAAGATGTCGGTCCATCTTCTCTAAAAACCCTCCCAACTCCATGGCCAGGCAGACACACAACCTTCCTAAGTTTTGTGCGGGTAGCCCTAACTAAATGTCTTACCATGGAGGTCGCCCACAATCGACACAGACTTACCTTCCTCGGGGACACAGACCTTACCTTTCCCTCGGGACGGATCCAGCAGCTGCAGTTGGAGAACCCCCGGTGTGTGGGCCAGAAGAAAGCTCCCTTCGGTGGTGGTCGGTGGTGGGGGGTAGTGGTGGTGGTAGGTAGCACAGCGCAGAGGTTGGAGCTGAGTCGGCGGGCAGGCACCTTCGGTTATGCCCTCCCTTATCCTGACTATCTTTTACTCACATTCGTTTCGCCAAAGGTAGAGAATGTATTTGTCACACTCATAACTATTCTACTTATCCTGCTTCTTGAGTGTGACTTTCCCACCCGTATTTTTAAACAAAAACCTGCCATTTTGAATACAATTTTTCATACAACTTCCATCCCTTTTCCCCTTACTTGACTTTATTTCCTCTTGGTTAAGGCTTTGGAAAGCTAGGATTTTCGTCTTTAATCAAATCCACTTCCCTCTGAAGTTTAACATTTAACCTCCCTTAGAGCCAAGACCTCTTCCTTCACACAACCATATCCTCTCTTACCTGGAGAAGAGAAGATGATGCAGATCCGTTAGAGACTCGCCACTCCATACTGGCCATGCACAATGATTCCCCAATTAAGATTAGCGAGGAGCAAGAAACTAAAGGTACAGAAAAAACAAAAAACCAAGTAAACTAACAGCTAAAAACTGAGCTATTAACACTTTTATATAACACGAGTGCAACTGCCCCCAAAACACAGGTAGGTGTAATGCGTCACTAAAAGGGTCAATGGTAAGTGGTTCCGGGCATGGAGCTCAGATTAACACAACCTTCTCCTTGTCACTGACTGAAACTAGAGCTGAAATTCGTGGAGAGGACATTAAGTGTATGTTATTCCTTCTAGTGTTTTGAGCTATTCTTTATAAATTGAAATCTTTTTATTTCCTGAGCACAAGCCTATAAATATTACTGAAAACAAATACTAACAAACCATATTGACGCGCATAAAAAAAAAAGGTAAACTTAAACAGTTTGAGAGAATAAGAAGAGGGTTATCGGTCAGAGTCAAATGTACCCATAAATAGTATAACATCTTAACATTTTCTTTTGAGCTACATACTAATTTGTGTTAAATAAGGAGGGCCAAGTACAGACCACACGCAGAAACACAATACAATGAAAGTTGAGGATTAAACACAACGTATAACATATATTATCATTGGCTTCCGTGGTATAAGCTGATATCGGATCATGTAGAGTACACCGCACATTGTTGATAGTTTCAAACATACTGCATTGATGTGATAGACTCCAGTTCAAGTTTTGGTCAATATATGCTCCAAGAAACTTTTTATATTGGTCTAATAACGATTTATCAATTCACCTTCTAATAAACAAAGGGGGCCAAAAAATATGTTTTTATAGAACGTCTTTTGGAACCAAACTATGTAGTTAGTTTTAGTTACATTTAGTTTTAACTTATTATTTTTAACCCATTTAGCAATATAATACAAATATCTGCCCAGATTAGGGTGTAAAGTGTTTTCGTCATTCTCAGCTAAATAAATAGGTTTCGTATCATCTGCATAGGGTAACAAACTTGAATTTGGAGCTAGCACCGGGCTATAAGCATTAATATAAATACAAAATATAATAGGGCCTAAAATTGATCCTTCAGGAACTCCCTTTGACAATATGGTGTTAAAAAACAATACTTTGAATTGCAATAGACTGCTTGTGACCTGTTACTAATATAGGAATTAAATAGTTGGCAGCAGTGGTATACCTCTGATTCCAACGTGTTTCAATGTTTCAAGTAAGATATTATGGTCCAAGGAGGTCAAAGGCTTTTGAAAGATCAATAAAACACTCCTGCAACATACTTAATTTGTCTTCCAAATCTGTATATACATTGTTAACAAAATTTCCAGTGAGAGCCGAATAAGTAGATTAGAACGGTTTTCTACGAAATCCACAAATTGGACCTATCACTAAGTAAATTAATATTTTACACAAGAAAAAAATAGTGAGGACGAATAGAAATTAGGTTTTTAAAATGTTTTACTAAACGCTGGGAGTATTGAAATTGGACGATACTTGTAGATATCTTCCTTACTACCAGACTTATGCAAAGGAATTAACTTTAGCTATTTTGAATTTATTTGGAAAAATTCCTGAGAGCGAAATCGAATGATTAATAATATGTGTTCTTACCTGATGGGCTTCCAAAAACCTTGACTGTAGGCTTCAGCCGAGGGAAGGGTGGGAAAAGCCTCCACTCTGCTGATCCGCCAGCCCACTAGTTACAATGTCAGTTAATATTAAAATGTAAAAAAAGAAGGGCCGGAAAGTGCATCATATGCAAGCATAATAAGGAAAATTTGTGTGGTATATAAAGAAAGATTATGTGGTTCAGGAAGAAGGACAAGATACAAAATAGTGATAACAGCAGTGCTAGTGGTACCTGTAAAGCATATCGCCAAGGGTGACGGGTTGCCAGGGATCCCTTAAAAGTATCAAGGTTGGAAATAGATACCCAAATGTGTCCGGTAAACAGTTCCACACAGAGATTGCGCCTCACTGCAAACGACATCCTTCTACATTTCAAGCTCAGTTCTCACGTGATGACACTTTAAACCTGTGAACTCTAGTTGTTATACATAAGGGAAAAAGTGAATATATCATTGGGATTAATGCTGCATTGATCATGAAAAATCTGCCAATACTTAATGCATGTCGTGCCTCAAAAGCCTACCCTCCATAAACGAAAGATTAAGAGCTTTAAGTCGCTCTGCATAACACAGGACTCTTCCAGCACCCCCTGATACACTTCGTTCAGCGCCTCTGAAATGCTTCTATAAGTTTGGAATCCACCTATGTACTCGGAGAGTGCCACAAAGAGGAGGAGTACTCAAGAAGAGGCCGTACATGAGAAAATTATATAACGGCCATTCTTAAAAGAGGGTTCCCTGTTAACTGTGGCCTTAAGGATATTATGCATGGACTCCACTAGCTTTGTTTACTATATTGTCAACTGCTGATGAAACTTCATTCCTGAGTCCACTGTGATGCCTAGGGGGGTCAATAGCAGAATCCCTCAGACGAATGGTGAGGAATTCTCTAAAGTAGTTGAAAACCAGTAGTGACCAACTCCTCTCCCAATTACTGGTCCTCCTGGTAAAACCTAAGGGTGAACACATTTGTTAATATTCATTTTTTTAAACCCCAGGACATCAGCCACCCTTGAAAAGTCCGTGTTTGTATATCATTTTTGGACAAGGTAGTCATGTTGGAAATTATCTCCTCATCAGAAAGAAGTGGTTGTGAAATTTTTATACTATAATTGTAGGTCGTCAAGCAAATGGTTTTTTTGTTAAAGTAAAGGAGGCAATGTTATATGTCAGGAAAATAATTATAACAAATAACCAAAGAGCAATGGTCCACGAACTGACCCCTGCGGGACCCCCACTGAGTAACATCTTTTTGTAAGGAGCTTGAAGTTGACGAGTTTAACAGCAAAGTTTGCGATAGAATCTATTCGAAAGAGATAAGAAAAAAGACAATTCCCTAAGTCCAGTTCAACAACTTACCATCGATACGTAAACAGTATAAATTATTCAATCAAAATATCATGGCAGACCTACGTCGAATGCCTTTTGATAACAAATCAACAAACAGAATAAGATCTACATTAGAAACCAGTTATGTACACACCATTGATGTGATATTGTTATATGTTAAAATACGTTGGTCCTCAGTAGATCTACCTGGTTTAAAGCCATTATCTGATCAGGATTCAAACAATCCGTTGGACTCAACATACTCAAAAATATACTTAGCTGAGAATACGCTCCAGGGGGGTTTTAACTCAAACGGAAAGTAAAGAGAAACTGGTCTGTAATTTAAAGAGGATCATAACGTGAGCCCTTTTTAAAAAATCAGGAATAACTGTAGATTCTTTCCAGATTTTGTGGAAGAAGTCCAGGAATTAAAAGAAACAGAACGAAAAAGTCAAGCGACAACAGAGGATAAGCGTGAACCAATAGAAGAACATGATATTAATAAGGTTGGGTGACTCTTATCAGGTCCTGATTCGAAGAAGATTTGAGTTGGGAAAGAGCACAGGTCACATCATTTAAAGTTATATCAACCTCCTCAATACATTGCAGCAGCCATCTGGTTGGGGGCAGGATTGTCAGGGGGGAGGCGAGCTTGTAATAAAAAAACCGAAAGAGAAAGAACCTTTGGCAAACTAATTCAGGGACATTAATTTGCGAGATCACTGAATAATCTGGCCTGCCCACTGTCCCTCAGAGGCCCACCACACTAGTGGTACTACAAACCTTCCTTAACGTCTGATGTAATGCATGTGATCAAATTTAGACCGTTACCAGCCAGATTGGTGTGGCCAAGAGAGAACTCATATTGAGGGAATAACTTCTTATTGCAAAATTTCTAAATTGGAGAATTAATAATCTAAAAACAGGTCTAAGTGCAACCATTGGCCTCCTCTGACCTTACTACCGAAGTAATTTATATTGATTACCACAAGTAACTTCTTCTCCTTTTCAGTGTTTGGGGAGGTTTGACAGGGCCAGGGTGGTGTAATTGAACAGTCGTGATTCTTAAAATGGAAAATATCTGCCTATCAGTGGGGCTAATATATCCACCCACGTCTGGTAAAACATGTGACTGGCATCCAAATTAGCAAATTCATAGTCCCAGTCAATATTGGTGAGGTATCTGTTTATCAGAACATTAAGTTCCCTTGTGCCACAGTCTGGTAGCAGAGGGTTCAGACTCACGTTGCATATGCTGGACTATTATGATCATAGAACAGCAGAATGCCCACAGTGCGGTAGAGGAGGCATTCCCTGGACCTCACCACTTTTTTTGATCATCAGAAGTTAATATTATATCTAAAATATTGCCCGATAGAGTAAAAGTGGGTTCTTTTACCCACTGAGTTAATCCTAAATTGCGGCCCCAAGCAATTGTAAAAGAGCAATTGAAAACTAGTAAGTCCCCGAGTAGGCAAATCCTCATTCCATTGAACTTGAGGCAGGTTAACAGTCCCCCAATAGAAGGACTTTTTTTCCCAAACAAAAGCGAAAAAGGAAATCCAGCAGAGATACTTATTTTCAAGGTCGCTATATGATGGAGGGCCGATATAACAACTGAAAACAATATACAAATCATAATCCCGAAAGATGAGGAACCACCACATAAGGAACATTAGTGGGAATCTCACTAAATTTGATATTTGAACGAATATTACAGACATACCCAGTGTTAGGGAATAGTACCCGTAACATCCTTCCTCCGTTCTATATTAAAAACAGGGATATCAATGAACAGGGCTAGATACAGAAGGAAGCAACCATGCTCTCACTTACCCCAAAAACTGATTCATTACCCTCATATAACAATGTAAAAATATACTTCAATGTGTTTGTTATAGAATTAGTATTAATGTTGTGCTATGCACAGTAGCCCAACTAAGTTTTATCTACAATAATTAGGTACGTGGCAGCTCTCTAGCTTTTGCACTCCCATCCCAAGCCGTGTGTGTGGTCGTGTCTAAGCAGACCCGCGGTGTCTAGCTGCCTGCGCCCGGGCCACCAGACACAGTACTCGCCCACAGGGCGCGTAATCGACAATATTGCTATCATTATTTGTTTGTATCATATAGAAGGTTCTCTCTCTCTCTCTCCTCTCTCTTCTCTCTCACTGAGGTTAATATCTATCAATTTTCACGCTACACTATTTAAAGATTAATTAGCACACAGCCACACGCACACACACACAGAGAACGGAAGGCAAAGTTCAGTGTTATAAAATTCTTCACTGATTTCCGTGATAAACAATGAGGTGTAAATAATTGTGTTCTTATCTAATTACCCTTTCAAGATCCGATACGCATCTGTCTGTGTTATGGTAATTATTAGACGCTTGTATTTAGATTAGGAAGGGTATATGGAATAGGGTTGATCGAGCTGTCTTTACCCTTTTAATACAAAAGATCCTTCCTAAGCTGCATAAAATCGTCTAATGATAGCAATATAAAGTGCTAAAGCATCAGAGCTTCATGGGAACACTCTTTAGATACATGTTATAATCTGCATCATCTTGCAGTGCTGGGTTATACGATAGTTCTATTTGAACATCTGCATCAGGTAATATTATTAATGAAAGACGTATTACCCTACTGTACCGGCGACGTCCTTTTCTCCTATTCTATAACTATACGCGATTTTATGCAGCTTCGGAAAGACCTCTAGCCATAATAGGCTTCAAACTATCTCCCAACCCTTTAACTATCACAGATCCTTTACTGTATAATATCGTCTAAATATAGCTACAATGAAATTGAAAAGACGTCGCTGGTATTCAAAAGGTTTATATACAGCTAAAGTTCTTACTGTTTCTATGAGATACTATAAATATAGAATATTCCGAATTTGTCACTATGGAATTATAGGTTTGACTCCTGTAAGGAGATAAAGAAAACCTAATATTTAGTAGTGGCCCCTCCATCATTGACGGACATGCCTATTACATAAGGCATCCTCTTCAAACACTAATCCGCCGTAGTTTGAATCTACCGCGCAGAGCATTTAAAAACTGAGGAGCCTTCATCATGAGCGCACGCGACCTCACTCATGGCTTCAGTCATTATGAATTGGGTTCTCACTACGAAAAAACTTCGTAAAAAATAAAAACAAAAAGAAAATAAGAATAACTATCCAATAAGCTTTCCATCATATCGTGGATGTACTTGTGTGGATTTCTGACCAGACGCTGATTCAGGCGTCATTCCTCCTTCACTGACATATCAAGTAAACCAAAATCCTTAATACATCAACGAATGGGAAGGGGACGGTCGGGAGGGCCCCAGTCGTCAATGATTACGGGGCCACTACTAAATATTAGGTTTTCTTTATCTCCTTACAGGAGTCAAACCTATAATTTATTAGTGGCCCCTCCATCATTGACGAACATGCCTGATATCTAAGACTGGAGGGGGACATTCGTAATCATATCATAACTCTAGAAAAGCAGATAATAAAAACAACCACATAGTATTCTTACTTTTGAAAAATGTATTTAATACGGCGTAGGCCGGAAATATACAAGAAAAAGGGGTTCAGGCAGGTGCGTGCTTCAAAGAAGCCTGCCCGACAAAAATGGGTAACCCTGAAGATTCTGAACACAGATCTGTAGTTACAAAAGGCACCCCACTCAACGAGTGGTGACAAAATAATAAGTTATAAGTTTATATGTGCACATCATAAACCCCAAAATACATGTGGAGATCAATTGCAAATGAACTCCATTGAACTAATATTACATTGCTTTCGCAGCTAAAACTACTATAACAACACCGTTGTTTTGTACTAAACCTTGTACTAGCACAATTTCTCGCAGAGAAATTTTCATATCACATTTTAACCTTAAATTGTATCACAGCTCTCATACTCCGGCGGGGTCTAGGGTGTCCTATGTCAACTGACTGCACCCCCCCCCCCCCCCCCTTCCGTGAAAGTAAACATAAGTGACTGCAGGGCCACCTAGACCCTCTGCCTTAAAGCTATACATGGTAAGGAAGGTTTGTCTAGAGCAACTGACAAGTATCTAGACGCCCACAACTGTGTGGACGCAATATCTTCAACTGAAAAGTTTTTCAGGAAACGTAAAGAGGCCGCCCACTTGCGTAAATCGTGGGCCCTACCCACAACGCCGGGATTACTCTCTTTAATGACTTCTACCAGAAGAGAGGCTAATCGCCGTTTAAGTAAGCGTTTACCCGTACTCGCTACCCATAAAGCACCTTGGGGGTTTTGAGGAGCTATTCTCAAATATTTGGTTAGAGCTTGCACTGGACATAAATTATGATGCACCTTTCCCCTTTTTAACGCCGGCACCGTGAACTCAGAAAACACGTGTGCACTATGCTCATTCTTGGCTACAAACGCCGGGGAGGGTGCAATGGAAATTGAATCATTAAGTCTACCAAACCTAAGACAATTAGGTGTGTTGCTCATCGCCGCCAGCTCAGACACTCTGTTTCCGGTGGCCAAAGCCAAAAGGAAAACTGCCTTCTTTAAGATTAAAGCAAAGTCTGCAGTATTTTGATACAGACGAGAATGAAGTAAAGACAAAGCTTTGTCCAGAGACCAAGTAGGCATGAGCTGACGGGGAGGTGGGCGGAGTTTAAAACACGCTCTCATAAATCCTGTTTCCTCCGCCACCGGTATGGATAGACCTGTAAGGTCGAAAAAGGGCACTCTAATCGCAGTTAAACCTGACAACGATATGACAGTAGGCTAGGGTAGTTTTACTCTAGCCCGATTCTGACAGAATTCGTTTATTTACAATATAAACCATTATGTTTTCGGTATGCTTTTATTACATATATATTAATGAACCTTCAAGAGTGCTAAAATAGTGGGAAAAGCATTTGGGTGGTGAAACGAAGATATTCACCCTTTAATCTCAGGCGAGAGAGAGAGACAGCAGCCCTCCCCTCTCGCTGTCTGGGAGTACTGAGAAGAGCGGGCGGTGTGTGCCGGTGTCTTGTTGCATAACGATCTATGCACCCACTTGTGCTACATTATCGCGGGAGAGAATAACCGATAATTATGATAATAAGAGATAGGTGATATTGATTGGGAGAGTGAATAAGGTGAAGGAGGGGAGGGGGTGGTGAGATTTACATGGCTGAGTACTGGAGGAATTATCTCACCTAGAGACTCCTTTGTTTTGATACCCTCTGGTCCTGTTCCGTGAGGCCTATCGCGTTCCCTATAGGTCCGAGGCCTATCGCGCTTGCCGGTTAAGTGATTCTTCAAAGTTACCACAGATAAACGTTTCTGCTCAAACAGATAGTTCAAGTAATTAAAAACCAATGCCACTGAGGGTACAGTTTGTTCCGTTCTAACAATCCAAGAAGTAAAGCTTTCCAATGTGATTGATATTGTCGCTTAGTAGACTGAGTATATTGATTGAGCAATTTATTGGTCACATCCCTACCGTATGGTGCTAGCCACTTGGCCTCCTGAATGTCCATAATGCAAAAGTCAGCGAGGTCGCTAGGTTGCCAATCGTGTCTAAGTGGAAGTACCCGACCGGGAGCGATACCGGGTCCGGGCACCACATTATTAATTGCTGGTACCACACCTGCGCCGGCCACAGGGCGCGATTAGCGAGACTAAGCCTCGATAAACTCGTAGTTTGTTCACTACGTGGCACATTAGTGACGCATCTGGCGGCGGAAACAGATAGATGGAGCTCCATCTGTTCCAGTCTGTCACTAGGGCGTCTGGCCCCCCTGCCGGCGTTATCGCCCGGCGGGTGAGGTATAGAGGGAGCTTGTGAGTCTCCTCGGACGCAAAAAGATCCACTTGTGGATGGGAGAGCTCCGCAATCATTAGGTCGAAAATGGGTTGCTTGAGCTCCCATTCTACTGTCGTGCTCTGTCTCCGGGACAGAGCGTCTGCCCAGACGTTCGCTACGCCTGGGAGATAAGATGCGTGAAGATAAATATCTAGACTGCTGGCTAGAACAAAAATCTCTTCCGACACGAGTAGCAACTTCCTTGACCTCGTTGACCCTTGTTTCTGAATACAGTGAACTGCATTCAGATTGTCCATTCTGAAGGCCACCGACTTGCCCCGTAACGCCGGGCCGTGAGCCTGAAGGAAATACAAGGGGACTAGTAACTCTTTGACATTTATGTGAGAGATTTCTAAGTGGGACCAAAGCCCCTGACCCTGGTGCCCCTGATTTGACTGAAATCCCCACCCTATGGTGCCCGACGCATCCGTGTCTACCCATACCGTTGGAGGAGGAGAGGTCCATGACATGATTGAGTGCAATGTTTCCCTCTTCGCCCAGACCGCTAGTAAGGTGTGGATTAATTTTGGTATGGGCCATAATTTCCCCGCCGGTAAGAGTGGGAAATATTTGTTGCCTTCCAATATTAATCGTTTTACTTTCAACCGGCCCAACTTGACAGTTAGCTGAATCCAGTTGAGAGAGCCGACCAGAGACTCCCAGACTCTTCGTGTCGTAGTCAGACTGTGAAGAAACCTGAACAGTTTCCTGCGAAACCTGTTGCGATTGTCCACACTCTGACTCAGAGTGAGAGCGGCGGTGTCCCAGACCAGCCCTATCCACTGAATTACTCTTGAGGGAACAAGGTTTGACTTTACCAGATTTACCTTGAAGCCTAGAGTTTTGACATGATTTAAAATGATATTGACATGTTTTATGCATAATTGTTGTGTCTCTGCCACCACCAGCCAGTCGTCTAGATACCACAACACTCTGATTCCCTGTTTTAACAACGGCATCAGGGCTTGCCGGACTAGTTTCGTGAATACTCGAGGTGCTAGGTTCAAACCGAACGGCATCCTCTGAAAAACAAAATTTTGGTGCCTGATCCTCAAGGCCAGAAACCTTTGAAATCTTTTGTTGACCGACACGTGCCAATAGGCGTCTGTCAGGTCTAGGGAACACATCCAGCCTCCCGGCGGAAGTGTTAGCCTGATTTGATGAACTGTTAACATTCTGAAAGACTCGTTGTAAATGTGAAGATTCAGATAAGACAGGTCTACGACCGGCCTCATCTGAACACTGTCCCGTTTGGGAACCAAAAACAGTTTTGACGTGAATACAGGGTAATCTGGAGGGACCGGGATGATGACATTCTTGGCAATCATCTCCTGGACCAGCGACTCCACCTCTAATGAAACACAATTTGCCGTTGTCGGCTGACGTAAGCGAGGTCGCCGGAGCCACTGCCAAGTGATGCCTTTGCGTGCCACCATCCGTGCCCAGGTTTTTAACGGCCATGCTTGGTGACACGTTCGGAACGACCCAGTTAGCAGACAAGGGTTCGCCGGCTGTACTTCCCTCGGTTCCTCCGGCCTTAAGATAGGCACTGGGAGTGAGAGAGACTTTAGTTTTTTGATGGTGGGGTTTGGTGGTGTTGGACGCTTCGCCGGCTGGCTGGTGTGGGCCGAAGACTGGCCCTGCCCCGGCTTATACTGGCCGCGTCCTCTCTGTCCTGAAAACCCTCTCTGTCTATGCCTGTACTGACCCAGGGGGGATTGGGAGGACTTAGGCGGAAGAAAAGGCTTAGAACCCCCTGGCTGAGCTTTAGTAGGAGGCCTAGGTTTGGGGAAGTTAAATGCAGGTTTCTTAGCCTGTGCGGGACTGTGCTTCACGGCCTGTGCCATGTTAAACACTGTTCGCCATACATCAGGGGACATTAAAGAAGGAGTAAGTACTGGACATTACCACCTGGTTAGCAATGCGATCAGGCAGCTTGCGAACTAATGACATCCTAAGATCCTGTCGTGCTCGCACCGCCTCAAGTAAGGCTGTGCGTATGTCACCTAAGGATTGAATCGACGACTGAAGAATCAGACGCCGGGATAACTCAACTGATCTTCGAGCATCCGCGTCTGCGATTGCCTGAGTGGACCGGAGTAAAGACTTAGCCACCTGCTGAGAAACTATGTACTGTGAAAACAGGCGGAAAGCTTTTCCCCTTAGCCTAAATTCTCTGTCTAGGTGAGTAGGGGTAGGGGTAGTGAATGGTCCTTTAGTTCACAAAGATTAATCTTAGGGGCAGCTAGAAAAGAAAATAAAGCTGACGGAACTCCGCCGGCAGAACCCACCGGCATGGAGAACCATGAATGTGTATCCTGAGGGATCTGGTGGGAAGATTTAGAAGTGAAAGTGGTTGCAAAGTTTTGAGCCTCTACCTCCCAATCCACCCAAGGTCCTGGTCCCAACTGTCCCACCTTCAAAACTGGATTAGCTGTCTCGTCTGTGACGGTCTGTAAATCTAGTTCAGGAGTAAGAGCCGACAGAGCCTTAATATCATTAAACCCATCCAGCTTAGACCAGTCTGAAAAAAGTTTTGAAGCTGAGGCAGGGGGTAAAGCAGGCTTAGATGCATAAACAAAAATCCTGATGATAATAACTAGGTATAGCCTTGATATTTACGTCCAAAACATTACCCAAGGCATCCAATGCCCTTAATTTCTTTGACTTATTTCCCTGGATAAACCACTCACGTGGTACCGGGAGTTCCCCTGACAAGGTAGGCTGGGCAAGCTCTGGCTTAGAGGGGTTCAAAAGAACCCATGACTCGTCTGGCCCATAAAGCAGGGGCATAGCTACCTTTCTAAGAGGCGCTTTGTCTAGAGGGGGTGGATTAACATCCGTGATGACCCTGACATTTGACGTAGTGAATGCCGCCGTAGCTGGCTTAGAGCTCCCTGCCGGTGACAGAGTAGGAGGGTTAGGAATCTTAGATAAATCGATTGACGTTATCAGAGGCCGTACCGCAGAACTTGTCAAGGGAGCCCCCAAGTCCATTGTGGGGTTTTCTTGTTGTTGACTAAAGAATTTAGATAGAGCATGAGTAAGTAACCCATCAATTTCTTGTGCTGTAACAAACTGGTTAGATGCAGAACTTACAGGTGAATCAGTATTATCATGGGCGGCGTCCAGGCCTGAGCCTGACCCTTGTCCTTCCCTATCTGAAATTATTGACACTTCATCTTGTTCCTCCCGATCCTCCTGAGAAGACCCCGCCGAGGCAGGGGTACCTTGTTTCCAAGATAAGTCAGGGATAGAGGATGGGGTCGCCGCGTCCCTGTGGACATCGGCTACTGTGTGACTCGTATGAGTCGGACGTGGATGGTCAGACCCTGGTTGAGCAAACCGCCAAACACCGAGGCTCTGGCCTACGCTCTCTTGAGAGTCTGAAACATTCTCAATTATTGAATTTCCTGAACTTTCCATTTCTAGGGTTAAAATATCAATAGGTAAATCTTGTTTAGGGACAGGCGCTTCACTATACTCTGAGGCTGTAACAGAAACATTTTCAGGTGTAGAGGTACGATGAGATGCACTAGACTTAGGAGAATGTCGAGAGGACTTCCTATGGGAATCCTTTTTGGAGGATTTGTGGCTACGGTGTGACCGCGAACTAGACTTAGATTTGGAAGAATCACCACCATGACCACTGGTGGAAGCTTCCGTCTTACTCTTCTTACTCGCCGGGGAAGAGGCACGACTTGAAGACTGCTGTCTGAGAGGTGACCTTGACCTCGATCTCGCCTGCGACGAGGAGGTGGCTGCCGGGGGAGTAGGCTCTCTCGGGCGTTTAGACGTATCCACAGACGATACAGAACCCTGGCTAGTCTCTGTCGGCTTAAAACCCGTTACTCTAGAGGTACGTTTAGGGAGGGTGCTCTGACAGCAACTTATCCCAAAGTGGGACGTTGTCACATTGAAGTGACTTATGTGCGACAATGGTAGTGTAGGCCGACATTGTTGTCTGACCTCTCTCAACGCTACCGCCGCGGTCTTGTCATTGTCACACAGGACTTTATTGGCTAATTGGGAGCAAAAGGAACAATTAAGTGTAACCCAGAGACCCCTTGAACGGTCTAGACATTTAACACACCTTATGCAAAGGGTATGCGCAAAAATCGGGATACCCGCGCAAGTAGGGGTAATGCACAGGGCAAAAACTGGGGCCACAGTAGCCATGACAGAGACTGGTGTGAGGAAACTACCGCCGGGTCTGTATTGGTCCGCCGGAGCTCAGCTCTGGAAAAATAAAGAAAAATTTCCAGGAATTAATGCTCATAAGGTTAACCCAAGTGTTCGCATACAAGTGTTAATAACCCGCCGGGTAACGGGATGCAAAGACACAGCTAACACATCTCGCTACGCGGCGGGGTGTAAAGAGGCTAAACAAATCTTTTTAGCTAAAGAACATGAAGAATACCCTCTGATATAATGGTCCAGCATGGCACTTATAGTCTGTAGGAGGTGGTGACTGTCTCAAGATTCAATTTTGTAACAAAGCCCCCCTCATAAAGACGCCGGCCCTTGAAATATTTTAGTAGAATAGCCCAGGGCAGGAATATACGAGATCTGATTTTTTAACGAATTGTCCCAAAAGATCGTCGTAAAAATAGAAGGCGGCGATACTGAAGTATCACCAAATTAAGGTTAATCGAAATTGAATTTGTTATAAATTCCTTAGTTCCTCCACTTAGGAGCACCCGCCGGGTGTGGGAATCGATTTGGTTAAACCTCATTGAACCTTCAATTGCCGTAAGAGTAAAGGCAGCGATACACAGAGTATCACTAAAATGGATTGGTTAACTATATGAGACCTAAGTCGTTTATCCCACCCTGCTCAGGTGCACCCGCCGGGTGAGAAGTCTAAAAGTTAACCCCACAAGTTCCTGACCCCACTTCTTTGTAAAAGATCGCCGGGGAGGAACGCCTAAACAACAGCTAGGTTTTCCATGTGGTTGTCGTAAACCAGGTAGAAAAAACCTATAAAAACGAATGTTCGCAAGAACGTCGTTTTTTATATATATATATATAAGGATGGGTACAGCCATCCCGCCGGGAATTAAAGGAGGCCTGAAACCAGGCACCCACAGAGACGCAGTCCTGGAGAGCCACAGACACCTCCCCACGCCGGGGAACCAGCCAGAGTTAAAAACCACGTGTGGCCCAACACTGCTCATCGGTCAGGATTTTTCATGGTGAAACCGAGAAAAAACCCGCCGGAAGGCAAACCCCACCCTGAACAGACACCATCTGAACAATACGACACGAGGAGAGTCACGCACGACTAACCAAGGTCACAACATAATCCGTGGAATTAGCCAATACACAACTAAACCAGGAAACAATTATAGTCCGAGGAATTAGCCAATACACAACTAAAACCCGGATACACATGACACAGTAGGGCATATTTATAAAATAAATAATAACACTAGACATGTGGCAAAGCTACGAGCGGCTGGCTAGGCCTAGGTAGACGGCATGAAAATAGTTGAAATATAAACACACACTGGAATATCACAACAGGAACCACCGCCAACACACCACCGTAGCGACAACTTCCCACCCCGGGAAGCCTGACAAGGACCCAGAAAAAACTTCACTAAGTGAAGAAAAATACGCTGGGAACGTCAGAAAAACACAGCTTACCTCATCAGAAGGATAAAAGGCAGCAATAATTAACGCGTAATGAAAGCCGCCTGCATCACACAAACTAACACAACTGTGAAAAGTTCACGTGTCCACAACAGGACCACGAGGGTACATCCGAAATAGATGCCCCATACACACGACCCAAAATACACTGCACTGCGGGCAACCAGCCCAGGACACTCCTGCTACGCCTATCCTAACCTTACTCGATACATCCTAGAGTAAACAAATGAGAAAAAACTCACTAGGGACGCAACGAATGCGGAACCAGCGGAGCGTGGAAGGTACGTCCGGGCAGGCTGAGCGCAGAGCAGAGAAGGAGGAATGACGCCTGAATCAGCGTCTGGTCAGAAATCCACACAAGTACATCCACGATATGATGGAAAGCTTATTGGATAGTTATTCTTATTTTCTTTTTGTTTTTATTTTTTACGAAGTTTTTTCGTAGTGAGAACCCAATTCATAATGACTGAAGCCATGAGTGAGGTCGCGTGCGCTCATGATGAAGGCTCCTCAGTTTTTAAATGCTCTGCGCGGTAGATTCAAACTACGGCGGATTAGTGTTTGAAGAGGATGCCTTATGTAATAGGCATGTTCGTCAATGATGGAGGGGCCACTAATAAATATGGGAGTATAACTAAACATTATTTAGTTTACCGGGTATATAATTTAAGTTCTATTTTACAGAATCTTACACACACCAACACACACACACACACACACAGAAACACACACAAACACACACACACACACACACACACACACACAGTGGTCCGTAGCATATTGGTCAGCGCACTTGGTTCACAGCCAAAAGGACACAGGTTCCATTCCCGGGCAGGAAAGAAACATTTGGGCAATTTTTCTTACACAATGCGCCTCTCTAGACCTAGCTGTATAAATAGGCCTCTGGAATAAGAGGCCACTTACGACGTCTTTCTTAGTGTTGGTGGTCTATTACTAGCTGGACGGGTACCGTACAGGTCAACCAAACACTCAAAATCCAGATATCGGCAATTGGCTGATTACAGATTACATGCATATCTACAGCCACTCCAACCATGCATTAACACTTCACGCAATATATTCCCAGATCGAACTTTTTTCGGTAAAAAAAAAAAAAATAAATAAAAAAATAAAAAAAAATGAAGCTGTAATTATTGGAAACTGAGGTGATCAGAAAATCCCTCAATACTCTCTTGCCCACATCACACCTAGTCATCCATTCAGCAAGTCATGGCTCATCAGGCTGCTAAGGTTGCTGAACGCGGTAGTATGGTTGGAATGAGCGAGAGTGGGATGTCGGAACGTTTACCGGTGGTAAGAAAAGGTGGGAAGAAGGGCAACTGACAGACCGACATAGAAGTGGAGCTAAGCGGAAAACCACGTCATAACAGGACCAAGAAATTAAACAGTATATGTATAACCATCCATTCTCCAATGCCGACGAAGCTAAGCAACATTTGCAATTTCAAGCTTCTACAGAAACTATACGCAAGAGATTGAAGGAGATGGGATATAAACATAGATCACCAGCTGTCAAGCCAAACTTAACCAAGAGGCACAAACAAACTAGGCTTGATTTCGCTCGACTATTTATTGACCAGGGCATTGACTATTGGGCACGAGTTGTTTTGATAATGTCAGAGAGGTTCCATAATATTACCAGGACGATTAAAATTGTGTCACTTAGCCGAGTTGGCGGGGGTTCTTCAAATAAGAATAAATGTGGCTTCCTTTATCCGCTCATGGCCGAGTGGTAACGGTGCCCAACTCTCCCAAACATACCTGGAGTGAGTGGGTTCGAATCCTGGTCAGGATAACTCTCTCCCAACCAAGAGTTGTTTTCTCAGACAAGAAAACTTTCAGCTCAACCACGCATGGGTCGAAGACTGCGCTGTTGGAGGCCTAGGAACACACGGCATGTGAGTTAGTCCTAGTTGATATTGTGTATAAAATATATATAGTCATCGTACTGAGTAATACTTTCCATCATATCACTCTTGGCTAATTTCATGTTAACCGAGCATTATATAACTTCTTAATTTCATTACTCATCCACTAATACCCCTAACTTACTAGTTAACTCCTTACTTATATTGTTCAAATACTATTAAGCTAGCATGACTTGATATAATATGCACATTAACCACTCCTGTCTATACCATCGGTTGTTTACCTAAAAACCAACCACGTTCGGTTTAGTAACTCATCCTAGCCACCTCGCCCGCCACTATCTGTGCAATATAGGATAGATCTTCCCCTATTACTTCCCTCCCCCCTTAGTGAATGCATATAACTTGTTTGCGAATATAATAAATAATACCTTACCTAAACTATCATTGGTGAATAGAGAGACCAGTTTATCATGAGAATCAATAAATATATACTCATTAATCCCATTAGGATTGACTAATTTTGGCAGTTTAATCGGGCTTTTCATTAGAGGGTTTATACAACTTAAGGAGGTTCTGTAGGAATTATAGGGACACATACTATGTCATATTTACCCTTTGACTTTCATATTCCCTTTCTACTCTGAATATAATAGTCTCCTTTTCTACTCTGAATATAATAGTATAATGCTAGTCTGAATAAACTGCCAAATATAATAGTATAATGCTAGTCTGAATAAACTGCCAAATACGCGTCCTGATTCCACTAGGCCTACATAAACATTAACATAAACACAAATCATAAAAGAGGGATTTTTTCAGAGGACTGACTCCATGGGCTGACTGGCCCATGGTATAAAGACTAATATTAGTCTTTATACCATGGACTGGCCCATTCACGGCGGATCCCATTGGCAATCAGCACATCACAGCCATGTGCCTATCTAATTATGTTTCTAAGCTTTCTGTCGTTATTGATCCTACTGTAGCAATCGGTAGCCTATTTCACATATCTACCAAACTGTTGCATGCTTATCACGGAGCAGCAGTCCGTTTCCCACTTACAACTTAAGCATCTGTATCATATCCTCTCTTACTCTACACTTCTAATATATGCAAGACTAATGTCCCCTTTTCTTTTGTACTGACCATATCATGTATTTCATGATATTCACTACCTCAATAATCTTTTACTTCTGTTAAAATTTAACATGTTCTAACCCATTCTGGCTATAATTCCGTGTCATTTGGCCTTAGTCGTCAGGCGTTAGAATATTATTGATGTTCTAATGTTCTATTATTCTGGATTGTTTTGTCATTCTTCTTTGTACCGTCACTTCCAATCAAGTTATGGACAAGGGACAGCAAAATTAAAAACATAATCCATGTGAAGCCTTACTAAGGCCGGGTGAAATTTTAAAATTACGTTTGTTGTTATTCACGCTTCTAGATATCTATCTAAAAACTCTGATTTCAAACAATGTTGCATTGTTTTTTTGGTTTCATATCACGACTGACGATGACTTCCAAATCTTTTGTAATGATTAAGTTACTTAATTTCATGTTATTTAGCCATCTAGATACCACTGATATTGCGTCTTGCCCCTGTCACCACTCAGATTGGTGAACAAATTATATATTTTTTCTTCTGAGATATAGCTGGTGGTTACTGGCTACCCTGGCCTTGAGTAAGGGAGATGGGTAATGAAATTGGACATCACAAGAATGCCTTGAGCTATTGAATCTTAGTGGCAGTTGTATATGTGTGTGTGCGTGTCTGCGTGTGTGTGTGTGAGTGACTGAGTGTGTGTGTGTGTGTGTATGTATCTGTGTGTGAGTGTGTGTGCTTAGCCACAAAGATCTTTATGTCATTATAAGGGTAAACATTTCTTAATGTCCCACTACATCCTTCTACTTTAAAAGGAATTAGTTGGTTTGTCATGTTATTAGGAACAAGGAGCAGCGTAACATTGGCAAGATCAAATTTAAGCGAACACACCCAAACAAACACACAGCCCGTTTGTAAAATGCATTGTGTGTTTCGTCATACTTTTGCAACTATGGCCTCTTAAATTCGGCATTTTTGCGTGCTCGTCATTCTTAAAACGCTATATTGAAATAATGTGATTCTGTTTTAAAGTAGTGCAGGATGACTTCTATATACACCTTCCTAATTTGAACAAAATCGTCCGGTATTGGCCAGAAAGCGGAAGATAAATCCGGCATCGTACTTTGAAAGTGTTAAAGCCCATTTTTTGTGGGACGAATTTTCACCCCGGGCCCTTGTGGTAATAATAGATTCAACTCTGTGTGGACTTTCTTAGCTTTCCTTGAAATTTATCTGTTCTGGTTTCTTGGCGGTAAATTTGCTTCAACAATTTCCGTACTACATGTTTTCAAATTGTTCTGAATAGTATGAAACTATGTCTTTGTTTTGCCTTTCGCAAACTCCTGTACCAAGTTTATTTGTTGTCACCATAATAATCGTATCAGCTTGGTCGTTATGATTTTCTGGGCTGAGTGAATGTCTGTTTTCATTATTTTATGAACCCTTTGAAAATTGTGACGCATTTTGACAGTATATTCTGGCTATCGTTAGACTATTTCATCCAGTTTAAGAAGGATATGTGGGAGTTGTAAGGGTAGCCTATCTCAATTACCTTCTGATTTACATATATATACCCTTCCTAATTTGAACATAATCATCTAATACTGTCTAATAACTGTTTTGATAGCGTAATGCTTTGTATGCGGAATTTCGGTGTGAGTATCCTAGGTTCGAGTCCTTGGAGTACCACATATATTCATTAATTTAATTGATTCCATTAATTAGGTTTATTTGTAAATTAATTGGAGGGTTGATGAAAACTAATTTGACATTAGCTGGAAAATCGAAAATATATGCGTATTGGATCTTGTACGGGGTTAAATTCTACCGACGTATAAACAAAGTTGTCCGCCAAATTATCCAAATAAGCGAATGGCAATACTTCAAAAGACGATATATATATATATATATATATATATTATGTCTGTTTATGTCGGATAACAACTATTATTTCAACTGGATAACACTATAAATTGTATTCGTAGAACACATACGTTTGTCTAGCAAGTACAATGACGTATTCGCCTGGCTAATTATGGTTAGGTACGAATTACAGACTAGTTTCGTATAATTTTCGTTACGCTGGGCATGATGATGTTGAAATTAGTCAAGTTTTATAGAAATAATCTGTAAAGAAAATAGCCTTTTTTAAAGGAAGGACACATCATGAATATTTTTTCATTTGACTCTAATTAAGATTGACAAAACACTCGACTAAATGAGACACATTAAGTTGGAATTTTCGTCTAAGCAGTGAGTGCGAATCGTTGTTTATGCAATAGTAGGATAGATAAGGTAACATGAGGTAACATGAGGTCACAGTTCCACAGGAATGCCTTGCGACCTCTCTCTCTCTCTCATACACCCACATAAGCTCCACCATTATGTCAAATATATACGGTGGAAATTATACTTTAAGGGTCTCATAAACTTGTCATGTCTCCTTGTATCTGCCTTCCTCTCCTCCCTCTCCCTTATCCTGCTCCAGTTATCTTGTTTGTTTTCTATCTCCTTCCATATGTGGCTACCCTGATGGAAAAGGATTGTACGTAGCGTGGTGGTCATTAACCTTCTGAGGATCGATGGCGCACTTCTTTTCTGTTGTTGGCTACTATTAGACGATTATTTTATGATTAGGAAGAGTATGTAGAGATCAGAGGGTTAATTGAGATATTCTTTACCCTTGTCATATCTTGACAAGTCTACCTTGATTTATTCTCCAATACGTTTCCTTTGGCAACAATAATATAAATTCTTTCGTTAATAAATTATGTAGTTTAAATATTACATTCATACATTATAGTATCCAATATAATTTACTGGTATTGATCAATGTATATGCGAATGCATGAGTGTACCTTGGGTATAAGATAGATATGAAAGGTGTATCCCT
>CM064548.1:14514870-14569851 GCA_032716605.1 Paralithodes platypus | reverse complement strand
ATCTAACTAAGCACCCATCTATATCAATGCCTCTTCCTATCTATCCATCCATCAATGTATCTATCTAACTAAGCACCCATCTATATCAATGCCTCTCCCTATCTATCCATCCATCAATATATCTATCTAACTAAGCACCCATCTATATCAATGCCTCTCCCTATCTATCCATCCATCAATGTATCTATCTAACTAAGCACCCATCTATATCAATGCCTCTCCCTATCTATCCATCCATCAATATATCTATCTAACTAAGCACCCATCTATATCAATGCCTCTCCCTATCTATACATCCATCAATATATCTATCTACCTAACCCTCTATCTGTGTGCCTCCCCTCCTCTTCCTAGCCAGTGTAATGATTGGAGTAACTGTGGTGGTAAATATTTAAGACAGGTAACTGGCCGCCCGTGTCCCGCCTCGCCCTCACTCACTCGACATGGGCACACTACAACATTATTCAACACACGCGCGCACACACACACACGCGCGCACACGGGAGACTCGCGCACACACTCACTGGACGCTCACACACACACACACACACACACACACACACACACATGGGACAAACACACACACATGCTCACACGGGAGCCTGGCGCACACACTCACTGGACGCTTGCACACACACACACACATACTAACTAACGCTCACAGAACTCGCCGGTTGATTGGTCTCTGGGATGGATGGATGGATACACACATATGCGCGCGCACGTTTATACACAGGCGTACACAGGTTCACATGAAGAGACGGAGCTAATCACACACACACACACACACACACACACACACACACACACACACACACACACACACACACACACACACACACACACACGGTGGGTGGAACTCTCGGACGCTTGCACTTACACATGCGTACATAAGGTTGATTGGACAGACGTACACACATACACAGACAGAGGTTTGAGAGTTGGAGACAGCTAATCAGACACACACACACACACACACACACACACACACACACACACACACACACACACACACACACACACACACACTCACACTCACACACACACACACGGTGGGTGGAACTCTCGGACGCTTGCACTTACACACGCGTACATAAGGTTGATTGGACAGACGTACACACATACACAGACAGAGGTTTGAGAGTTGGAGACAGCTAATCAGAAACACACACTCACACTCACACACACACACACATTCTAGCTTAGACATCTGGATACAGGCTTAAGACACACATAAGTTAGCTTGTACACACACAGGCTAACGCTCACAACCACATAAATACACACACACACACACACACACTCACACACACACACGTACATATAGAGATACTGTACAACATATGGTGGTAAGGACCCCCTACACACCCACACATGTACAGACACACATACACATGGTGGATTTGACATAAACACACGCTCACACGCACATGCACACACTTCATAGCCAACACACACAAACACGCTCATACACACATACACACACCTGATTGCACTTACAAAAATACATTTGCGTTAAATCATTCAAGTGGTTGAACACAAATGCGATTATACACACACACACACACACACACACATACACACACTCACACACAGCTACACGCACATACAAGCTCACTCAAATATGAAAGATTATTCAGTTACTGATTCACAGTATATTCAGGTAGGATATATATGAAATTATTATTTGAGTTCACACACACACACACACACACACACGTAAGAGGCTTATATGACTACAGAGAGTAAACAATTTGTTTTCTCTTCCTCCTTCCCCCCCCCCCTCTCTCTCTCTCTCTCTCTCTCTCTCTGTCTCTCTCTCACTCTCGCGCTCTCTCTCTCACTCTGGCGCTCTCTCTCTCTCACTCTCGCTCTCTCTCTCTCGGCAACAATCCCATTCTCTCCCCCTCCACACCATCACAAGAGTACGAGAATGAAACAATACTACCACTACTACTACTACTACAGCTACTATACTATTACTACTACTACGACTACTACTACTGCTATACTATTACTACTACTACTATGACTACTACTACTACTACTACTATAGTAATACTATATACTATTACTTATATTTATAATACTACGCTTTACTTATTACTCTTACTTATATAATATATAAGCAGAGCCATTTATTGTATTTTTTTCTATATACTGTAATTCCTACTACTACTACTACTACTACTACTACTATTACTACTACTACTACTATTTCTATTGTTACTAGCATTATTACTACTTTTATATTACTATCAAATTATCAATAAAATTAGCCACACTTAATTGATTTGGCAAATCAATGGTCTCGAAAACAAATAATGTAATCTTTCATAAAGGTTAAAGGTCAACACTCGTATATTATTATTTTAAAAACTGATTTTTTTGTTTTGCAAATTCACTGTGTCAGTTGCTTTTAACATAAATAACACAGTGATCAAATTTCATTAAATATTCTAGAATTAAAGGTCAAAAGTCAAAATGTTAATAATTTTCCCTTAAACTCCTCCCCGACTGCATTGTGGGTTGTCGCCAAATTTCACAGGCAAATCAGATGAGCAATGCAGCGATTAATCCAAATAATTAATATGTATGTATGTAGTGTATGTATGTATGTATATATATACTCAGGCACATACCCCATAGCTGGGGGTGGCCGACTCGAGACAGATTTTTGTTTACTCAAAGGTCAAAGGTCAAATACCAGAATAAGGTAACTTTCTTATTTTAAAGTGTTTATTCGAATTACACCATATTCACCACACTAAATTAGTTAGTGATAACATTGGTATTATGCTGACCAAATCTTGGATAATTATTCCAATGGTTAAGGTCAAGATAGGAGTTTAAATATTTCATATGCCTACTGATAGATACTCACTATACATAATACCACTATATTTGGAATGCCTATAATAATAATAATAATAATAATAATAATAAAATAAAAATAATAACAAAATAAATAAATAAATACTGAACTAATAAAAGGTCAAGGTCAAATATATAGTCAATTTGAATTATTGCCTTTGTTATAGCCATTCCTAGTTGTACTTTACATACAAATGAAAATCAGACAAATATTATGAATAAGGGTTGAAGAAAGTCAAGGATAACTATTCTTCCAATACCTCCTGAAGTAATTCGTTAGTTTACACTAAATTAGGCACACATATTTGATTTAAGGGGGGTCACTGTCTTTTTCATCTTTCTCTCCTTTTCTCTCTTTCCCTGGCTTGTATCCATTCGGCCCCATTATGCCAACTGTTTTAAGACGTTTATCCCCATCCAGGTGTCGATTTCTTCATGGCGAGCGAAAGCGAGCCATCATTGTATGGAGAAATCCGGCTTCGCCGGAGACATTTTTCTATCTTAAAATGTATACATTTAGCTTGCTGTCAAAACAAAAATAATTATATGCTGGCTCGCTACCGCTCGCCAGGAAAATATTGGCACCTGGATGGGGGTAAACGTCTTAAAACAGTAGGCTGAATGGGGCCGAATGGATACAAGCCAAAGAGAAAGGGAAAGAAAGAGAGAAACAAAAAAAGCAAGGTGGGCTCCCTTAACATTGCAACGGTCACGCACTCCAGAAATGCAATGGTACATGAAGGTTAGTAGGGCCACAGGTCAAGGAAATATGTGTATAGGCTTAACAATGGTACATGAAGGTTAGTAGGGCCACAGGTCAAGGAAATATGTGTATAGGCTTAACAATGGTACATGAAGGTTAGTAGGGCCACAGGTCAAGGAAATATGTGTATAGGCTTAACATGGTACATGAAGGTTAGTAGGGCCACAGTCAAGGAAATATGTGTATAGGCTTAACAATGGTACATGAAGGTTAGTAGGGCCACAGGTCAAGGAAATATGTGTATAGGCTTAACAATGGTACATGAAGGTTAGTAGGGCCACAGGTCAAGGAAAATTGTGTATAGGCTTAACAATGGTACATGAAGGTTAGTAGGGCCACAGGTCAGGAATATGTGTATAGGCTTAACAATGGTACATGAAGGTTAGTAGGGCCACAGGTCAAGGAAATATGTGTATAGGCTTAACAATGGTACATGAAGGTTAGTAGGGCCACAGGTCAAGGAAATATGTGTATAGGCTTAACAATGGTACATGAAGGTTAGTAGGGCCACAGGTCAAGGAAATATGTGTATAGGCTTAACAATGGTACATGAAGGTTAGTAGGGCCACAGGTCAAGGAAATATGTGTATAGGCTTAACAATGGTACATGAAGGTTAGTAGGGCCACAGGTCAAGGAAATATGTGTATAGGCTTACAACAATTTACAAGTGCAGTATAATATCAGCAAACTTTCTGTGTTAGTTGCTTTGTATTTAATTAAGGGGAGATTTCCACTTGAGGGACTTTTTTCTTGACCCCTTTCTCCCTCATGTCTAGCCCCATTGCTTTTGAGATTTTAAGACGTTTGCCCATTAGTTTGGTGATTTTTAAGAATTTCCACCCCATTCTGTCAATTTTAAGAACTTACGTGCCATTTAGGTGTCGATTTTATCCTGGCGAGCGATAGCGAGCCTATAATTTAAGAGTAATCGGCCTTCGGCCGGGACATTTTTCTACCGAAAAATGTACAAATTTATCTTTAAAGGGGGTCAAGGGGGTGAAATTTTAAGATTGCTGGAGGAGTAGGAAACAAACTAGAAACCTCCCCTTAATACTATATTGCCTGAATATCATACAAATCTTCCAGTATTTAAGCTCAAAGGTCAAACCAAGAATGTTAATAATATTCTCTTAATCGGACACATAGATTCCCTTTAAACCTACCTGCTATATTTAGAATACCTAGTCCAGCAACATAAAAGGAAACAACGTAATTAAAGGTCGACGTCACAGGTAAAGGTCATATGGAAAGGTCAATATAGTATCATCTCAATTCCATTCTATTCTATATACTCAGGCTCAATCCCCACTTTCCTTTTTGTTTTTCTGGGTCTTCTCCTGGATGACCTAGATGTGTGTGAATTTGTATTTTGTGTTTGTATTATTGTTTTCTGTTGTGTTGTCCCTATTCTGGCTCTGTCTTGAGTCCCCCCCAAAAAAAAATAAAAAATAAAAAATAAACAAATAAATAAATAAATCATCTCAATTATATATATATATATATATACGGTATTTAACTAAATATTCTGATATTGTTGTGCATTACTTAAACAATATAATATCCATTTTTCAGACACTTTCAAGTTCACATGTCAAAGGTGAATATATTTACTGTACAGTATATATTGTAAGGAAGTTAAAACATATTTTCAGAATCCATGGTCGCAGAGTTGGGTAGGCTTGCTTGTGTTGCTTGTGTTGAGTTCGCCACACTTCTAGCAGCACCGAGGAGCGTGCCGCCCCTCGTGCTGGGTGGTGATTTGGTGCAGCAGATTGTTCGAAGGGGCAGCACGCTCCCCTGCGAAGATGGGCTCGTCTGGCACTTTTTGCAGTTCGACATCGAGGGCAATGCAGTTTTTGATCAAATGCAAAAGCTGCACATTTACTTTTAAATTATATTTATATAATAATAATAATAATAATAATACATTATCATTATTATTTGTATTATTATTATTATCATTATGATAATTATTAGTGCTATTACTCTTAATGCTATACGTTAACCTATTTGCTAACTACTCCTATCATAGCTACTCAACACAACCAATGTAGTAATCACTACCATCGTCTGTACTAAACTACCACGCCAACCATAATTAGTATCATCACAACCACAGTTATTTCTACCATCTTCCCTTCACCACAACTACCTATACCACTATAACTACCATGCCAAAAAACACCAAAACTGCAAAAAATATTGTCACTATTTCCATCACCACTAGTACCATCAGAAAATTATATCATACCTAACTCAACCATTATAGCTACAACTACCTCAACTGCCATACCAACTACTAACACCAAAACTACCACTACTACCACCATACCTAGCCAGCCTCTACCACAACTCTCCCCTCCACCACAACTACCAGAACCCCCAGCACTACCACAACTACCACAATTAAGTGTCTGTTAATTTATCATTCAGCGTCAAACGGTAGACGTAGTGGCAATCAGGTAATGAAGGAGGAGGAGGAGGAGGAGGAGGAGGAGGAGGAAGAACAGGGGGAGTAGGAGGAGGAAATGGAGGAGGACGAGTAGGAAAAGAGGGAGGAGAAGGAAGCAGAGGAGACGTGGAGGGGGGGGGGGAGAAGTGGAAGAGGAAGTGGAGGAAATGGAGTAGGAAAAAATGAACAGGGGAGTAAAGGAAGGTAAGAGAAAACGAGGATGATAGAAGACGAAGAAGGCAAGAAAATGGGAGAATAATAATAGTAAGCTAAATGAGAAAAACAGAGGAAGAGAGAAGGCAAGAGGAAGTTGTGCATAAATGAGAGAACAGGGAAGAGAATGGACGGAATGTGAGATATTTAACCCTCTCAGGATCTTATGACGCAATACGCTTCTTATTTCTGGCTATTACTAATGCGGGGTTTTTTTAAGATTAGGAAGGGTTTATAGCAGTAGAGGGTTGATTGAGACCGTCTTTACCCTTAAAACTCCTACATATCCTTCCTAAGCAGTACAAAATCGTCTCATGATGGCCATAATAAACTGTTAGAACACGTCATAATCCTCAAGGGGTTAAAGAAAAAATGTAAATTCAATAAATAATAAATACGATTGAAAACAAGAATAACTTGTTGATGAAAAAGATGAGAAGAAATATATAGAGCTAAATAAGAGATTCTAAAACAAAACAAGAAACTAACTTCATCCATCAATATATAGAGCTAAATAAGAGATTCTAAAACAAAACAAGAAACTAACTTCATCCATCAATATATAGAGCTAAATAAGAGATTCTAAAACAAAACAAGAAACTAACTTCATCCATCAATTTATCTATCTATTGCCAGACGGTCACAACATGGCATATTACCTGAACAAATAGTACAGTGAACTCTTAAGGGGAGGTTTTTAGTTGATTCCCTAGACTTCCATCAAGCTTAAAATTACTCCCCCCTCCTTTCAAGATAAATTTGTAGTTTTCGGTAAAAAAAAATCCCGGCCGAAGGCCGTTTCCCCTTAAATTACAGGCTCGCTATCGCTCGCCAGGAAAAAATCGACACCTAAATGTCACGAATGGTCTTAAAATTGACAGAAATGGGGCGAGGGTTCTTAAAATCGCCAAACTAATGGAGCGAACGTCTTAAAATCTCAAAAACAATGGGGCTAAACATGAGGGAGAAACGGGTCCAGAAAAAAATCCTCCAGGTGGAAATCTCCCCTTAACCCCTTCCTGACCGGCGACGTTTTTTTCAGTTTTATTCTAGCTATATTTGACGATTTTATAAAGCTAATGAAAAAAATATATGGTAGCTAAAAGAATTGATGGATATAGTCGGTAGCCTTTTAATTGATATACCGGTAGCCTTTTAATTGATATACCGGTAGCCTTTTAATTGATATACCGGTAGCCTTTTAATTGATGGAGATAGTCGGCAGCCTTTTAATTGATGGAGATAGTCGGTAGCCTTTTAATTGATGGAGATAGTCGGTAGCCTTTTAATTGATGGAGATAGTCGGTAGCCTTTTAATTGATGGAGATAGTCGGTAGCCTTTTAATTGATGGAGATAGTCGGCAGCCTTTTAATTGATGGAGATAGTCGGTAGCCTTTTAATTGATGGAGATAGTCGGTAGCCTTTTAATTGATGGAGATAGTCAGTAGCCTTTTAATTGTTAGACATCCTTCCTAATCTGACAAATATCGTCGATTATACTGTATTTTTTTCCAGCTGATCGTAAATTGAATCTCTTATTAGCTGATTTCTCGATACTTAATGGAAATATATGAAACTACTATGGCTGTGTGTCGTATTAATGCCAAGTTTTCAGAATAACCATCATCTTTCGCTACAAAATCTACCTTATAGCCGAGTAACAAAGATAGAAACATGACAATTGACCACTTGCGAGTTTCAGGCTACAAGGAAGTTCGGCCTGTAAGCATCGATATTAAACACAAATACAGTAATTATGTAGGTTTCTGATGGATAAATAGTATGTTGAATTTGGTTTTATGTATTTATAATATTACTAAACCCGTATTATAGCTGGTTATTCTGCTAAATATCGATGTCGAAAGCTCCAACTTCCGTATAGCCTGAAACTCGCAAGTGGTCAATTTAGGCTCAGCTGGAAAAAAATAGGCTATAGTTGCCAGAGGTTTATGAAAAGGAAGTCACTGGTACAGAAAGTGTTAAGACAAAGAAAATATATTAGCTGTTGATATAATAATAATGGTGGAAAATAAATATAACATGGAAGGAGGCTAATAGGCAAGAGGAGAGCTTAATAAGAAAACTCCTCGAATGTAACCACCCATAATCTAATTTTAACCCCTTAGCAACACAACGTCAACAAACAACCCATTTTCTCTCATAAGCCAATTTAGAGAAAACGGATCAAAACAATGTTATTAAGAGGCCTAACTTAATCAGAGCGCTTTGGGGGTTGCAATCGAATTATTTTGCCTGGGAAATATTTTTGGTGGGGGAAAGAGGAGGAAGGAAAAGGATATAATATATATATATATATATATATATATATATATATATATATATATACGGTACTGTATAAAGAAAGAAGAATATATAAGAGAAAAAATATAATATTACTTATTGCCTGGATGAATAAAGATATAGAGAACAGAGAGAGAGAGAGAGAGAGAGAGAGAGAGAGAGAGAGAGAGAGAGAGAGAGAGAGAGAGAGAGAGAGAGAGAGAGAGAGAGAGAGAGAGAGAGAGAGAGAGAGAGAGAGAGAGAGAGCGCTAGTAAGAGCATTAAAGGAGAGCGAGAGATATGAACCATTTTATTCCTTCACTACAGCTAGACTACTCTCAACGCCACTTGTAGTAGTAGTAGTATTAGTAGTAGTAGTAGTAGTAGTAGTTGTTGTTGTTGTATAGTAGAAGTGTATAATTAGCTATTGAGTAGTGGAGTTGTTGTGGGAGTGTTAGTAGGTAAGGTAGTTTTGGTTGTAGTAGTAGTGTTGGTAGTTGTGGCGACATACCCGGTAGTAGAAGTAGTAGTAGCAGTGGTAGTAGTAGTAGTTGTTGGTGTTGTTGTTGGTGTTGTTGTATAGTATAAATAATAGTATAAGTAGCTATTGAGTAGTTGGAGTTGTTGTAGTGGTAGTGTTAGTAGGTATGGTAGTTTTGGTTGTAGTAGTAGTGTTGGTAGTTGTGGCGACATACCCGGTAGTAGAAGTAGTAGTAGTAGTAAAATATAATGATTGTACAATATAAAATAAAAATAAAAGAAAACAAAATCCACGATGATGAGTCCGAGTGCAATACAAAAAAAAAAAAAAAGTGGTAGTAGTAGTAGTAGTAATAGTAGTTGTTGTTGTGGAAGTAATGTTAGTTATGGTGGTTGTGAACGTGTTATATTGAGGTAGTGGTAGTAGTAGTAGTAGCTGTAGTGGTGGTGGTGGTGGTGATGCAAGCAGTGTATTTGTAGTAGTAATACATGTGGCGCTTGAAGCAGCACTAGTACTTGTTTTAATTAAGGGAGCCCACCTCGCTTTTTTTTTTTTATCTTTCTCTCCCTCTCTCTTTGGCTTGTATCCTTTCGGCCCCATTCACCCTACTGTTTTAAGACTTTACCCCCATCCAGGTGTCAATATTTTCCTGGCGAGTGGTAGCGAGCCAACATATATATATATATATATATTTGTTTTGACAGCTAGCTAAATTTGTAAATTTTTCGATAGAAAAATTTCTCCGGCGAAGCCGGATTTCTCCATACAATGCTGGCTCGTTATCGCTCGCCAGGAAGAAATCGACACCTGGATGGGGATAAACGTCTTAAAACAGTTGGCTGAATGGGGCCAAATGGATACAAGCCAGGGAAAGAGAGAAAAGGAGAGAAAGATAAAAAAAAATCCGGTGACCCCCCTTAATGTAGTTGTATTGTTTATGGTCGTGGTAGTAATGATAGGTTATATAATACGTGTGGTTATGGTACACAGTGTGCTAGTTATCTTTCACTGCAGGGGTATGTGTGGTACTAGTGTTATTATTTCCGACAATGATGTTGGAAGGAGGTTATGTTTTCACCTCTGTCTGTAAACAAGATATCTCACAAACTTAGGAACCGATTTTCACGAAATTTGGAGGGGCCGATAGGACATGCGCGAATAAAGAAGTGATTCAATTTAGGAGGCGATCCGGATCATATCCTGTAACAATGTGTAACATATGTCCAGAAGAAGATTTATGCCTATGATATTAATGGTAAAGATTCAGCCAGCATAGGCGGAGGTACGCGCTCTACCCAGTGCCCCTTTGTTTATTTGTAATGTTTTGAGGAGCTGTGGAAGTGTATGTAGTGTATAATATACACTAACCACAAGTATCACAAGTACCACAACCACAGCTAACCTACTACCATAACTACCACCTCTGAAGTAATTATTATTATTATGTATTCTACTATATATTATATTGAGCGTATTGTTTGTACATAATAATAATAATTACTTCAGAGGTGGTAGTTATGGTAGTAGGTTAGCTGTGCTTGTGGTACTTGTGGTACTTGTGGTTAGGTGAAGTAATGTTGGTGTTGATGGTAGTTATGGTAGTTGAATATGTTATAGTAGTTGCTGCATTATAGTTGTCGTGTAGTATTTGTGCTATTGGAAGATATATATATATATATATATATATATATATATATATATATATATATATATATATATATATATATATATATATATATATATATATATATATATATATATATATATATATATATAGAGAGAGAGAGAGAGAGAGAGAGAGAGAGAGAGAGAGAGAGAGAGTTAGAGTTAGAGAGAGACACGCCCTGAAGACTTTAACTGATATATCCACAGGCTGGAACACAGACATATTCCCAACGTTACTCTCGCAATATGTCTGATAATTAACTCCTACTCCATACGGGGGGGGGGGGGGCTTTATTTATTTGTTAATTTATTAGTATATTCCCTAACCCTCCATCAAGCTTTAAAAAAAAAAAAAAAAAAATCGAGATAAATGTGTACATTTCTCGGTAAAAAAAATCCTGGCCAAAGGCAAATTCCTCCTAAATTACAGGCTCACTATCACTCGCCAAGAAAAAATCGACACGTCACGAAAACATATACAAAAAATGGAACGAAAGGTCTTGAAATCGGCAAAGTAATGGGGGCGAACGTCTTAAAATCTCAAAACGAATTGGGCTAAACATGAAGGAGTAGGGAGTCCAGAAAAAAATCTTATGTGAAAATCTGGCCATAAACAAGTTAGTACAGAAAAAAAAAAAATCTTTGAGTAGTGGGTGTGGTAGTACGTCCTAGCATGTTTCACATGCTCGCACCCAGTCAGGGGACATCCTGACGACGTATACAGACTAAACACACATAACAAAGCCACTCCAACAGCTTCCTCTCTCTCCAACACCCCTTCTCCCCTCTCAACACTCTTTTCTGAGCTAGTGCCGATACAAATGGCCAGTCCTGTGTAGAATCGTGATTTTCAGAGTCGTAAAGATTCCAGGACGAGCTCCATAGAAACTGAAACTGAAACTGAACTGTGAAAATATGGCCATAAACAAGTTAGTACAGTGAGCCGATGGGGTGAAGCCGTTAGTAGCCCCTTCAACACCATCACCACTTTTCTACTTGGAGTCTGGCTAACTTTAATAGGATTTAATGCAGTTTAAGAAGGATCGGTGTTATGCAGAGATTTAATGAAGTTTTTAAGAAGGATCGGTGTTATGCAGAGATTTAATGCAGTTTTTAAGAAGGATCGGTGTTATGCAGAGATTTAATGCAGTTTTTAAGAAGGATCGGTGTTATGCAGAGATTTAATGCAGTTTTTAAGAAGGATCGGTGTTATGCAGAGATTTAATGCAGTTTTTAAGAAGGATCGGTGGTATGCAGAGATTTAATGCAGTTTTTAAGAAGGATCGGTGTTATGCAGAGATTTAATGCAGTTTTTAAGAAGGATCGGTGTTATGCAGAGATTTAATGCAGTTTTTAAGAAGGATCGGTGTTATGCAGAGATTTAATGCAGTTTTTAAGAAGGATCGGTGTTATGCAGAGATTTAATGCAGTTTTTAAGAAGGATCGGTGTTATGCAGAGATTTAATGCAGTTTTTAAGAAGGATCGGTGTTATGCAGAGATTTAATGCAGTTTTTAAGAAGGATCGGTGTTATGCAGAGATTTAATGCAGTTTTAAGAAGGATCGGTGTTATGCAGAGATTTAATGCAGTTTTTAAGAAGGATCGGTGTTATGCAGAGATTTAATGCAGTTTTTAAGAAGGATCGGTGTTATGCAGAGATTTAATGCAGTTTTTAAGAAGGATCGGTGTTATGCAGAGATTTAATGCAGTTTTTAAGAAGGACCGGTGTTATGCAGAGATTTAATGCAGTTTTCAAGAAGGATCGGTGTTATGCAGAGATTTAATGCAGTTTTCAAGAAGGATCGGTGTTATGCAGAGATTTAATGCAGTTTTTAAGAAGGATCGGTGTTATGCAGAGATTTAATGCAGTTTTCAAGAAGGATCGGTGTTATGCAGAGATTTAATGCAGTTTTTAAGAAGGATCGGTGTTATGCAGAGATTTAATGCAGTTTTTAAGAAGGATCGGTGTTATGCAGAGATTTAATGCAGTTTTCAAGAAGGATCGGTGTTATGCAGAGATTTAATGCAGTTTTCAAGAAGGATCGGTGTTATGCAGAGATTTAATGCAGTTTTCAAGAAGGATCGGTGTTATGCAGAGATTTAATGCAGTTTTTAAGAAGGGTCGGTGTTATCAAGAGGTGTTATTAAGATTGTATTTACGCATTTGAATCCTAGCGGTCGATTAGAAACTATAGAAAGTCGGGTTGGTTTTTCAGATGACGGTAAATTGAATCCTTTAGTAATTGATTCCTGGATATGGAACTTTTATATCTCTGCGCCATATTTACACCTAGTTTTCACAATTAACAGCATAGGCTATTTGGCAATAACATTTTATCATAGCCGAGTATAAATGGGTATGATGGCATTAGGAGCGTAGTTTGAGAGGCAGCAGCTAATTCATAACATTAATTAAGGGGAGATTTCCACTTGAGGGATTTTTTTCTTGACTCCTTTCTCCCTCATGTTTAGCCCCATTGTTTTTTTCTAATTTTAAGACGTTTGCCCCATTATTTTGACGATTTTAAGAACTTTCAACCCATTTCCGTCAATTTTAAGACCTTTCGTGCCATTTAGGTGTCGATTTTATCCTGGCGAGCGATAGCGAGCCTGTAATTTAAGAGGAACCGGCTTTCAGCCGGGACATTTTTCTATCGAAAAATTTACAAATTTATCTTGAAAGGGGCTCAAGGGGGTGTAATCTTAAGCTTGAAGGATATATAGGGACCAAACTAAAAACCTCCCCTTAACGGTTATATAAGGAACTATTATTGTAAGTCTATCACACTAGTTTATTCCATACATTGATGTGGGCAACTGTACATGTGGCGCTAATAAGTCAAGTCTCAGCTGTCATTACGTTTGGCTCGCTCTGTGCTGTATTAATATCTGTCAGATGTTGAATAAGGTGGGTAAGTGTAGGAACATGGTTGTATATCTCACTCAAAAGAAGAAATCCTGTGTAAATATTGCTGATACCAATTATTGATCAAAACATAATTGGTGCCGAGACATCACTTATTAGGTCGACTGTACTGTCGCGCTAATAAGTGATGTCTCGGCACCAAGAATGTTTTGATCAATAATTGGTATCAGCAATATATAAGCTTCATTTCTTTATATCGAGTGAAATATACAAACATGTTCCTACACTTACCACCTCTTTTCAACATCTGACAGACATTACTACAGCACAGAGCGAGCCAAACGTAATGACAGTTGGGACATGACTTATTAGAGCGACCGTGTACATTATGAACCTAACCCGTGAATGAACCACTACTACTACTACTACCACTACCACTACTACTACTACTACTACCACTACTTCTACTACAACATTATTAACCTAACCCTACTACTACTACCACTACCACTACTACTACAACCACTACCACAGCCTTCCTAGTATTACACAACACAAACATCGACACCATTGCAGACTTACAGATTTCACAATTTCATTTTGCTCGCCCCGCACAGACACACACACACACACACATACATACATACACACACACACACGCACACATACGCTTACGCTGCGCACACACACACACACACACATACATACATACACACACACACACGCACACATACGCTTACGCTGCGCACACATACACACACACATACATACATACGCACGCACGCACGCATGCACGAACACACACACACACACACACACACACACACACACACACACACACACACACACACACATACGCTTACGCTGCGCACACATACACATATTGTACTACACTTCCGAACGAGTTAAGGGAGCCCACCTCGCTTTTTTTCTCTTTCTCTCCCTCTCTCTTTGGCTTGTATCTATTCGGCCCCATTCAGCTTACTGTTTTAAGACGTGTACCCTCATCCAGGTGTCAATATTTTCCTGGCGAGCGGTAGCGAGCCAGCATATATTTATTTTTGTTTTGACAGCATGCTAAATTTGTGCATTTTTCGATAGAAAAATGTCCCGGATTTCTCTATACCATGCTGGCTCGCTATCGCTCGCCAGGAAGAAATCGACACCTGGATGGGGATACACGTCTTAAAACAGTTGGCTGAATGGAGCCTAATGGATACAAGCCAAGGAAAGAGAGAAACGGAGAGAAAGATAAAAAAAAAACGGTGACCCCCCCCCCCCGTAACATATGCACACACTTACACGCACATACATACACGTACACAAGTACACACACCCACACACACAGGCCCGCTCCCCTTTCTTTCTCTTTCATGGTCACTCACATACATACATACATACACACACACACACACACACACTCGGACGCACACACACACTCGGACGCTCTCACACACACACACTCGGACGCGCGCGCACACACACGCGCACGCGCCCACACACCCACACACACACTCGCACGCACAGAGAGAGAGAGAGAGAGAGAGAGAGAGAGAGAGAGAGAGAGAGAGAGAGAGAGAGAGAGAGAGAGAGAGAAGGTGGACGGCAGATAATTAGCAGACAGACGGACGGACAGACAGACAGACACCACCACTGATTGACGCGCTGATATATAGCAGACATAGGAGGGGAGGGTAGGGGGGGCAGGGAGGGAGGGAGGGAGAGGGAGGAAGGGAGGGGGGAGAGAGGAAGGAAGGGTGGAAGGGAATGGGGAGGAAGGAGGTAGGGAGGGGGGAGAAGGGAGGCAGGGAGGGGGGGAGGAAGGGAGGGGGGGAGGAAGGGGGGGGGAGGAGAGGAAGGAAGGGTGGAAGGGAATGGGGAGGTAGGGAGGGGGGAGAGAGGGAGCCAGGGAGGGGGGGAGAGGGAGGAGGAGGGGGGAGAGGAAGGAAAGGTGGAAGGGAATGGGGAGGTAGGGAGGCAGGGAGGGGGGAGGTAGGGAGGCAGGGAGGGGGAGAGAGGGAGGGAGGGAGGGGGGAGAAGGGAGGAAGGGAGGGGGGACTGAGGAAGGAAAGGTGGTAAGGGAATGGGGAGGAAGGGAGGCAGGGGGGGGGAGGGAGGGAGGCAGGGAGGGGGGGGAGAGAGGGAGGAAGGGAGGGGGGGGGGGAAGAGGGAGGAAGGGAGGGGGGAGAGAGGGAGGAAGGTAGGACAGGGAATGGGGGGGGGGAGGTAGGTGGGGGGGGGAGAGGGTTAGGGAAGGAAGGAGGGAGGGAGGGAGGGAGGCAAGGGAAGGAAGGGGGGGGAAGGGGAGGCAGGGAATGTGGGGTAGGGGAGGGGAGAGGGGTAGGGAAAGAAGGAGGGAGGGGGAGGGAGGCAGGGAGAGGGGGGAGGAAGGGAATGGGGGGAGAGGGGTAGGGAAGGAAGGAGAGAAGGGAGGAAGGTAGGGAGGGAAGGGGGGGGGAGGTAGGGAGGGAAGGGGGGGGAGGCTGGGCATGGAGAGGAAGGGAGGCCAGGGAATGGGGGGGGAGGTAGGGAGGGCAGAGAGGAGGGAGGGAGAAGGGAGGCAGGTAGGGGAAGAGGGGTAAGGAGGCAGGGAGGGGGGGAAGAGGGGTAAGGAGGCAGGGAGGGGGGGGGAAGAGGGGTAAGGAGGCAGGGGGGGGAAGAGGGGTAAGGAAGGCAGGGAGGGTGGAAGAGGGAGGGGTAAGGAGGCAGGGAGGGGGGAAGAGGGGTAAGGAGGGAGGCAGGTAGGGGGAAGAGGGGTAAGGAGGCAGGGAAGGGGGAAGAGGGGTAAGGAGGCAGGGAAGGGGGAAGAGGGGTAAGGAGGCAGGGAGGGGGGAAGAGGGGTAAGGAGGGAGGCAGGTAGGGGGGAAGAGGGGTAAGGAGGCAGGGAAGGGGGAAGAGGGGTAAGGAGGCAGGGAAGGGGGAAGAGGGGTAAGGAGGCAGGGAGGGGGGAAGAGGGGTAAGGAGGGAGGCAGGTAGGGGGGAAGAGAGGTAGGGAGAGAGAAGAAATGAAAGGAGGCAGGGATGAATGTGTACAGGCAGACAGGGAGGAAGATAGATAGGAAGAACAGACTAAAATGCTAATAGGAAGGGAAACAGAGCGAGAAAATCACCAAGGAAGGCAAACACCAAGAATAACAAAAAGAGAGGGAGATAAATAGGTTAGGCAGAAGAAAGATATAGGCATGGAACAAAAACAAACAAACAAAGACGAAAAGCAAATGTGGGAAGGGAGACGGGAAGGAGGAAATAAAGAGAGGGAGGAAGGGAGGAAGATGTGAGAGGAGGAAGGAGAGAGATAGGCAGGAAGGAAGAGAGGGAGGAAGCTGAGAAGGGAGGTAGGCCAGAGAGAAGAGGAACAGGAAGGGAGGGAGATATGAGAGAAGGAAGACGGGAGATGAGGAGGAAGGAAGGAAAATATGAAATAAGGAAGACAAGAGACGTCGCAGGGAGATAGAGGAGAAAGGAAGAAAGGATATGAGGAGGAAGGAAGGAAGATATGAGAGAAGGAAGTTAAGAGAGAAGAGAGACAGGAAGATAGAGGAGGAAGGAAGGAAGATATGAGAGAAGGAAGTTAAGAGAGAAGAGAGGAAGGAAGATAGAGAAGGAAGAAGGGAGATGAGGAGAAAGGCAGATATGAGAGAAGGAAGTTAAGAGAGAAGAGAGGCAGGGAGATAGAGGAGGAAGGAAGGAAGATATGAAAGAAGGAGGTTAAGAGAGAAGAGAGGCAGGAAGATAGAAGAGGAAGGAAGGAGAAGAGGAGAGGAGGTTAAGAGAGAAGAGAGGCAGGAAGATAGAAGAGGAAGGAAGGAAGATATGAGAGAAGGAAGTTAAGAGAGAAGAGAGGCAGGAAGATAGAGGAGGAAGGAAGGAAGATATGAGAAGAAGGAAGTTAAGAGAGAAGAGAGGCAGGAAGATAGAGGAGGAAGGAAGGAAGATATGAAATAAGGAAGACAAGAGACGCCGCAGGGAGATAGGAGGGAAGGAAGAAAGGATATGAGGAGGAAGGAAGGAAGATATGAGAGAAGGAAGTTAAGAGAGAAGAGAGGAAGGAAGATAGAGAAGGAAGAAGGGAGATGAGGAGAAAGGCAGATATGAGAGAAGGAAGTTAAGAGAGAAGAGAGGCAGGGAGATAGAGGAGGAAGGAAGGAAGATATGAAAGAAGGAAGTTAAGAGAGCAGAGAGGCAGGGAGATAGAGGAGGAAGCAAGGAAGATATGAGAAGAAGGAAGTTCAGAGAGCAGAGAGGCAGGGAGATAGAGGAGGAGGAAGAAAGGATATGATGAAAAAGGAAGGAAGATATGAAAGATGGAGATGAGGAGAAGGAAGGAAGAAAGTAGAGAACAGCCGCAGGAAGATATGAAAGTAGGAAGAAGGGAGATGATGAGAGAGGAAGGGAGATATGAAAGAAGGGAAGGAATATATGAAAGAAGGAAGACAAGAGAGAAGAGAGGCAGGAAGATATGAGAGAAGGAAGAAGGGAGAGAGGCAGGAAGGAAAAGAGACACATGTATTCAGGGAAGGAGGAAGATGTGAAGGGAGGAAATCAGGTAGGGAGGGTTAGAGGAAGATACGAGAGAAGGGAGAAGGGAGGAAAAGGGAGAAGAGAGGAAGATGTGAAGAGAGGAAGATGTGAAGAGACAAGTTAAGAGAAAAGAGGGAGGAAGATATGAGAGAAGGAAGAAGGGAGATAGGCAGGGAGGAAAAGGGAGAAGAGAGGAAGGGAGAGAGGACGATGTGAAGAGACAAGTTAAGAGAAAAGAGGGAGGAAGATATGAGAGATGGAAGAAGGGAGATAGGCAGGGAGGAAAAGGGAGAAGAGAGGACGATGTGAAGAGAGAAGTTAAAAGAAAAGAGGGAGGAAGATATGAGAGAAGGAAGAGGGGAGATAAGCAGGAAGGAAAAGGGAGAAGAGAGGAAGATGTAAAGAGAGGAGAAAAGAGGGAGGAAGAAATGAGAGAAGGAAGAGGGGAGAGAGGCAGGGAGGAAAAGGGAGAAGAGAGAGGAGTATGTCAAGAGAGAAGAAAATAGGGAAGAAGAAATGAGAGAAGGAAGAGGGGAGAGAGGAAAGAAGGAGGAAGATGTGAAGAGAAGAGAGTAAGTTAAAAGAGAAGAGAGGGAGAATAAGGGAGATGAGGAAGAAGGAAAATGGAGGAAGATATGATAGAATCAGAATCAGAATAAAAATAAAAATCCTTATATCCGTTGATACAATGGTAATTCACGTAAAGTATAAGGTATAATACAATATATGATAAAGCAAATAAACACATACTTACAAAACAGGTATACAATTTTCTCGGAAGAAGTAGATACGCAAGGAAAAAGAAAGGAAAATAAACGAAGAAGAGAGGAAAAGAGGAAGGAAAATCTAGAAATAAGGGATTGCATGAATTAAAGAGTAAGGAAGCAAGGATGAAGAAGGAAGGAAGAGAGGCAGAGGAAAGACGATATATAAGCAAGGAGGGAGGAATACAAGCTAAGAGGAGAAACAGATCCATGCAGGAGAGAGAGAGATAGCGTCACTGAGGGAGGGAGAGAGAGACATGAGATAATGGTTGTTGATAGTGTGTGTGACCCATCTTACTAGTGATGGTAGTAGTAGTAGTAGTAGTAGTCAATCAATCAATCAATCAACCAATCATCTTTATTTCGCAATATACATACTAATAGCATATACATTACATAAAAATACATTATAGTAAAAAGTTTCTAAGTAAAATAATAAAATGAGAAATTTCAAAGTAAAAGGAAAACCTAGTTCTAAAAGTTAATAAATGAATGAATATCAACATACTCTTACAGAACTGCACATTATAGCTGTTGTCGTACCTCGTTATACTAAATGACAAAGAGGTGCTCCTGCTGATATTATATATTGGCTAATTTATCATAACTACACAAGGAACCAAAGATCAAAAGCATGACATAATCAAAAATGGATCAAATCATACATTTAATGACAATTAAGAACTCTGATTAGCAGTAAAATCATTGTACTTAAAAATAATGTTAATACAAATAACTTCGATTAACAGTAAAATCATTGTACTTAAAAATAATGTTAATACAAATAACTTCGATTAGCAGTAAAATCATTGTACTTAAAAATAATGTTAATACAAATAACTTCGATTAGCAGTAAAATCATTGTACTTAAAAATAATGTTAATACAAATAACTTCGATTAGCAGTAAAATCATTGTACTTAAAAATAATGTTAATACAAATAACTTCGATTAACAGTAAAATCATTGTACTTAAAAATAATGTTAATACAAATAACTTCGATTAACAGTAAAATCATTGTACTTAAAAATAATGTTAATACAAATAACTTCGATTAGCAGTAAAATCATTGTACTTAAAAATAATGTTAATACAAATAACTTCGATTAGCAGTAAAATCATTGTACTTAAAAATAATGTTAATACAAATAACTTCGATTAACAGTAAAATCATTGTACTTAACAATAATGTTAATACAAATAACTTTGATTAACAGTAAAATCATTGTACTTAAAAATAATGTTAATACAAATAACTTTGATTCAAATCGACTACAAATATTATAAATATAGAATCAGAGTTACAAAATGGAGATCATAACCTGGCTCCAGGTAACAGTACGGGAGGTCGTCGAGCTTCGTGTCTCTGTACCCAATGAATTCTTGCTATAATTATGTCTAGTTCATTTTGTGAGGCTGATATATTATACAAATCACGAAATGTATTGTGAATATAAGTACAAAAATATCCAAGTTGTAACCACGGGAGATTGAACCTGATGATAGATGATCTGGAATATAATTTGTTTTTATAAAAACGAGCTTGTACCCGAGCCAGGTGATGTCTCAGTAATAACACACCACAGGACTCGGCCGCCTCGTGGCTGCTGCCGTAAGAGGGAGCACCAGTTATGCGACGCAATGCATTTGAAAAAGCAACTTCAAATGCTTTGAAAATGTTTACTCTTAAGACATTGCTGTTGTTCCATAAACAAAGTCCGTAATCAGGTATGCAATAAGAATTAAACAGAAATAAAAACGTATGTTTATCTACATGTTTAAAATCCCTTAAAATGCTATTAAAACTAGCGTGAAATTTCTTGAGATAAAATTCTATATCGTCTTCATCCTGCAGATCCGAGCGTATTATATGTCCAAGATATTTATATGCATCAACGACATCAAATATATCTGTACCTAACTGTATTGTACATTCGTTATTTTTAGTGCTGTGTGACTTACATTTCATGCATTTAGATTTACTGTTATTTATTTCTAAACCAAGATGTTCAAGTTCAGTAGACAAATGTTTATAGAGACTTTCCATTGTGTCTGTAGTTCTGGCAATTAATACTAAGTCATCAGCGTAAGCGAGGATATTCATTCTAGTTGTTCCTAATTTAAAGCCATGCTCTATGTTAGCTATTTGTTTAATGATGTCGTCAATATACAATTTAAATAAAAATGGAGAAAGTATACCTCCCTGCCGAACACCCTTTTCCACAGGATAAAAACGACTCTGGTGGTCCCTCCAACAGACATTTGCATATTGGTTACGTAAATAATGCATTATCATAAAAACAATATCGACAGGAACACCCCTATCTAAAAGTTTGTTTCCTAATAAAAAATGGTTGACATTATCGAAAGCCTTAGACAGATCGACGAACATTATAATACCACCTCGTTTATATTTTGAATATTTCTTCATGGCTTCTTTAAGTAAGAGACATGCATCACTTGTTGATATTCCTTGTTTAAAACCAAATTGCCTTTCATTAATACTAATCTTTTCTGATAATACCTCTAATAAATGAATCTCCCAAACCTTCAGTAAACATGATGACTGCATCACAGGTCTATAGTTTGAAGAGTCACTAATATTTCCTTTATTATCTTTAATTATTGGAAAAATATTCCCTTTAAGCATATCGACTGGCATATAACAGTGGGAGAATATTGCGTTATAAAACTGTGATAGAATATCTAGTAAATTATCGGAAGCGTTTTTCAAAAGAACAGTATGAATCCCATCATGGCCTATTCCATTGTTTAATATACCCAGCGCTCTCCTAATTGAAACTTTCGATATTTTTAAATGCATTTTTGTACCGTTTGACCAAGCTCTTTTAACTTTATCAAGAAGATCAACTTCATCCAAATCATTTCTTTGAACTTGATGTCCCAGAAATTTATCTGCGAATATATTCGTAATTTGTTTACTGCAGGTTTCTCCATCAATTATATTAGAAATCTTCGCTTTCCCTCTCTTCTTTTTTACTTCTTTCCAAAATTGATTTTTATTTTTATCAGCAAATTTTTCTACAATAGACGGACATATTTCCATATGTTTATCTCTTTTGCAACGTTAAGATTACTTTTAAATTCTTTTCTAGATTCCAACATGTTTAAATATTCCTGTGTGTCTCGCTTTCTTCCAAGTTCTCCCCACTTCAAATAATCATGTCTAGCAATTTCATGTTTCTGTTTAACCCTTCGGTTCCTCCATCCCGGGATTACTTTATATTTATTAACTTTAACGAATTTAGTTTTTATAAGACTGTGAAGCATCTACCACGGCTGAACAAAATTCTGTATAAAATTTATCAATACATTTCAAGTGCTCACTATTTCGGCATCCAACTTTAGAACAGTTTTCACATAATTATATTAAAACTAATTGTACTGAGATTTAGGCAAAGGAGGTCGTCGATCTCTCTAAGAACAGATGGTTGTAAACGAGTCCAATTTACATGTTCATTTTCATGATTTACATTATTAGGTTGTGTACAATTGTATCCTAACTGCATTGTTGGCAAACTTTGTGGGATAATTGCAAGTGTCGTAACTAAAGGCAGATGATCTGATCCAATAACACTATTAAGTATGGCAACATTTTTAACACTAACCGTAGTATCTCCTCGACCTACAACGTGATCCAGCCACCTACTTGTAGAATTACCATAGCTAACAAATGAAGAAGAACTTGCAGGCAACATATCAACATCATAACATGTAAGAGAATTATCATTCATAAAATTGGACAAATTACGCCATGCCCGTCCCGAGAGAGGATCGGCATTAAAATCGCCGATAAAATATATTGCGTCAAAATTATAATTCATAATAACATCTTCAAGGGCTGAAAGAGTTTCCAAGTACTTATTTAATGTTCTAGTTTCCCATATATCACTATTTATATACGTGTTAATTAATAAAATATCAGTATCAAATATCTTAATGCTAAAGACCATAAAATTATTTGTTAATACAATTGTATTAATTTTAATATGGGAATTTGTCCTCCATAATACAGCCATTCCTCCTTCAGGACGACCAGCCATGGCAGCAAGAGCTTTATCAGAGAAGGTGGCTGGAGCACCAACACTTTCATAGTTCTCATCAATATAATCAAGAATATATTTTTTTTCATGAGTAATACAAGTTTCCTGTAAGAAAATAAAATCATACTGGTGACTTGCAAGTTCGCGAATTAGGTCGATATTTTTACGCAGCGAGCAACAATTATAAGTGAAAATCCTGATGTCCATAAAAATCACTATATACAACAAATAATTAAATAAATGTAAAATTAAAAAGGAAAACCACAAACTAAAACCTAGTTATTATCAGCAGACCTACTGTACGTCTGTTATAAAACTTATTTACTATTATGTCTTCCGGCCTCAACTCAGATTGGAAAAGTTTCTCTCTGTCTGCTAATTGAACTGTAACCTTAAAGGCATTGAAAGTTTCAGATACAATATCAATCTTGGTAATTGCTCTAACATCCACTTTAAAGTTACTAATAATATAATCTTTAAGACCATCTTCAGTAACATCCTTCTCCACACGGCCGATAAAGACATCAGCACACCTCTTTACCCCTCTAAGTGTACCGTCACTACCTTTTTTCTCTCCTCTAACTCCTTTGAAAGATTTTACAAAACCTTGTTTATATTGTTTGTTCTTACTACTTCTGCTCTGCACTAGATTCCATCCGTCCTGTGCAGGGTTGTCACCAGATGTTGATCTTGGCCTGTACGGTGATGGTGCCGCCCTGACGTGCCTGGGTGCCAGCCGCTGTGGTTGTTTGCTAACAGCTCCAGTACGAGTGTCCTTAACTCCTGTCTCTCTTAACCCGTACAGCCCCAGCGATGCGTCTGACGCGTCGGCGATGTATGTAACGCACAGCCCCAGAGACGCGCCTGACGCGTCACCCTAATTGCGCCGACCGTAACCTCAGGTGTAGCCACTCAAGAGGGCTCAGATTTGTATGGGAACTGTGTACGTATCCCACGCAACCGTGCCGATGGTTGAAAACTCTCAAAGTCCACGTGCATGCGCGCGAGCGCGCAATAACCTGTTTTTTTGGGATAATTGCCTTCAATTTTTTACTCTTGTAAAATCCATTTTCGGGGGCTCTGTAAGACCATTTGTTAAGCTTTTTGAGCGGTTTTTCGTGGTTTTTCCTTCATTCCTAACCCATTCGCTATTGTTTCTGGAATAAAAAAAAAATTGAAAACCGGCCGGGTTCTGGTGCGCAAACATTACAAAACTAGCCGGGGCTCCACGGGTTAATTAAATCCTCTCTGTTACCATCCACGATGTTTCGCCGCGTCGTATCACCAATGTCGTCGCTTACAACAGCTCCTGCGTAGCTCATCCCCTGGTGTCCTTGATGGTGACGATTCCTTACATCCCACATCTCTCTCCCACGTACTTCACCAAACCTTTGTTCATCACGGCCAGGCGATAAGGCGATAAGTAGTAGTAGTAGTAGTAGTAGAAGTAGTAGAAGTAGTAGTAGTAGTAGTAGTAGTAGTAGTCAATCAATCCATCAGTCTTTATTTCATAATATACATAAATTTACATATATTACATATGGAGGGGAATCAGTCAGAAAAGAGTAAACAAAAATGTGGTAGTAGTAGTTGTTGTTGTAGATGTAATTATGTTAGCAGTAGTAGTAGTAGTTGTTGTTGTGGGAGTAGTAAGAGTAGTTGTTGTAGTAGCTAATAGTGTATGTGAGCCGTTTACTATAGTTATGGTAGTTGTGGTAGTAGTAGAAGTGATAGTTGAAGTACTGGTAGTAGTAGTGGTAGTAGTAGTAGTAGTTGTTGTAGTGGTAGTAGTTGTAATAGTACCTTCATGGGGTAGGTGGTGGTAGTTGTGGTAGCAGTAGTTGTTGTTGTTGATAGTTGTATAATACCGTACTACTAACAAGGTTTTTGGTAGTTGTAGTTGTGGTGGGGGTTGTAGTAGTAGCAGCAGTGATGGTGGTAGACATAGTTTGGTAGTAGTTGTGGTAGTAGCGGTGGATATTGTGGTGTTAGTGGGTGTGGAAGTTATGGTAGTCGTGGTGGTGGTAGTAGTTGTATATTGGTAGTAGTTGTGGTAGTTGTAGTGGTAGGTATAGTGATGGTAGTGGAAGTTCTAGTAGTGGTGGTAGTGGGTGTGGAAATTGTGGTAGTAGCAGTAGTGGTGGTAGTGGTAGTAGTAGATTGGACGTAGTTGTGGTTGTTGTAGTGGTAGGAATAGTGATGATAGTGGTTGTGGAAGTTGTGGTAAGGGAGGTGTAGTTAGTGGTCCCAGTGGTGGTAGTAATCATTCTGCTAACTTATGATGATGATAGTGGTGGTGGTGGTGGTGGTGGTAGTTGGGGTCATTGTCGTAGTGGTAGTAATGGTGGTGGTAGTGGAGGTGATGGTGGTTGTGGTGCTGGTGATAGTGGTAGTGGTGGTAGTACTAGTTGGGGTAATTTTCGTAGTGGTAGTGGTGATAGTGGTAGTGGTGGTATTTGTGGTGGTGATGGTGCTGGTAGTTGTGGTACATGCAGTGGTAGTGCCTGTAGCGGTGGTGGTAGTTGTGTTGGTAGTAATTATGAAGTTAATTGTGGTAATTATGGTAGTTGTGATAATTGGATCATTTTTGTGGAAGTAGTAGTAGTAGTAGTAGTAGTAGTACGGGGAGGAGTGTTGTTGATATTGTTGTTGTTAATACTAGCCTATTATGATTTTATTTATCGTTTTGGCAGTAGCTATTATATCAGTATAGTAGTAGTAGTAGTAGTAGTTTTTTTGTAATAGTAGCAGTATTAGTGGTGGTAGTGGTAATATTAATAATCGTAGTAATAGAGGCAAGGTATTACTAGTTGCAATAATGATATAGAAACACTACTGGTGCTAATAGAAGTGGTGGTTGTAGTAATAGTGGTTGTAGTAATAGTGTCTGTAGTAGTAAAAGTGATTGTAGTAGTAGTGGTGGTTGTTGTAATAATGGCGGTTGTAGTAATAATGGCGGTTGTAGTAATAGTGGTGGTTGTTGTAATGGTGGTTGTATTAATAATGGTGATAGTAGTAGTAGTGGTTGTAGTAGTAGTGGTTGTGGCAGTAGTAGTGGTGGTGGTTGCAGTAGTAGTTGTAGTAGAAGTGGTGGTTATAGTAGAAGTGGTGGTTGTAGTAGTAGTAGTAGTAGTAGTAGTAGTAGTAGTAGTGATAAGGGTGTGGTAGGACTGACACAACCTTTCTCTTAATACCCCTCACCAAAGGTCACAGGTCAAGGTCAATGGGAACACCAGTCTTGCTCCACGGTTGTCTGGTTGTCTGGTGGATGGGTTGGTCAGTGGGATGGTTGGTGAGGTTGGTCAGTGGGATGGTTGGTGAGGTTGGTCAGTGGGGTGGTCGGTTGGGTGGTTGGTTGGTGGGTGGGTTGGTTGGTCAGTGGGATGGTTGGTTGGTGAGGTTGGTCAGTGGGGTGGTCGGTTGGGTGGTTGGTTGGTGGGTGGGTTGGTTGGTCAGTGGGATGGTTGGTTGGTGAGGTTGGTCAGTGGGGTGGTCGGTTGGGTGGTCGGTTGGGTGGTTGGTTGGTGGGTGGGTTGGTTGGTCAGTGGGATGGTTGGTTGGTGAGGTTGGTCAGTGGGGTGGTCGGTTGGGTGGTTGGTTGGGTGGTTGGTTGGTCAGTGGGATGGATGGTTGGTGAGGTTGGTCAGTGGGATTGATGGTTGGTAAGGTTGGTCAGTGGGATGGTTGGTGAGGTTGGTCAGTGGGGTGGTCGGTTGGGTGGTTGGTTGGTCAGTGGGATGGATGGTTAGTGAGGTTGGTCAGTGGGATGGTTGGTGAGGTTCGTCAGTGGGGTGGTCGGTTGGTTGGTTGGTCAGTGGGATGGATGGTTGGTGAGGTTGGTCAGTGGGGTGGTCGGTTGGTTGGTTGGTCAGTGGGATGGATGGTTGGTGAGGTTGGTCAGTGGGGTGGTTGGTTGGTTGGTCAGTGGAATGGATGGTTGGTGAGGTTGGTCAGTGGGGTGGTCGGTTGGGTGGTTGGTTGGTGGGTGGGTTGGTTGGTCAGTGGGGTGGTCGGTTGGGTGGTTGGTTGGTGGGTGGGTTGGTTGGTCAGTGGAATGGTTGGTTGGTGAGGTTGGTCAGTGGGATGGTTGGTTGGTGAGGTTGGTCAGTGGGGTGGTCGGTTGGGTGGTTGGTTGGTGGGTGGGTTGGTTGGTCAGTGGGATGGTTGGTTGGTGAGGTTGGTCAGTGGGGTGGTCGGTTGGTTGGTTGGTCAGTGGGATGGTTGGTTGGTGAGGTTGGTCAGTGGGGTGGTTGGTTGGTTGGTTGGTCAGTGGGATGGATGGTTGGTGAGGTTGGACAGTGGGATGGTTGGTGAGGTTGGTCAGTGGGGTGGTCGGTTGGGTGGTTGATTGGTCAGTGGGATGGATGGTTGGTGAGGTTGGTCAGTGGGATGGTTGTTGAGGTTGGTCAGTGGGGTGGTTGGTTGGTGGGTTGGTTGGTCAGTGGGATGGTTGGTTGGTGAGGTTGGTCAGTGGGATGGTTGGTTGGTGAGGTTGGTCAGTGGGGTGGTTGGTTGGTGGGTTGGTTGGTCAGTGGGATGGTTGGTTGGTGAGGTTGGTCAGTGGGATGGTTGGTTGGTGAGGTTGGTCAGTGGGGTGGTTGGTTGGTGGGTTGGTTGGTCAGTGGGGTGGTTGGTTGGTGAGGTTGGTCAGTGGGATGGTTGGTTGGTGAGGTTGGTTAGTGGGATGGTTGGTTGGTGAGGTTGGTCAGTGGGATGGTTGGTTGGTGAGGTTGGTCAGTGGGATGGTTGGTTGGTGAGGTTGGTCAGTGGGATGGTTGGTTGGTGAGGTTGGTCAGTGGGATGGTTGGTTGGTGAGGTTGGTCAGTGGGATGGTTGGTTAGTGAGGTTGGTCAGTGGGATGGTTGGTTGGTGAGGTTGGTCAGTGGGATGGTTGGTTGGTGACGTTGGTCAGTGGGATGGTTGGTTGGTGAGGTTGGTCAGTGGGATGGTTGGTTGGTGAGGTTGGTCAGTGGGATGGTTGGTTGGTGAGGTTGGTCAGTGGGATGGTTGGTTGGTGAGGTTGGTCAGTGGGATGGTTGGTTGGTGAGGTTGGTCAGTGGGATAGATGGTTGGATGGTTAATAGATGGGTTAGTTTGAGTAGTTGGTATGTAGGTAGATTGGTTGATTGGAGTGTTGGTTGGTAGAATGGTTGATTGCTTGGTCGGTCAGTTGATTGGTTGGTTGGTTGATAGTTTTATATGTTATTCTATTATATTTGTTTCTATGTGGATGCGGGAGACAAAAGGCAAGACTGACTGTGACGAGTGCCTCCCCCAGGGTTGAAAGGTGACAGGGCCAACATCAAGGAATGTTCGAGTCAAAATGCCTGGACACACAGAGCTTGAAGTAATTTAAATTATAGGATGAGGGAAAGATTGATTCAGGGAGAGAGTTCCAGTGAACAGCTGTTGAATAGAAGAAATATTGGGAATATCGTTTCACTCTTGGGTTGGAGAGTTGCACAGAGCAGGGGTGGGACTGTGATAGTTGGTTGATAGACTGGTTAGGAGGCTGCCTGGCTGATTAATTAAGGGGGCCCACCTCGCTTTTTTCTCTTTCTCTCCCTCTCTCTTTGGCTTGTATCCATTCGGCCCCATTCAGCCTACTGTTTTAAGACGTTTACCCAAATCCAGGTGTCAATATTTTCCTGGCGAGCGGTAGCAAGCCGGCATATATATATTTTTGTTTTGACATCAAGCTAAATTTGTACATTTTTCGATAGAAAAATTTCTCCGGCGAAGCCGGATTTCTCCATACAATGCTGGCTTGCTATTGCTCGCCAGGAAGAAATCGACACCTGGATGGGGATAAACGTCTTAAAACAGTTGGCTGAATGGGGCCGAATGGATACAAGCCAGGAAAAGAGAGAAAAGGAGAGAAAGATACAAAACAAAAGCCGGTGACCCCCCTTAATTATGTAGGTAAAATTCTCGGCTGGTTGGTTAGCAGGTGGGTTATTGGGTTAATGTATTGCTTGGAAGGTTGACTGGTGGTTTGGAATGAATGAATGAATGCATGTATGAACGATTGAAAGTATGGGGATATTCCAAAAAGCAGTGTTTGTTTGGTTGGTTGTTCCGTTGGATGGGTTGATTGGGTGGGTAGACAGATAGGTAGGCTGGAAGGTAGGTTAGTTAGTTGGTTGGTTGGCTGGTTGGTTGGTTTAGGTTAGGTTAGGCTAGGTTTAGTTATATTGGTTGGTTGGTTAGAAGTGTTTAGATTGGTTGGGTAATAGGAAGATGGGTAAGTATACAAGTAGGTATGCAGGTAGGTATGTAGGAAGGACATTAGTTAGGTAGGTAGAAAGGTAGGTAGGTAGGTAGGTAGATATACAGTAGATAGATAACTAGATTGATAGATAAATAGGAAAGTAGGTAGGTAGGCAGGAAGGAAAGTAGGTAGGTAGGCATGCTAGGGACAAATAAAGGAGAGGGAAGTATCGAAACAAATTCAAATCAAAATTAAAAACGCCTTGCAAATAATTAAGACAAAGATACAATAATTATAGAAAGATAGATAGATATATAGATATAGATAGATAGAGAGAGAGGTGACAGGGGAAACACTAGCCAAAGGTCAATAACACACTACACACCCCTCCCTCTCTCTCCCTCTCTCTCTCTCTCTGTCCTTAACTTTCACTTTCTTTATAACACTACCTCTCTCTCACTCACTCACTCACTCTCTCTATATATATTTATCTATCTATCTACTCTCTATATACTGTATACCTCTATCTATCTATCTATCTATATCCATTTATCTTTCCATTCATTTATTTATATGTGTATCCATCAACCTCTCGATCCAATGCTGCACACAATTAAGTGAGCTAGAATGAGGTAGAGCGAATGAGTGTAAATTAGAGTGAGGCAGCGTTAAAACAAATGAGTTAGTGAAGCAGAGTGAATTAGAGTGAGGCAGATTGAGTTAAAGTGAGGCAGGTGAGTTAGCATGAGACAGAGTGAGGAAGATTGAATAAAACTGAAACTGAATGAACTAGAGTGATACAGAGTGAGTTTGAGTGAACAAGAAGGAGTAAGAGTGAGTTAGCGTGAAAAAGAGAAAATATGAGCTTAGATCAAAGCCAAATGAGTTAGTGAGGCAGAGTGAGTTAGAGTGCGGCAGAGTGAGTTAGAGTGCGGCAGGATGAGTTAGAGTGCGGCAGAGTGATTTAGAGTGCGATAGAGTGAGTTAGAGTGCGGCAGAGTGAATTAGAGTGCAGCAGGGTGAGTTAGAGTGCGGCAGAGTGAATTAGAGTGCAGAAGGGTGAGTTAGAGTGCGGCAGAGCGAGTTAGAGTGCGGCAGTGAGGCAGAGTGAGTTAGAGTGCGACAGAGTGAGTTAGAGTGCGGCAGAGTGAGTTAGAGTGCGACAGAGTGAGTTAGAGTGCGACAGAGTGAGTTAGAGTGTGGCAGAGTGAATTAGAGTGCAGCAGGGTGAGTTAGAGTGTGACAGAGTGAGTTAGAGTGCGGCAGTGATTTAGAGTGCGGCAGTGATTTAGAGTGCGGCAGAGTGAGTTAGAGTGTGACAGAGTGAGTTAGAGAGTGGCAGAGTGAGTTAGAGTGTGGCAGAGTGAGTTAGAGAGTGGCAGAGTGAGTTAGAGTGTGGCAGAGTGAGTTAGAGTGTGGCAGAGTGATTTAGAGTGCGGCAGGGTGAGTTAGAGTGTGACAGAGTGAGTTAGAGAGTGGCAGAGTGAGTTAGAGTGTGGCAGAGTGAGTTAGAGTGCGGCAGAGTGAGTTAGAGAGTGGCAGAGTGAGTTAAAGTGTGGCAGAGTGAGTTAGAGTGTGGCAGAGTGATTTAGAGTGCAGCAGGGTGAGTTAGAGTGTGACAGAGTGAGTTAGAGAGTGGCAGAGTGAGTTAGAGTGTGGCAGAGTAAGGCAGAGTGAGTTAGAGTGTGGCAGAGTGAGTTAGAGTGTGGCAGAGTGAGTTAGAGTGCGGCAGAGTGAGTTAAAGTGTGGAAGAGTGAGCTAGAGTGCGGCAGGGTGAGTTAATGCGGCAGAGTGAGTTAGAGTGCGGCACTGATTTAGAGTGCGGCAGAGTGAGTTAGAGTGAGTTAGAGTGCGGCAGGGTGAGTTAGAGTGCTACAGTGAGGTAGAGAGTGGCAGAGTGAGTTAGAGTGTGGCAGAGTGAGTTAGAGTGCGGCAGAGTGAGTTAGAGTGCGGCAGAGTGAGCTAGAGTTTGGCAGGGTGAGTTAAAGTGCGGCAGAGTGAGTTAGAGTGTGGCAGAGTGAGTTAGAGTGTGGCAGAGTGAGTTAGAGCGCGGCAGAGTGAGTTAGAGTGCGGCAGAGTGAGTTAGAGTGCGGCAGGGTGAGTTAGAGTGCGGCAGAGTGAGTTAGAGTGTGGCAGAGTGAGTTAGAGTGCAGCAGTGAGTTAGAGTGTGGCAGAGTGAGATAGAGTGTGGCTGAGTGAGTTAGAGTGTGGCAGAGTGAGTTAGAGTGTGGCAGAGTGAGTTAGAGTGTGGCAGAGTGAGTTAGAGTGTGGCAGAGTGAGTTAGAGTGTGGCATAGTGAGTTAGTGTGGCAGAGTGAGTTAGAGTGTGGCAGAGTGAGTTAGAGTGCGGCAGAGTGAGTTAGAGTGCGGCAGAGTGAGTTAGAGTGCAGCAGAGTGAGTTAGAGTGTGGCAGAGTGAGTTAGAATGTGGCAGAGTGAGTTAGTGTGGCAGAGTGAGTTAGAGTGTGGCAGAGTGAGTTAGTGTGGCATAGTAGGTTAGAGTGTGGCAGAGTGTGGCAGAGTGAGTTAGAGTGTGACAGAGTGAGTTAGAGTGCAGCAGAGTGAGTTAGAGAGTGGCAGAGTGAGTTAGAGTGCAGCAGTACAAAGGAGTACAAAGGAAATCAAGCAACAACAGATCTAGTGACCCTTCTAGGTTGCTTGTCCTCCAAAACACTGAGGATCAAGTGTCCAAACAGTGGTTTAGAGTGGGGAAGGGAACATTGGAAAGGGAATTACTGCCCTGGAACTAATGTCCGTGGCAGGATTAGGAAGTTAGTAGGGAACAGATGGGTTAGTAACTGAGGGGGGGATAAAATAAAGTTATTCATTTACAAACGCAGTCAGTCGCGGGTTTGATGCGAGATATTTGTCTAGGTGAAGTTTAAATGAATCAACGGTGATGCAGTCTATAACGTTTCGTTTCGGGGAAGCCCATTCCACAAGTTGACAACTCGATTGAAGAAGAAATTCTTAGATTCGTGTGAGTTAAAAGATTTACCAATAATTTTGCAACCGTATCCCCGCGTGTAATTGGATTGGTCGATAGTGAAGTACTTACTAGAGTTCATATTGTCGATGCCTTTGATGATTTTGAACACTTGAATTAAGTCACCTCTTAATCTGCGCTGGGTTAAAGGAAATAGACGCTCTAAGACGCTCTTCGTATGGTTTGTTCTTTAGGCTAGGTATCATTTTGGTAACTCTACGTTGAACTCGTTCTAGCTTGTTTATATCTTTTTGGTAATAAGGGCACCAGGATTGAACGCAGTATTCCAGAAGAGGGCGGACTAAGGTATTGTAAAGGGTTAGGATAACTTCTTTGGATTTATGCTCAAATGACCTGCCTATAAAGCCAATTATTTTGTTTGCCTTCTTAACAACTTCTGAACATTGTTGACTCGGTTTTAGGTTACTCGATATTGTTACTCCCAGATCGGTTTCTCTGTTTACATTCTTAAGCTGAGTGCCATTCATCGAATAGTTTGCTTTCTCATTTAGGTATCCGATATGTAGTACTTTACATTTATCCGCATTGAAACTCATTTGCCAAATTTGGGCCCAACATGACAATTTATCTAGATTGTGTTGCATATCGTCAACTTGTTCTTTTGAGAGTACGCTATTTGCAATTTTTGTATCGTCAGCAAATTTTGAGATTGTACAGGTGAGACCCTCATCTATGTCGTTGATGTAAATTAGAAAGAGAATTGGTCCTAGTACCGATCCCTGGGGTACCCCGCTACTTACATTGGTCCATTTAGATGCCTTACCGTTTATGACTACTCTTTGCTTTCTGTCGCTGAGCCAATTTTCTATCCATTTCAACACACCGTCTTGTATTCCATGCGCTTTTAGTTTTAGCAGTAAACGTTTGTGGGGAACTTTGTCAAAGGCCTTTTGAAAATCAAGGTATATAATATCTACAGCTTTACTCTCATCGTAGAGGTTGAGGATATCGTGGAAGAAGTCTAAGAGGTTTGTTAAACAGGAACGTTTTTTACGAAAGCCGTGTTGAGTATCTTTAAGTATGTTATTTTCCTCTCCAGTGAGTGAGAGTGTGGCAGAGTAAGCTAGAGTGTGGCAGAGTGAATTAGAGTGTGGCATAGTGAGTTAGAGTGTGGAAGAGTGAGTTAGAGTGCGGCAGAGTGAGTTAGAGTGTGGCAGAGTGAGTTAGAGTGTGGCAGAGTGAGTTAGAGTGCGGCAGTGAGAATGTGGCAGAGGGAGTTAGAGTGTGACAGAGTGAGTTAGAGTGTGGCAGAGTGAGTTAAAGTGTGGCATAGTAAGTTAGAGTGAGTTAGTGCGGCAGAGTGAAGCAGAATGCGGCAGAGTGAGTTAGAGTGCGGCAGAGTGAGTTAGAGTGCGGCAGAGTGAGTTAGAGTGTGGCAGAGTGAGTTAGGGTATGGCAGAGTTAGTTAGAGTGAGTTAGAGTGTGGCAGAGTGAAGCAGAGTGAGTTAGAGTGCGGCAGAGTGAGTTAGAGTGTGGCAGAGTGAGTTAGTGTGGCAGAGTGAGATAGTGTGCGGCAGAGTGAGTTAGAGTGCGGCACAGTGAGTTAGAGTGTGGCAGAGTGTATTAGAGTGTGGCATAGTGAGATAGAGTGCAGCAGAGTGAAGCAGAGTGAGTTAGAGTGTGGCATAGTGAGTTACAGTGCTGCAGAGTGAGTTAGAGTGTGGCAGAGTGAGTTAGAGTGTGGCATAGTGAAGCAGATTGAATTAGTGTGGCAGAGTGAGTTAGAGTGCGGCAGAGTGAGTTAGAGTGCGGCAGAGTGAGTTAGAGTGTGGCAGAGTGAGTTAGAGTGTGGCATAGTGAGTTAGAGTGCATCAGAGTGAGTTAGTGTGGCAGAGTGAGTTAGAGTGTGGCAGAGTGAGTTAGAGTGTTGCAGAGTGAGCTAGAGAGTGGCAGAGTGTGGCAGAGTGGGTTAGTGTGGCAGAGTGAGTTAGAGTGCAGCAGAGTGAGTTAGAGTGTGGCAGAGTGAGTTAGTGTGGCAGAGTGAGTTAGAGTGTGCAGAGTGAGTTAGAGTGTGGCAGAGTGAGTTAGTGTGGCAGAGTGAGTTAGAGCATGGCAGAGTGAGTTAGAGTGCGGCAGAGTGAGTTAGAGTGTGGCAGAGTGAGTTAGAGTGTGGCAGAGAGAGTTAGAGTGAGGCAGTGTGGCAGAGTGCGGCAGAGTGTGGCAGTGAGTTAGAGTGTGGCAGAGTGGGTTAGAGTGAGTTAGAGTGTGGCTGAGTGAGTTAGAGTGTGGCAGAGTGAGATAGAGTGTGGCAGAGTGAGTTAGAGTGGGTTAGAGTGTGGCAGAGTGAGTTAGAGTGTGGCTGAGTGAGTTAGTGTGGCAGAGTGAGTTAGAGTGTGGCAGAGTGGGTTAGAGTGTGGCAGAGTGAGTTAGAGTGAGGCAGAGTGAGTTAGAGTGTGGCAGAGTGAGTTAGAGTGTGGCTGAGTGAGTTAGAGTGTGGCTGAGTGAGTTAGAGTGTGGCAGAGTGAGTTAGAGTGTGACTGAGTGAGTTAGAGTGTGGCATAGTGAGTTACAGAGTGGCAGAGTGAGTTAGAGTGTGGCAGAGTGAGTTAGAGTGTGGCAGAGTGGGTTAGAGTGTGGCAGAGTGAGTTAGAGTGAGGCAGAGTGAGTTAGAGTGTGGCAGAGTGAGTTAGAGTGTGGCTGAGTGAGTTAGAGTGTGGCAGAGTGAGTTAGAGTGTGACTGAGTGAGTTAGAGTGTGGCATAGTGAGTTACAGAGTGGCAGAGTGAGTTAGAGTGTGGCAGAGTGGGTTAGAGTGCGCAGAGTGGGTTAGAGTGCGCAGAGTGAGTTAGAGTGTGGCAGAGTGAGTTAGAGTGTGGCAGAGTGAGTTAGAGTGTGGCAGAGTGAGTTAGAGATTGGCAGAGTGAGTTAGAGTGAGGCAGAGTAAGTTACAGTGCGGCAGAGTGAGTTAGAGTGTGGCAGAGTGAGCTAGAGTGTTGCAGTTAGTTAGAGTGCGGCAGAGTGAGTTAGAGTGCGGCAGAGTGAGCTAGAGTGTGGCAGAGTGAGTTAGAGTGTGGCAGAGTGAGCTAGAGTGAGTTAGAGTGCGGCAGAATGAGTTAGAGTGCGGCAGTGAGCTAGAGTGTGGCAGAGTGCGCTAGAGCGCGGCAGAGTGAGTTAGAGTGTGGCAGAGTGAGTTAGAGTGTGGCAGACTTAGTTAGAGTGTGGCAGAGTGCGTTAGAGTGAGTTAGGGCTGCTATCACTGACCTATCGCGTGGTTTCTCGCCAGACCTCGAATAAATTTACGGAGACAGGGCCTGGGGGGAGGGAGGGCAGAACGTGTAGGCTGAGAGAGAGAGAGAGAGAGAGAGAGAGAGAGAGAGAGAGAGAGAGAGAGAGAGAGAGAGAGAGAGAGAGAGAGAGAGAGAGAGAGAGAGAGAGAGAGAGAGAGAGCGAGCGAGCGAGCGAGCGAGAGCGAGAGCGAGCGAGAGCGAGAGCGAGCGAGAGCGAGAGCGAGCGAGAGCGAGAGCGAGCGAGAGCGAGAGCGAGCGAGAGCGAGAGAGAGCGAGAGCGAGAGAGAGCGAGAGCGAGAGCGAGAGAGAGAGAGAGAGAGCGAAAGCGAGAGAACGAAAGCGAGAGCGAGAGAGAATGAAAGCGAGAGCAAGAGCGTGAGGGAGAGAGAGAGACCAACCCAAGAAATCCAATAGAAAGAAATAGAACCCCTGGAAAGAAAAATACGAACTAAAAAGGAAAAACATAATACGAGATTAATAGAGAAATAAAAAGCAAGAAAAGAAAAGTTGTGGAAGAAAAGCCGAACCAGGGATATTTTTCCGTCTTTGTTTTTTTGTTTAGTGCTATTTTTTTTTAAATAATTACAAAACAAATCTATTTTAATCCGGGTATAATCTCGCATTGGATTTAATGTTGATAATTTACAGAATATTAAGGAATATATATGCTTAATAATAATAATAATAATAATAATAATAATAATAAAGAATAATACAGATAATATACTACTACTACTACTAATAATAATAATAATAATAACAATAATAATAATACCAAGATAATACCACACGTAACACCGAATATATCTGCAGGAAATAAGCCTGAAAATTGATCCTCGAAAAATGGCCCCCGCAACAAAAATAAAAATAAAATAAAAAATAAAAAAAAATAAAAAAAAAAATAAAAAAAAAGAAGATCCGATTACGCATTTCTTCTCTGTTGTCTGGCTAGTATTAGACGATTTTATTCAGAGTAGGAAGGGCATATGGAAGTCTGAGGGTTAATTGAGATAGGCTTTACCCTGATATTTCCCACAGATCCTTCCCAAATTGCATGAAATCTTCCAATGACAGGCAGAATAAACTGGTAAAATGCGCCATAATCTTCAAAGGCTTAAGGGGAGACTGGCCATTTGTTTGGCCTATTAATTCATTTATTCATATATTTCTTTAGTTTCCTCCCTAGACCTCCATCAAGCTTAGAAAAACACCCCCTAGACCCCCTTCAAGATACATTTGTAAATTTTTCGGTAGAAAAATGCGGTTCCTCTTAAAATTGCAGGCTCGCTATCGCTCGCCAGGAAGAAATCGACACCTAAATGGCACACAAGGTCATAAATTTGACAACGAAATGGAGCGAAAGGTGTTAAAATCGCCAAACTAATGGGCCGAACGTCTTATAATCTCAAAATTAGTGGGGCTAAACATTAGGGAGAAAGTGGTCCAGAAAAACGGCCTGCTTCCCCTTAAGAAACATAAATAATGAAAAATCAGGCCAATCAAACAATTATACAAGAAACTAGTAGAGCCGATCAAGTAAGAGACTGAACAATGACAATAAAGTAGACGTGCCGCTTTGCCCAAAATCAAAATGGCATACCCAACTCTGCAATGGGTCACCGTTATCACTACTAGTCACTATCACCATTACTATCATCACTACTACTACTTTCACCATCACCATCATCCCCACTGTTACTACCATCACTTCTAATGTCAACTAAACTAAACTAACGTAATCTAACTTAACCTAGCAAATGCGGGGCGACTTGTTTTCGGGGCGTCATCTCCAGTAACCATCACCAACATCACCAATACTTTCAACATCATCACTACTACTATCTCCATCATCTACTACCATCATCACTGCTACTATCACCACCATTATCACAACTACTTTCACAATCACGACTGTTTGGGGGGGGGGGGGTGAAACCATATTTTTGACCTAAAATCATAACTATAGCACAAATTCATTTTTTTTTTTTTAATTACCGTCGCATTCACGCACCGAATGTTCGTGTGAAGTTCGGTAAAAATCCGTTGAACGGTCTAGGAGGAGCTATCAGACAGACAGACAGACATTTCGGCCAGCATGTACCACTATACGGGGGCGGTACCACTCTACGGGGGCGATACCACTGCTTACGCAGAGTTGATAAAATACAAAATATGTATGTCTATATAAGTATTACACTCTATTCATAATTGGCTATTTGTGTGTCTGTTTAGCTTTCCGTAAGTAACTCTTCATCACTTGCATAATCTCTCTCTCTCTCTCTGTGTTGCTGCTAGGGTATATAAGGTCAGGTAGGGGTCAGTAGGGGTCACATCTACCGTACAACTATCAGACTGTCACCACAGGTCAAGCTATAGTATTTCTGTACCTCATAATAGTCACCTTCCCCATAACTGATATTCCAATCATATATATATCTTTCCCTCTTCCTATGACTTAAATTGCTTCAAACTCCGTGTGTCCAGGCATTTTGGCTAGAACGTCCCTTGATTTTGGCCCTGTCACTCTTTCAACTATGGGGGAGGCACTCGCTATAGGCAGTTCTGCCTTTTGTCTCCCTCAATCACATAGAAAAAAAAATATATATATATGCAGTATATAATTATATATATTATAATGAAAATTCTAATAAGTACAGTACTGACCTAAAATGATGTACCATTATAACGTAAACCATTGAAACATTACGTGTATCGTTTTTGTTACACCTGAACACACAGTTTTTATAGTGTGTCTAGCCTGTATATACGCCATATAATATAGTTAAGGACTCAAATGGCATACACAGGCAATATATTATTTTAGAATGGCAAACAAATTGCAGCTAATCCGCAATGTTCCCAAATTGTGTTATGTACCATAGTAAATACTCCAGGACACAGCCAAACGCACCCATCCAACACACTCTATACTCACATCCACCGATGACTGTAAATCCCTACAATCTTGTTATTAAGTGGCTATGACAAAGTTGACAATTGCCTTTATTTCCAAGCTGATCAAAGGGGTGGGGGGTAGTGTTTACTTATATGTATATTTGTCTATCCCCAAGATCCCTTTTCGAGATAAATTTGTGCATTTTTCGGTAAAAAAAACGTCCAGGACGGAGGCCGGCTCCTCTGAAATATTAGGCTCGCTAAAAAAAAAAAAATATATATATATATATACCGGTATATATATATATATATATATATATATATATATATATATATATATATATATATATATCTATATATATATATATATATATAGATATATATATATATATAATTATATATATATATATATATATAAATATATATATATATATATATATATTATATAAAACGAAAAAGAAAGAAAAAAAAACGAAAAAAAAAACACGTATAATATAAAACAAAATAATATAAGCAAATGAAACAATCCTCCAACCATTATTCATCATGGTACGTCTTTCATAAACTGAGTCAAATTACCTAGTATAAATAATAATACATAATACACCTTCAACAACATATTCAACAGTTTGTTTGTATTTTTACTCACATAGAACAATAATTTTCCATTTTAGTATTATTATCTTTCCTTCAGCCACGGGAAATAGCATTTTAGTGTTATTTACTTTATCAACTTAATGTTCAGCTCACAAAGCACAATATTTCTAGTATTTATTTTTCTCTTTAACTTTCCACCTGTGGAAAGTTAAAATTCTGACAGTATTGAGTGAATATATCTATAATGTTCTGTGTATATAAAGTTAGTTCTATTTAGTTTCAGATTAATTTCTTATAAAAATTATTCACTGGCTTTTGGCTCTGCGCGTGCTTGTTATTGTGTCCTCAAAACTTTACTTTCAATAATAATTACATACGTGAATAAATTAATAAATATTAAACATAATATATATATATATATATATATATATATATATATATATATATATATATTATACCGTACATATTACCCCGCCAATGGGGAGCCACCTTGCCGTGGTGGTGGGGCTTGAAGCGGGGTCGTTGGTGTCACTCTCTTTAGGGCAGGGATTCAATCGGCGTCGTGGACAAAGTGCCCCCCCCCCCCCCCCCCCCGTCGTCATTGGGGTAAGCGGAACCTCCCGGTGACGAAGTTTTTCGTGTTCCCATTTTTGGTTTTAATTTTGCGGAGGATTTCCTCCCTATTTTAACTAAATTGTGCCGGCTAGACTCGAGAGCCTTCCCTCGCTGAGTCTGGAGTACTGGCTCCTCTCCGTTTACAGGGGCCATGGCGGTCTAGCTCACCGCCCGAGGGGGCTGGTCCCGGGAGCGACGACGTGGTTGCCTGCGTTGATGCCCCTGGGGTCGCCCATCAGTGGGGACCGGTCTCGGTTCCAGGGGTCCGTTTTCCCTTCCTGGTGGGTTTCCTGGCTTCTGTCCGGCTGCCCTCCATTACGCACAGATTGGGGATGATTACAATTAACTTTGCCCTCGGTCTCAGTATAGCGGTTTTGCCTAAGCTTGGCCTTTCTGTGCGTTTTGGTGCTATCCCCCCTAGTCTAGGGGGGTAGGGTATGAGGATGAGCCCCCTGGAGACCTGCCCCTGTTTGCGCCACCGGTATAGAGGCTGGGGCTCCCTGACTCACGACGGAGGGTTCTCTGTTGGCCCTTCTGGTATGTTCTTTATTTATTGTTTTGTTTCCTATTTTTCTTTTTCTTTTTCTTTCTTTTTTTTCCCTCGGTTATATTTTTCTTTCTTTTTTGATTTCCGATAAAATTAAAATAGAATATTATTATTATTAAAATAGGGATTCGCACCAAGCCTAAAAAGACTATGTGGCACCAAAAGAAACTTTGTGGGAGAAAAAAAAACAAACATCGGAGGTGTTGTGGGGCTGGGCGCAATACGGAGTAGAGGAGAAGAAGACTAGGAAACACTAATTAAAGAAGCTGAAGGAGACGGGTATGGAGGAGAAACCGCATAAGATGTGGGAGGGAGAAAGAGGGGGACTCTCCAAGCAGATCGGCTAAGACAAGGGGGCGATTAAGGGAGGATATGAAGGGGAATGCCTGCCGTCGGGCATTGGAGAAACGCGGACAGTCGATCAGGAGATGCTGGACAGACACTGGAATATGGCAGCAAGGACAGAGCGTGGGGACATCACAGGACATCAAATGACCATGCGTAAGCCTGGTGTGGCCGAGCCGAAGACGGGCTAGAGCGGTCTCCCATCGACGATTGCGATGAGAGGAAGACTTCCAAGGTAGGACGGAAGGTTTGACAGAACGCAGTTTGACATCAGACACCCTCATGGAGGTCCATTCGTCCTGCCAGCGCTGATGTAGTAATTGAGTAACACGCGGGAAGTAATCAGATGCAGGAATACGTCGTGGCACGAGGCGGTGAGAGGTAATAGCAGAGCGGGCGAAAAAATCAACCCGCTCATTGCCAGGCACTCCAACATGACTCGGGACCCAACAGAAAGACAGGGACTTCAATTTAGTAGCGATGCGGAACAACCATTCTTGAATCTCCAGCACTAAGGGGTTAACAGCGGGAAGAGACTGAATACTCTGAAGAGCACTAAGGGAGTCACTAAAAATTACAAAGGTATGCAGGTGTGAACAAAAAATAGTACGTAGGGCAAATAAAATAGCAAATAACTCAGCCGTAAAGACACTAGCACATGATTGGATGTGACGTTGGAAGGTCCGGTCCGGGAACACAACCGCAAACCCTGTACCGGCGGAGGTCTTGGAACCATCAGTGTACACTGGAACGGCTGAAGAGTGGCGTAGCATATGTTCCGCAAACTGAGCATAAAGCAACTGTGGGGTTGAAGAGGCCTTAGAGGGGGGGAGGGCAGCTGTACAAACGGTAGGGCGAGGGAGTAGCCATGGGGGGAACTCAGACTGTCGGAGGGGTAGCACCGATGGAATGGGAAAAGAGAAGGAGGCTAGCAAAGCAGAGACCCGACCGGGGAACGAAGTAGCAGACACTGATGGGGCTAAGCCGGAAGCCGTGGGAGGAAAACCAGCCAAACTGTGTTGCAGAAGGCGAAGATGACATCGAAGGGTCAGTTTATCCCGCCTGGATGACAGCGGTGGGACACCTGATTCAGCATAAAGGCTAATAACCGGAGTAGAGCGAAAATCCCCTAGCGACAAGCGCAGACCGTGATGGTGAAGGGAGTCTAGGCGCTTAAGGTTTGTACGCGCAGCGGAGGCATATACCTGGCAGCCATAATCGATCTTGGAGAGAATAAGCGTTGTATGGAGGCGCAGAAGAGTCGTCCGGTCCGCACCCCAAGACAAGTGGCTAAGGGTTTGTAAGAGTTGAAGCCGTCGGGTGGTGGAGGTCAGTAACGAAGTAATGTGCGGGTACCATGTCAACCGAGTATCGAAAATGAGACCTAAGAATGGAGCTGAGGACCTGTAAGACAGAGGGCGGTTATACAACGTAAGAACAGGATGCGGGACTGTATGACGTTTTGTGAAGATGACGGCACAAGATTTCGAGGGCGAAAACCGAAAACCATGGGCCGTAGCCCACTGCGCAGCTGCATCAATGGCCTTCTGCACGAGATTTTGTAGGGCAGCGATATCCAAACCCACAGAGTAAATAGCGAAGTCGTCCACATACAAAGAAGCACGGACACCAAGAGGGAGAGAAGAAATAATACCATTAATAGCTAGGATAAAAAGGATGGTACTAAGAACACAACCCTGTGGGACACCGTCGTGTTGGGGGTATGTTCGTGAGAATGTATTCTGAAGCTTGACTCGGAAAGTACGATCACGGAGAAAATTCCTCAAGAATACCGCCATGTTGCCAGACACACCAGAACGTAAAAGGGTATGAAGGATGTTGTATTTCCAGGCAGTATCATACGCTTTTTCAAGATCGAAGAATACAGCTAAAACCGACTTAGTGTCCGAAAAGGCATCGCGGATAGAAGTCGCCAATCTCAATAATGGGTCCAAAGTACTACGGCCCTTGCGAAAGCCATATTGAAAAGGTGACGGATGCCTCTTGATTCCAGGAGCCACATTAAGCGGGAGTGAACCATGCGTTCTAATAATTTGCCTACACAATTGACCAGGGCAATGGGACGGTAATCTGCTGGTGCATGGCCCGACTTACCCGGCTTAAGGAATGGGAGAAGGATGGCATGTCTCCACTCAGCCGGAAAAAAGCCTGTGGACCACAGACGGTTGTAGATGGATAAGAGAAAGCCAAGCGCAGGTGGAGATAAGTGCTTCAGCATCAAGTAATGGACACCGTCAGGGCCTTCACATGTATCCTTACAGGCTCCCAGGCTAGACTCAAGCTCAGCCCGGGAGAAGGGGGCATTGAAAAACTGATCAGATGATAAGGCGAAGTCAAGTCGCTTAAGTTCAGAACGGCGTTTATGCATCTGGAAGGAGGGCGGGAGATGGGAGCCAGTGCTAACATCACTGAAATGTTGTCCCAACATATTGGCCACCAGAGACGGATCGCCCACAATGCCAGTGTTGGTATGGAGGACTGGGGCCGGTGTAGGCGCATGCTTCCCTGCAATCTTCCTGACGCGAGCCCAGACTTGCGGAACAGGCGTATCTGCGTTGATAGTAGAGGCATACGACATCCAGCTAGATTTTTTTGCAGAGCGGATTGTACGACGGAAGACGGCATTAGCCTGTTTGAAAAGAGTATACGCATCCCACTCATATGGAGAGACTTTTTTCCGACGGAAACTCTTCCACTTGGCTCTTTTATTGCGTAAAGCCGAAGTGCACTGAGCAGTCCACCACGGTACACACTTAGAAGACATACTCCGAGTGGTGCGTGGAATACAAGTATAGGCAGCATGGAGCACAAACATCAGGAAACTAGTAAGCATGGCATCAGGGTCCGGGAAAGCAGGGGCCGGATTAGGCGGAACGGCGAGATCAGCGAAAGATGACCAGTCGGCACGATCGAAACACCAACAGGGAGGGCGCGGCACTGGGGAGTAAGACGTAGGGGAGAGGACAATCGGGAAGTGGTCAGTCGCACAGTAATCATTAAAGACCTTCCAAGTAAAATCCAAGGATAGTGTAGGGGAACACAGAGACAAGTCAATACAGGAGAAGGTACGGGTGCCGCTATCAAAATGCGTAGAAGAACCATTGTTTAAAAGAAGTAAATCGTGTGTACGAATCAGAGCCTCAAGGGAACGACCTCGTGTATTAACGGTAGAGTCACCCCACAGGGAATGCCTGCAATTAAAATCCCCTAAAAGGAGGAAAGGTGGAGGTAATAGAGAAAGGATCCTGTTTAATTCTGGAACATCGATCGGGATCGAGGGTATAAAGGTATATGGAAACTACTGTAAGCCAGCGTGAAAGGAACACTCTGGCAAGCGTGCATTTAAGAGAGGTACGGATAGTTAACGGAGACACTGGGACATCATGATGTACGAGGAGGCAAGTAGCATACTGGGATTGGGGAGAACTTATATAGGAGTAAAAAGGTATTGGGGAGGGGGCATTAGATAAACGCGATTCTTGTAAACTAATAACAAGTGGGCTAAACCTAGAGATAAGGTAACGAAGATCAACACGATGCGCTGCAAAACTACGAATGTTCCATTGTAAAATGGACATTAAAAAGACAAAAAAGAATAAAAAGAAGACGCGTACAAGAGGGAAGAAAAGACGTACACTATATACAACATATTTACAAAATACAGTTAACACCGTGGGTGGAAAATATAGCCAAGAGAGGCTAACGATGGGAAATAATAGCAGGAATTGGAGAAGACGTTGAAGGGGAAGACTGGAAACCGGGGGGCATAGGGAGGTCTAACAGAGAAAGAGGAGAGGAAGGAGGAGGGCCGGAAGAGGTAGGAAGGACGGACGGCGGGTGGGAAGAGAAGGAGGGGGTAAGGGCAGGAGAAGGAAGAGGGGGAGGGTCAGGAGGAGGAAGAGGAGGGGGGCCCGGAGGAAGGCCAGAGGGGGGAGTGGAGGAAGAGGACGGGGCAGGGGAAGGCGGGAGAGGGGTTGGGGGGAGAGAAGAGGGGGTAGGATGAACTTCAGCATGAACAGTGGAAGGTGGTGGGTGGGAAGAACGGATAAATTCATCAATCTTAGGTAGGGTTTCGTAGGAGAAATCTAGGGATGCAGTGACGGGAGGAGGAGGAGACTGGACGGAGAGAGGAGAAAGGGAAACAGAAGGAGAAGGAGGCGACTTCTTCTTCTTCTCGCAGGGACTTGAGCTCCGCACATCACGGAGACCACCCTTACGTTTAAAAGAGGAAGCGGGCGAGGAAGAACGGAGCACAGGAGCCCGTTTGGTAGAGGAGAAGGGAAGTTTAGAGCGAGTAGGAGATTTGGGGCGACTAGAAGAGGAAGATGACGGAGACAGGGGGGGAGGCTTGGAACGGTGAGAGCGTTGAGGGAGACTAGAAGAGGAGGAACAAGGAAGAGAGCAAGATGAAGGGGCAGAAGTAGGAGAAGGACTGAGAACAGAGAAAGTGTTAGACAAAGGGACAGAAAAGGAAGAGACGGAAGGACGAACGGAGGAGACAGAAGAGGAGGAAGGAGAAAATCCGGGAGAAGCACCGGTAGAAGGAAGGGAGGCAGATGACGAAACTGGTGCGACCGGGGGGACGGAGGGAGCGGAGGCGGTGGAAGGAACCGAGGAACCAGAAAAAGGGGGGGGCGTGGTAGAGGGAGGCGAAGAAGAGGAGGGAGGAGACAGAGTCTTGGAAAATGACTGAGGGGTGAAGCCCAAGCGACGAGCCTCTTGGCGGGCTGCGGTGAGCGTAAGGCCGTGTCTCGCTTTGAGGACAGCAACCTGACTCGAACAGATGAACGGGGCAAATCTTAGAGTCGGCCGAATGAGACCCGCGGCAATTAAGGCAGAACTGGGACGTTGACTGGCATTCACCAACGGCATGTCCGGACTGCGCACAGCGCGGGCAGAGCGGGCTCTCAGCGGCTGTACGGTAGAACTTCGCCGGGTGGCCGAAACACCAGCAGCTGCAACACTGGAGTGGACGGGGAAGAGACGCAGTCACAGGGAGGCGAGTACCACCGACAATAACATGGACAGGAAGGGAAAGTCCATCAAAAGAGATCTTGGCAATGTTAGCGGGATGGCGGCGAAGGTCGCGAGGAGGGATAGTGTAGCATACCACACTAACCACCTTGTGGTCTTGAGCGACAACGATGTCCTTGACGAGGTCGGCGCAATCCGCGAATGGACGACCCCCGAGACGGATGGAAGCGGGGATCAGGACAGTCCCTGTACAGGAGTTGAGTCGTTGATCTTTTTGAGCCGGGATGGGGGTGCCAGAACAATCGACGAAAGAGGACATAGCAGTAGCCTGAAGTTCGTTTTGGACGGTAACAAGACGGGAGGCATCATGGCGGGAGTGGAAGGTGACGTCCTTTCCCACCTGTTGAAGGAGACGCAGGTGGAAGAGGAGGTCATCACCGGCTAGAGGCGCAGAAGCAGGGATGGAGAAAAACTTAGTAAAGGAAGGAGGTGCAAAGAGAGAGGACAGAGGGAGGACAGAGGAGCGAGGACGAGAAGAGGACGAAACTGGAGAAGAAGAGGAAAGAGAACGAGGGAGGGAGGGCAGAAAAGGGTCGAGGGTGACAAGACTAGAGGGAGAAGAGGGAGAAGAGGAAGACTCAGAAATAACTACAGGAGAGGAGATGAAATCCTGGGTAGCGGAGGGTGGAGAAAGACATGACGAAGACGGAAGGGTAGTAGAAGGATCCGGAACGGTAATGGACGAGAGGGACGAGCGACGACCGAGGGATATTTCAGCGGGCCGGTCGAGAGCACCCAAAACCATCCCCGACTCACCGTGCTCCCACGGTGAACCGGACGGACAGCCAGACAACAGACCCCCAAGTGGCAGGCTGCATGCCACAAGGGGCTCACTCACCGGAACCACTAAAGCAGAAGCCATAAACAGGGAAGAACAGGGAAAAAAGCATAAGTCGTCACCATAGCAAGAGAAAAGGGGGTAAAGCATGGAAGAAGATACTGCGGTTACCAGGTGCCCCTGGCAACGAAAGGGAGAAAGACCTCCGCAGGGCCACGAAACCCAGAATGCGGCCAATTGAGATGGGACAGGTCTCAGCTTTGAGCTAGGGACCTTGTACAACCCGGGCATTTGTCCTGCAGCTTTGTCCCACGGAGAACGGGGCCGGCGTAGTCACCTGACACACTCACTGGGAAGAGAGAAGAGAGTCAGAAACCCCAAAGCAACCCTATAGTGCCTATCCTCCAGCATCGAGCCTTGCGAGCCCTGTCGCCAGGCGGACTCTGCCAACTCAGCAGTGATCAGAGACACCAAGGCGAAGCCCTAAGGAAACTAGAACCTCCGAAGCAGTTAAAGAGAAAGGAAGGAAGCAAACAGGGAAGTCAACCGGAAGGGAAGGGAGGGACGGGACCACAAAAGTTCAAGGGTGGGAGACCGGCCTCTGATGGCAGCCCCAGGAGAAAGCGGAAGAGGGAAAAACGAAAACTAGAAAGGAGGAGAAAGAAAAGGACATGACAAAATTAGTTGGAGGTGATAGGGAGAGCGGTCAAGAACCTTGGCCGCTCCACCTACAAGCCCGGAAGCCCCCAAACGGCGGCAACGAGTCATGTGGCAAGGGGGAAAATAGAATAGTAAAAACAACTAGGGTCATCATGGATCAGCCATGCAAACCTCCTCCCCTGGATCCAGCTTTGGCGCCCCCGGTACTTGACCTTTGCATTCCCCTGGACTCTCCATCTGACCTTCCTCTGCCCTCTGAGTCTACCACCTTGGACACCTCCCCTCCGAGTTGTTCCGAGTCTGATGCTCTCTCACGCTCTGATACTAAATTACCTGCTTCTACGACTAAGGATTCCCATCTTCCATCTGTGGACCCTACAATGGCCCCTGTTCATATCGACTCTCCACAGAGCCCAACTACACCTGCCGCTCATGATTTAAATGTCCCTCCCCTTTCCCAAGATAAGAGAGACCCTCCTTGTGTTGAGTCTCCTGTTCAAACCATAGACCTTGGCATGCCGGGTTCTCTTGACACGCCCTGTTCCTCAGCACTACCCGTTAACCGACTTACAGTTTCCACTGACCACCTGCAGAGTGACACCAGTGTTGGTGACCCTTCACCTCCCATCGACACTGTTTCTCCACCATTTCAGCCGATTGTTAGTTCAGCCACTACCTTCACCTCACTTGTTGCAACTCTGGAGCCTCACATGCCTCATTCCGGCCCCCAACATCGGCGGAAACCTCGGCGTCAGTTTGTCCCCAATGCCACCCTCCGGCACTTCGATTCACTTTTTGGCGATGATGACTGGCCGCGTTTCCTCGTCATACGACCGGCTTCCTACATCTCGGGGGCTAAGTTAGAGAACCTCCTCCTCTCGGCGCATGCAACTTCGGACTTATCGTTCCGTGAGACTGGTAATAATGATTGGATTGTGGAAACCACTACTCGTGCCCAATCTGAGACATACCTATCTCTTACTACCTTGGACGATATCCCTGTTACTGTCACGAAACATAATGACCTCAACTACATCCTCGGTACTGTTGTTCTACCCTCAACTTATGACCATGACGGACTTCCTGATAAGTCGACCCTCCTGTCGTCGTTGCGCTTGCGTTATCCAAATGTGCACGACGTTGGTTTGTATAGTATCCCAAACAAATCCACTCCTTCTCATCCTCTCCGCATAGCTCGCATAAGTTTAGTGGACGTTCCCTCCCACGAGACGTCAGGATCGAAGGACAAAGGCGTGAAGTACGACCTTATGTCCCCAAACCGTTACAATGTACAAACTGTTCCACCTTTGATCACTCAGCTGGTAGGTGTAAGAAGGTTCGGGTGTGTGCCTTCTGTAGCTCCGTTAAACATGCTACCCGTTGGAATTGTGGCACTCCAAAGTGTGTTAACTGTGGCCTTGAACACCATGCTCGCTCAAAGCAATGTGTGTTCTACATGTACAATGCTGAGTTAAAGCTTCTCATTAGTCGGTCAGGCATGTCTGTCAGAGAAGCTAAGCAAGAACTGAGAGTAAGAGATGTTAAAGATCCCTCTAGAGATATGACTTACAGTGCTAGACTTCGTGCACCTACAACTGACGTTTCTCCCGGTAGTCGACGACGTGAGGACAGTGATGCTGTGTTGGATTCACCCCTTCCTAGTCCAGCCACTGTTCCCATCTCCAACCGATTTCATGCACTGAATACTCCTCCCCCTGTTCATGAAGCCTCCACCCCAAAAGCATCCGCGTCCCCTTCACCCGTAACTAATTTTCAATCCTTGCCTCTTGCCCCGTCTCCCTCTACCGATGTTGACAATGTCATGGATTCTACCCCCTCCACCAGTAAACGCCGATCTGATGCTCTACATTCACCCTCCTCAGATCGTCAATCTCCCTCCGTAAAACGTAAGACCCTCACAGCCCGACCTATGCCTCCCAAACCTCAACGTGTCCCTCCTTGCTCTCGCATCTTCCGCTCTGATATGGGTTCTCCGTCCCAGCCTCCCACACTCCACACCCCCTCTATGCCTGCATCCCCCCCGCCTACTCGTCCTCGACCTCACGCACCTATCAATGCTACCGCCTCGGGCTCCCATGCACCCCACTGCGGCTGTCATGACTGCTTTGTGCGTGAGTATCGCCGGATACCTACCCGCACTAAATCCACTGTTGCTGCGTTGATACGCTCCTTTCTCCGTGACCGACGTTTACCAACCCCTGATAACACCGCCTCTCATAACTCTTCGTGCTTATGCGCTTTTCACTTAAAGTCACGTTCAGATCTTTCACACTCCAAGATAGCTACTATCCTCCATGACCTGTCCTCTAATGTGTCTCCCCACCGTCCACGTCGAAACTCCCTGCCTTCTCATGACCCTTCTCCCAGACCCGTTCCTCTTCATCTCCAACAGCCGAACAGTGCTGTTAATTTACGTAACCTGACGTCTCTCACTTAACCTGTTCAATCCCTATATACTACAATGGAATTGTAATGGTCTCTCATCTAGAGTCCATTTTTTTTTTTTTTTTTTTTTTTTTTTTTCTATGTGATTGAGGGAGGCAAAAGGCATAACTGCCTATAGCGAGTGCCTCCCCCATAGTTGAAAGAGTGACAGGGCCAAAATCAAGGGACGTTCGAGCCAAAATCTAGGTGAGATCCAGCGTTTACTCCGTGTCTATAATCCAATGTGTATTTGTTTACAACACATTGGAAATTATGATAAATCCATCACCAACTACCACCTTGCGTGCTGTTCTCTATCCCCTGATAGAGAATATGGCACAGCAATTTATGGCCATCATCGAGTAACTTTTGACTTGTTTCCCATTCATACAAGTTTCCTACAGCACTCTATCCTTACTCTTCATATCCCCGATGGTGACTCTGTTACCATTTGCAATATCTATAACCAACCTGCTTACAATTATAACCTTTCCTTGCTTTCTCAGTTTTTCTCTACACTACCCTCTCCCATCTTACTGTTGGGTGACTTTAATGCCCATAGCCCTATATGGGACCCTACTTCCTCCAACCCTGATACAGCCAGTTCGCAGATTGAACATTTGCTTCTGAACCGTGACCTTTGCTGCCTTAATGAGGCCGACTCACACACTTACTTTTCTGCTTCCTATCATACTTATTTCTCTGTTGATGTCACCCTGTGCTCCACAGCAATTGTTGATAAGTTCGAGTGGCGGGTCTGTGTTGATACGTTCTCAAGCGATTACTTTCCTGTCATCCTGTCTTACTTGCAATTCCGTCCATGTCCTTCGCTCCCTCGCTATAACTTCCACAAAGCTGACTGGGACGTATATGTCCTCCACACCAGACAAATCCCACCTTTTAATCCCTTACGGGATCCTGATGAAACGCATTCATTCCTCGTTCATTTTTTACTAATGCAACTACTAAGTCTATACCCCAGACGACTTCTTCCCCCCTACGTCGTCGAGTCCCCTGGTGGGACAGCACCTTATCTACTCTTGCTAAAAGTAAACATGCATTAGGCCGCCGCCTCGATAGTCTCAATAAACGTTACAATTCTCTATGTTCACGCTTACCTTTACGTGATGACCTTCTATGCCATTCCATCTCGTTATTGATGGATATATGTGCCATCAAACCTCACTACAATCGACTATCAGCTAAATTCCGTCGAGAAGTCATCCGTAGTAGATCCGAATCCTGGAAAACTTATGTCTCCACCATTTCCCCGTCTACCCCGATATCATGCGTTTGGCATAAATTCAGGAATATTAACAGCCTTCACATTGCCCCTCCGCGCCATGCTTTGGTACACGGTGGCCGTACTGTTCACGATCCCCTTGAGATATCGAACCTCTTGGGTCAACATCTTGCCCATGTCAGCAGTAATGAGAGGTTAGACGATAATTTCCGCCACCATAAACTTGAAATGGAGTCGATCCCCCTCGACTTCTCTTCACCAGACACCTTTGATTATAATGCATGCTTTACTATGGATGAATTTGAACATGCACTCTCCAATTGTCCTAACTCCGCTCCTGGCCAAGATAACATAAGTTTTGCCTTAATCACTAACTTAGCCCCCCTTGCTAAATCCTACCTCTTGCAATTTTATAATCAGGTGTGGATCCGTCATCAATTTCCTACCTCATGGAAACATGCTATTGTCGTCCCAATTGCAAAACCTGGAAAAGACCCGAGCTTGCCCTCGAGTTATAGACCAATATCCCTCACCAGTTGTCTTTGTAAATTAATGGAGAAATTGGTCAATACTAGACTTACTTGGTTCCTCCGTCAAAACACTATTCTCACTCCGACCCAATTTGGCTCTCAGAAAGATCGATCTACTCTGGACTCGCTTACGTTATTAGAATCTCATATCAAGCGCGGCTTTGAAAGTAAGTCCATCACCGTCGCCGTTTTCTTTGACATCCAGAAGGCATATGATACCACGTGGCGGCATCCCATCCTGCAACTACTTCATGATAGTGGTGCCCGTGGCCATCTACCTTTTTTTATTTCCAACTTTCTTTCTGATCGAACATTCCAGACTCGAGTGGAGGGAATTCTTTCTAATGTCTTTCCACTCGTCAATGGTGTTCCCCAGGGCAGCGTTCTCAGCAGCAAACTTTTTGCCGCGGCCATAAATAAAGTCATTCAACAATTGCTGCCGGAAGTCCAAGGCAGCCTGTACGTTGATGATTTTACCATCCATTGCACTGCCCGTACCCTCAGACATGCTCAACATATACTCAACATCTCCATCCAACGTGTGATCGCCTGGGCATCTTCAGTTGGCTTTCAGTTTTCGGCTGAGAAAACTAAGGCAATAGTCTTCTTTCGAGACAAACGCTGGCTCCGTGGCCAGTCAATATCGCTTCGAATGGGACCCTCTCAGATTTCTTTCTATCCCAGTGTTAAATTCTTAGGCGTAATCTTTGACCAACATCTCAACTGGAGAGACCATGTTCAGTATACTAAAGGTAAAGGCCTTCGTGCTCTCTCTCTTAGGGGAGGTGTGGTGGAGTGGTCTTGCCACTGGCCTGGTAATCCAAAGGTCCCGGGTTCAAATCCCGATGTATCAATGGGAAGATATTATTGGGATGGAATTTGTGCTGTACCTAGTATCAGTGCATTACCACAAGCCCACCGAAACGTCAATAAAATACCCTCATTGTTCCCTGATTAAATAGCACTGTATGAATATTCCCATATTCAAAATATGCTATAGGGGTGCAATGCCTGGTGAGTTATCTGCTCAACAGGTGGCGTTGTGTGTGTGTAAGTGTGAGAGTCCGAGTGTAGGGGGTCAGACAGTGAAGCACGGGAACGAGGTGGCTTCAGAGATGGGGTCGTTTCGGGCCATGAGTGAGCACCGTGCCTCATGTGAAGGCAAGATGGCAGGTGCTCGTTGTACTCTACGTGCTTCACATGTCTCACTCCCTAGACTGGAACAAGCCCTCACAGGCTTCACTGTTCATTGTAAAGCGGTGAATGTTAAGGCTCTCAGCCTATGCCCGAGAGGAAGTAAGTTGGAATATAGAAAAAAAAAAAAAAAAAAAAAATCAGAAAACTATCCCATACCACTTGGGGTGCCAGACGTACCACTATGTTGATGCTCTACAAGGCGGTGGTTCTTTCCATCCTCGACTACGGCTGCCCCATTTATGGGTCTGCCTCTGCTTCCGTTTTGAAGATGTTGGACCCTGTTCATACGCAGGGTATGCGTCTCTGTACTGGAGCTTTCCGTTCCTCCCCAAATACCTTCGTCTTAGCTGAGAGTGGCGAGCCCCCGCTCTCCCTCCATCGCGATTTAGTTACTATGCGCCGTGCATTAAAAATTAAACATAGTGATTCTCCCACTAATTCCCTTTTCAGTGATATCTTCATTCCCGATCCGTGTCCATCTTCCCCCTCCTTTCCGATTCGTGCTACATTTCTCCTCAACTCTCTTGACTTTCACATTGCTGTTTCGCCGCCTGTTGTCTCCCCTTCCCCCCCATGGGTTATCTCTCTCCCCAATGTTTGCACTCACCTCTCCTTCCTCTCTAAAAGAGATATCCTTTTGTCCCTAGCCATCACTTCCAACACGCACTCGAACACATACGTCGTAAAGGCCCCCATTTTGCCATCTTCACTGACGGGTCTAAGACTGACTCTGGGGTGGGCCTCGCTGCTGTGTCCTCTACTAAGCTCCTTCAGTTTTCTCTCCCGCCCCAAGCCTCTATCTTTACTGCTGAACTTTTAGCTATCCAATCCGCTATTGACATTATACGTGACACCCCTCAACAGCCCTTTATAATTTACAGTGACTCTCGTAGTGCCCTCGAAGCGCTCCGTGCTTATTCGTCCTCCCACGTAATAGTTTTAGCCATACAACACGCTCTCCACGAGATGAGCCTACGTGGATTCCAGGTCCAGTTATGTTGGATTCCTGCTCACATCGGTGTCCGTGGCAATGAAGACGCCGATGCTGCGGCTAAGGATGCTATTTTAATGATCCCTCGCCAGCCCCACCTTCCGTTAGGTGATTGGCTGTCCTTACTCAAGCCTTCTATTCTTTGCACGTGGCAATCTCATTGGGATGCTCTACCCTGCAATAATAAACTCTGTGCAATCAAACCTTCTGTCCGTCCTTGGCCCTCGTCTTCCAGGTCTCACAGGTGTGAGGAAGTTTTACTAACTAGACTTAGGATAGGCCATTCCCGGCTGACTCACGGTTATTTGATGTCCACTCCCCGCACTCCGCCCCCTACCTGCTCCTGTCATTCCCCTCTAACTGTTCGCCACGTCTTTGACTGCCCAGATACTGCCCGTCTGCGTACGGGTTGTTTTGGTACTAAATCATTCACTGACCTTTTATCCGATTCTCAGTCATTTTCCTTCCCCCCCATCGTCCGTTTTTTGTGTCGCCTTAAGCTCCTTTCAGTAATCTGGTCTAATCCTTCGGGCCAGACCTATGAGAGTTCTGTATGGGGCTCAGTGGTCTGGTTAATCTGCTCTACATAACTAACTAACCGTACATATTAAGTATTTCAGTTCCCGGTGATAAACAACATTTCCATTTGACTGCAGGTACTGGCAGGTTATTAACACTATTTGGTCCGTGGGGGGGGGGGGGTCTTTGCGGAATTTGGACCCCCTGTTTTGCTCCATTAGTTTGGAGATTTTAAGACGTTTCAACACATTAGATTGGCGATGATAAGCCGCTTCATCCCATTCAGGATTCGATTATTTTCTGGGCGAGCGATAGCGTGCTTGTAACTTAGAAGAAATTGTCCTTCAGCCGGGATTTTTTTTTTATTGAAAATGCACAAGATTAGTTTGAAGGGGGGTCTGTGCGGTCATTGTATTTAGCTTGAAGGAAGTTTGGGAAGTTATTTTTGTTAGCTTAGATGACAAACTAAGATACATAGCTCGAAAATGTCTAAACAAGCAAAATCACCAATAACACACACTGTACCGGCGACGTCTTTTGCAGTATATTCTGGCGATTAGTAGACGATTTTATTCAGCTTTGGAAGGATCTGTGGTACGGTATCTAAAAGGATCAATTAGGATAGTTAGTAGCCTTTTCAATTGGTTAGAGGTCCTTCCTAAACTCCATAAAATCATCTAATATCTGCCGGAATATAATGAAGAGGACGTCACCGGTACAGTGTGGGATAATAATAATAATGGGACCAAACATCTTAACCCCCCCCCCCCCCCCCCCAAAGAGATAGGATCAAATAGGGTTAAGGTGGGATGGCCCGGTTTTTCTGGCCCCCTTCTCCCTCATGTTTAGCCCCATTGTTTTTGTTTTTTTAGATTTTAAGACGTTCGGCCCATTAGTTTGACGATTTTAAGACTTTACGACCCATTTTGTTGTCAATATTAAGACCTTTTGTGTCATTTAGGTGTCGATTTTTTCCTGGTGAGTGATAGCGATCTTGTAATTTTTAGGAGTAACCGCAGAACATTTTTCTACCGAAAAATGTGCAAATTTATCTTGAAAGGGGGTCTAGGGGGTGTTTTTTACAGCTTGGGAGGAAACTAAACAAAAATAATGAAAACATAAAACACTAATCAAATAAATACGTCCATTTCCCCTTAATACTAATAATATAGATTGT
>CM064548.1:14469870-14512370 GCA_032716605.1 Paralithodes platypus | reverse complement strand
GTGACCTTTTGCGTGCATGATACCTTCCGGGTGCACACATACACACACACACACGTCCATGCATTCGCTAGCACACACACAGCCACTCCCAGTCAGAAGCACAGTAAACAAGATATAAACAAACAAACAACCACACACTTATCTATAAACACACACACACACACATGTAAGCGACGGTGTGTTTATCGGTACAACATTGAATTATGCATGCTTACAAGTACATTTTTCGAAGACCATCTCAACCAGTAGACCATTTCAACCAGTAGACCATTTCAACCAGTAGACCATCCCAACCAGTAACCATCTCAACCAGTAGACCATTTCAACCAGTAGACCATCTCAACCAGTAGACCATCCCAACCAGTCCATCTCAACCAGTAGACCATCTCAACCAGTAGACCATCCCAACCAGTAGACCATCCCAACCCCAAAGAATTAAACCCTAAACTACTTTTTTGCATCAGTCTTTACAAAAGAGGATCTGAACACAATTCTTCCTGACATTTCACTTCATTAAGATAATAAGGACATTCGAAGAAACATACAAATTAGAGAGAAAGACGTAATAAACAGCATAAACAAACTTAAACCTAATTAAATTCCTACCTCGGATAAAATATCCGCACGAGTTCTCAAAGAAATTAAGGACAATATTTCTAAACCTTTAACTCTCCTTTTTAACAAAACAATAAAGAGTGGCATCGTGCCAGACGAATGGAAACTAGCTAATGTAACACCCATCTTCAAAAATGGAAACAAATCCGTACCTAGTAACTATCATGCTATCAGCTTGACTTCTATTATATATATGTAAATTATTTGAAACAATTATTAGAGACAAAATAGTAAATCATCTACAAGAAAAGATTATACAATATTCATAGCAAGTTTTCCAAAACCAGCGTTCATGCTTAACAAATCTCCTAGACTTTTTGTTATTATATTTTCAACAATTACGATGAAAGTAAAGCAGTTGCCATAGTCTACCATGACTTTCAGAAAGCCTTTGACAAAGTTCCCCATAAGCATCTCCTGATAAAAACTAAAGGCTCATGGCATACAAGGGAGCTGTTCCACTGGATCGAAAACTGGCTAACTGGATGAATCCAATGAGTAGAAATAAACGGAAAAGGATCGGACTGGACTAAAGTCACAAGCGATGTATCCCAGGGGTCAGTGCTCGGACCTGTCCTCTTCTTGATTTATATAAATTACATTGATGATGGTCTCTCATGTAGTATTTCAATTTTGCAGATGACACAAAAATAACAACACGGTAGTCTCCAACTCAAATACAATACGGTACATCCAAAATTATTTAGATAAACTGTCTAACTGGGATCAGACCTGGCAAATGAGCTTCAATATCGATTAATGTAAAGTACTGTACATAAATTATTCAATGGGTGGTATTCAACTCAAACTTTTCTAGGAGTAGCAATTACAAAATACTTTAAAATCGGGCCAACAATGTGCTGAAGTAGTAAAGAAATCAAATAAGATTATTGGATTCATTGGTAGATCTTTCGAATACAAATCCGAAGATGTTAATCTCACCTTATATAATTCATTGGTTCGACCTCATCTAGAATACTGCGTTCAATTTTGGTCTCCTTACTATCAAAAGGATATACAAAAACTTGAAAGAGTACAGCGAAGAATAACAAAAATTATTCCCAGACAAAGATATAAGCCATATGAAGAACGTCTAGAAGAATAAAACCTTTTCAGCTTGACTAGGTGCAGACTACGAGGGGATATACTTCAACTATTCAAGATAATTAAAGATATCGACAATATGGATGCACACAAATACTTCACATTCGATTATTCAAATTATATACGAGGAAATGGCTGTAAAATAGTTTGTAAGTCCTTTCCCTCCCATGAAGCAAAGCATTTCTTGTTCAACCAAGTAGTAAACTTATGGAATGGCTTGCCTAGCAATATTATAGACTGCAGCATTGTTGAAACCTTCAAAAATCGTTTAGACAAATATCTCGCTCTTAATCCCCGACTAACTGCATTTACAGATGAATAACAAGACATGCCCACATTACCTCTGTTGGTAGAATAGATATAGTAAGATAGTTCTATTTTCCTGTCGAGTACCATGTCAGTTTATCCATTCTGCATGGAAAAGATATATCCTGTCCCTTCTAAGCCATCATTTCTATCCTAAATAGCAGGATAGGTAGTTTAGATACAAGCAGCCTCGTAAGGATCAGTAGTTCTGTTGTTGCTTGCTTTCCTTTGTACTCCTTTGTAGTAGACCATTTCAACCAGTGTTAACTATACCATTACCAGGTTAAGGGGAAGGTAGTTGTTTTTTCGTCCTCATGTTTAGTCCCATTAGTTTTGAGATTTTATGACGTTCATTCCATCAGTTTGGCAATCTTAATACCTTTCGCCCCATAATTTCTTTGTCACTATAAAGACCTTCCGTGCCATTTAGGTGTCGATTTTATCCTGGCGAGCGATAGCAAGCCTGTAATTCTAGGAGGAAATACCGACAAAAATTATAAATTTATCTAGGGGGTGTTTTTTTTAAACTTGATGGAGGTCTAGCGAGGTTACTATAAAAACATAACTGCATTAATAAATAGACCAAACAATGATCACTACCCCCTTAAAGTCCTAACCTAGCACTAGAGACCTAGACCATTTCAACCGGTAGATCTCAACCAATGTCAAGTAAACCAGTACACATTAAAACCCTAACCCAACCATACAGTAGACCATTTCAACCAGTAGATCTCAACCAGTGATATATAAACCAGGGTTGAGATATAGTACGGATCCATTATTGCAATTACTAAAAATATATTCAGAATATTCCTAAACTAAAAGGTAACATGAGCCGAATGTGTGTTCATGTGATCGTAATCTCGTCGATACAGTGCACTTCACAAACGAATTTTGATGTAATTATGGATTTACTATACTAAAACTTGATGTGTAGAAGTACAAACATATCCATAGACTGCTGTACGACCACGATAACACTGACAAACTGTCGATGGAGTTGCCGCATTCGATGTAACAGAATGTAGAGGTTTCGCACCTATGTGTACATGTAGAAGACAATTTATTATTCTTTAACTTTGATAATGTATACATTTTGAGATTAGTCATAGAATGAGTTATACTAAAGATGAGTGAGTTTTAATATACAGGTACCCAATTATATGTGCTTGCAGCGTGAAGTAGAAGACAAATATTGATAAAATAGTCTCTCGACCGTATTCTCCAAAATGTACATTTGTATATTCTGCTTATTATTGATGTCAACAGACTCAACAGCTCCAACTTCCATATAACATGAAACTCACAAGTGGTCCATTGTGTTACCAAAAGACTCATAAGATTGCCATTCACTTATTTTCAGTGTCCAATATTTGGCTTAGATGCTTACAGGCTTTGACACTACAGTAAATATGACAGATACATACCTTAAAAAAAAAAAAAAAAAAAAAAAAAAAATGGGATATGGCCTGAGTATATAGAATAGAACATATAGAACATACTACTCAACCTCAAGCTCTAAATTGATTATAATAACTTATGAGGAATCGGGCAAAATAAATAACAACATATATTAACCCGCTAACAACAACAACCACGCAAATACCAAATATCAACAACAACATATTAACCAACGACCAGATCAACACAACAACGACGACAACAACAACAAAGACATCAACCTACACAGCTTCAACAAAACAACAACACAAACAACGTCAATACAAATAACAACACATATCAACAACAACACTAACAACAGCGTAAACAAGAACAAAACGTAGAAAACAACATAAAAAAAAAAAAAAAACAGCAAACGTAAACAAAACAACATAAGCAAAATAAAAAACGACGTAAACAATAACAACAGCAACCAAACGAAACAAAACAACAAAAACAACGTAAACAAATAAAAAACGTAAACAAGTACAAGAAATAAACACCCTAAACAAGAAAAAACTCAACAACAACAACAAGGTAAACAAGAGCAACAAGAACAACAACAGTCATCTGCTGCTGCTACACTCCTCATCTTTACTAATCAATATGCAGACCTCTCCCTCCCTCCCTCCCTCCCTCCCGGACTCTCTCTCTCTCTCACACACACACACACTCTCTTGCTCTCTCTCTCTCTCTCTCTCTTTCCTACCCCCTTTCTCTCTCTTTCTCCCTTTCTCTTTTCACTTGTGCTCTCTCCCTCTCTCCTTTCTCTTTCCTCTTGTGCTCTCTCTCCCTCTCCTTTCTCTTTCTCTTTCCTCTTGTGCTCTCTCTCTCTCTCTCTATCCTTTCTCTTTCCTCTTGTGGTCGCCCCCTCTCTCTCTCCCTCCGTATGTGTGCGAATATGTGCGAATGTGTATTACGTACACACAACACACACACACACACACACACTTACTCGCTTTCTCGTTTACTCACTCATTCATTTGCCTTCCCTCCCTCCCTCCCTCACTCTCACACACACACACTCTCTCTCTCTCTACTACTACTCAATCTACTATCTACTACTCAATCTACCAATTACCATCACCTCAACAAACACTACTGATGACCTATCCTACCACAGCTACCACAATCACAAAAACAACTTACATAACCAATGGGAAGATATTATTGGGATGGAATTTGTGCTGTACTGTACCTAGTTTCAGTGCATTACCACAGCACACCGAAATGCCAAAAAAAAAAACTCATTGTTCCCTGATTAAATAGCATTGTATGAATATTCCCATATTCAAAATATGCTACAGGGGGGCAATGCATAGTGAGTTAATTACTCAATAGGTGGCGTTCTGAGAGTGAGGGTCCGAGTCTGGGGGATGAGACTGTGAGGCACAGAGGCAAAGCGGCTTCAGAGATGGAGTTGCTTCGAGCCGTGAATAGGTGCTTACATGTCTCACTCCCTAGACTGGAACAAGACCTCACGGGCCTCACCGTGTTCAGCACTAGAGTGTGCAGACTCTCAGCCTATGCCCGAGAGGGAGTAGTTGGAATATAGAAGGAAAAAACATACAACTACCACAAGTACAAGCATTCACCACACTACTATAACTACCACAACCACACATAGTCCTACCACAGCTTATAAAACCACTCTATACAACTACCACTATCACAAGTACAACCATTCACCACACTACTATAACTACCACAACCACACATACTCCTACCACAGCTTATAAAACCACTCTATACAACTACCACTATCACAAGTACAACCATTCACCACACTACTATAACTACCACAACCACACATAGTCCTACCACAGCTTATAAAACCACTCTATACAACTACCACTATCACAAGTACAACCATTCACCACACTACTATAACTACCACAACCACACATAGTCCTACCACAGCTTATAAAACCACTCTATACAACTACCACTATCACAAGTACAACCATTCACCACACTACTATAACTACCACAACCACACATAGTCCTACCACAGCTTATAAAACCACTCTATACAACTACCACTATCACAAGTACAACCATTCACCACACTACTATAACTACCACAACCACACATAGTCCTACCACAGCTTATAAAACCACTCTATACAACTACCACTATCACAAGTACAACCATTCACCACACTACTATAACTACCACAACCACACATAGTCCTACCACAGCTTATAAAACCACTCTATACAACTACCACTATCACAAGTACAACCATTCACCACACTACTATAACTACCACAACCACACATAGTCCTACCACAGCTTATAAAACCACTCTATACAACTACCACTATCACAAGTACAACCATTCACCACACTACTATAACTACCACAACCATACATAGTCCTACCACAGCTTATATAACCATTGTATACAACTACCACTATCACAAGTACAACCATTTCACCACACTACTATAACTACCACAACCACACATAGTCCTACCACAGCTTATATAACCATTGTATACAACTACCACTATCACTAGTACAAGCATTCACCACACTACTATAACTACCACAACCACACATAGTCCTACCACAGCTTATAAAACCACTCTATACAACTACCACTATCACAAGTACAACCATTCACCACACTACTATAACTACCACAACCACACATAGTCCTACCACAGCTTATAAAACCACTCTATACAACTACCACAATCACTAGTACAACCATTCACCACACTACTATAACTACCACAACCACACATAGTCCTACCACAGCTTATATAACCATTGTATACAACTACCACTATCACTAGTACAACCATTTCACCACACTACTATAACTACCACAACCACACATAGTCCTACCACAGCTTATATAACCATTGTATACAACTACCAAAATCACTAGTACAACAATTTCACCACACTACTATAACTACCACAACCACATAGTCCTACCACAGCTTATATAACCATTGTATACAACTACCACAATCACTAGTACAACCATTTCACCACACTACTATAACTACCACAACCACACATAGTCCTACCACAGCTTATAACCATTGTATACAACTACCACAATCACTAGTACAACCATTTCACCACACTACTATAACTACCACAACCACACATAGTCCTACCACAGCTTATAACCATTGTATACAACTACCACAATCACTAGTACAACCATTTCACCACACTACTATAACTACCACAACCACCTATAGTTCTCCTACAACTACCATAACTACAAATCTCTCCTACAACTACCACAATCACTAGTACAACCATTTCACCACACTACCATAACTACCACAACCACCTATAGTTCTCCTACAACTACCATAACTACAAATATCTCCTACAACTACCACATTTATCTACTACGATTACAACCATTCCAATAACTACCACAATTACAGACAGTCCAACAATTTCCTATTATTATACATAGAAGTATACTAGGGTGTTCTTTTTAAACAATATATTTTTAAAACTATATTTATAGTAGTACCTTGCATTATATCTATAGCAAGCTATAATATATAGTTCCCTTAATGATCACCTGTATATTTAATGAACATATTGTAAATGTCAAAAACAATTTAAGTCAAAAATATGGGAATAAATCAATCAAAGCTAAATTACTACTACAAGCATTTCTCTCTTAAGTAGTACTGTACATAGTAACAACAAATGTGCGTTCAATAAATCATGAAAGTGTAATAGTATACCCTTTAAGAGATTTCCACTTGAGGGAATTTTTTCTGGACCCCTTTCTCTCTCATGTTTAGCCCCATTGCTTTTTAGATTTTAAGACGCTCGCCCCCTTTAGTTTGGCGATTTTAAGAACTTTCGCCCCATTTCTGTCAATTTTAAGCGCCATTTAGATGTAGATTTTTTCCTGGCGAGCGATAGCGAGCCTGTAATTTGAGCGGAACCGGCCTTTGGCCGGGAATTTTTTTTACCAAAAAATTTACAAATTTATCTTGAAAGGGGGTCTAGGGGGTGTAATTTTAAGCTTGATGGAGTTCTAGGGAAGAAACTAAATACCTCCCCTTAAAGGTATAATAATAGTGATATATCAGTGTACGCAACAAGGTATATCATAGAATCAAACGGTATACCCAATTTTATTATAATGCCACTTTTAGCACTGTACTTTTGATTGGTTTTGTATTGTACGGTCGCGCTAATAAGTCATACCCAGCTGTCATTACGTTTGGCTTGCTCTGTGCTGTATTAATGTCTGTCAGATGTTGAATAGGGTGGGTAAGTGTAGGAACATGTTTGTATATTTCACTCTATATGAAGAAATGAAGCTTAGATATTGCTGATACCAATTATTGAACAAAATATACTGTACTTGGTGCCGAGACATCACTTATTAGCGCGACTGTACAATCATTATAGCTACTAACTACAACTACAAACTCTCTCCCACAACGAACTAACCTTTACCGAACCTACCAGCAGTGATCAATACATGATTTTATCAATGAACGTCCAATCTACCACCACTACCACTATTCACACACACACACACACACACACACACACACATACATACACTACTACAACTATCGCATCGTCGATCTACATTCAAATTATTCCTGGTATGTCCTTTCATTATCCCCATTACTACCACCATCATCACTACCACCATTACTACCATCATCATCATTACCAGTATCATCACTACCACCATCATCACTACCACCACCACTATCATTATCACTACACCATCACTACCATCATCACTACCACCACCATCATTCCTGCCACCATCACTATCACCATCATTAGCATTATTACCACCATTATCACTATCACCATCATCACTATTACCATCACTACCATTATTATCACTATCACCATCGCTACTACCATTACTACCACCATTATCACTATTACCATCACTACCACTATCAACACCATCACTACCACCATCAACACCACCATCACTACTACCATTGTTACCACCATCATTATCAAAATCACTACCACCATCACAATAACTACCACAATTCCAACCACCAACAACACCATCACGAATACAACCAAGCTACTTCCAATATGTCTACCACAACCACCATCGCAACAACCACAACCACGTCACAACTAGATTTACCACAACCACCACCACTACCACAACCACCATCACTACCACAACCACTACAACCATCACTGCTACCCCTACCACAATCTGTACCACAACTACCAAACATATCACAACCTTTATAGCTACCATACCACAAAAATAACTACCACAGCCAAAACTACCACTACAACTACTATAACCAAACAACCACACCTAGCATAGTCGAAACTACCACTAAATGTACAACAAATACCACCACAACTATCACAACCACTTTACTACTATAACCCCTACATCCCCCCAAAAAAAGACAAACAAAATCTGACCATCACCACAACTACATCTACCACCACCATAACTACCATCACTACAACTACCACAACCACAACTACCAACACTACCACCGCCACCATAACCACAACTGCAACAACTACAAATACCGCCACAACCAAAACTACCACAACCACAACTACTACCACCATAACCACAACTACTAATGCCACCACAACCCTAACCACACCTACCACCACCATAACCACACCAAGTACAACTATCACAACCACAACTATCACTACAACGACCACAACAATAACTACATCTACCACCACAACCACAACTACCACCACAACCACCACCACAACAACTACCACCACAACCACAACTACCACCACCACAACTACCACCACAACTACCACCACCCTAACCACAACTACCACCACCATAACCACACCAAGTACAACTATCACAACCACAACTATCACTACAACGACCACAACAATAACTACATCTACCACCACAACCACAACTACCACCACCACAACAACTACCACCACAATCACAACTACCACCACAACCATCACCACAACTACCACCACAACAACTACCACCACCCTAACCACAACTACCACCACCATAACCACACCAAGTACAACTATCACAACCACAACTATCACTACAACGACCACAACAATAACTACATTTACCACCACAACCACAACTGCCACCACAACCACAACTAACACCACAACAACTACCACCACAACCACAACTACCACCACAACCATCACCACAACAACTACCACCACAACAACAACTACCACCATAACTACAACTACCACCATAACTACAACCACAACCACAACTACCACCACAATCACAATTACAATCACAGCAACAACCACAACTACCATCACAACCACAACTACCACCATTGGAAGCGGTGGAGTCTTCAGCTTTAAGCTCAGGCCAGTTTAACATCAACGAGACTTCACAACACTACCAACATTTCTACCACCATTACTACCAATATTCGGACGTCATTCCTACCATCAACATTACCACTGACACTTCCAACATTTCTACCACTATTACTACCAACATTGCTACCAGTAATATAACTACCAACATTTCTACCACTATTACTACCAAAATTTTATCAACAATACAACTACCATCAATATTACTACCAACATTCTACCAGTTATTACTACCAACATTCTACCAGTTCTACCAACAATATAACTACCAACATGTCTACCACTATTACTACCAACATTCTACCAGTTCTACCAACAACATAACTACCAACATTTATAAGAACTTTGCTACCAATATTCTGGTGTCAATTCTACCACCATTACCAACTTTTCCACGACCATTACTACCAACATTCCTACCACAAGCAGTACTACCAACATTTCAACTTACTTTATTACCAACATTTATGACAACATTTTTACCATCACTACGACTATTTTTCTACAAACATTTCTCCCAATGCATGTATCACGAATTCTACCACCACTACTACCAACATCTACCACCATTACTACCAATATTCTACTGACAAATCTACTATGAACATTACTATCAGCACTACCAACATTTATGCTAACATTACTACCAAAGATTTCATTTTTATCATTACTACCAAAAATTCTACCTAAATTACTACCAATATTTCTTCCATTATTACTACCAATATTCTGCAAACATTGCTATCAATATTAGTCTTATTTACTACTAATAATAATACCAATATTCTACTATAATTTCTACCATCACTACTACCAACATTTCTGCCACCATTACTACAATTTCTATCATTATTTCTGCCCTCTATCCTAACCATCATTACAACCAAATTTTTTAACATCATTAACAGTATTTCTACTACCATTACTACCAACATTTATACCACCATTAATAGTATTGATACTGCCATTACTACCAACATTTCTACTACCGGTACCATTAATAGTATTTCTACTATCATTAACTACTAACATTTCTACCACCATTACTACCACCGTTTCCACCAACATATAAAAAACACAATACTACCACCATTACTACCATAGCGAGGAAACTAAATAATAATGAATATATAAGTAAATAGCGCTCCCAAAATAGGCCTACCCACTGTCCCCTTAAGGTTACTACTTATAGACACTTATATTCAGCTGAAATATAACATCGATGAATTATAGGTGTATAAACTATCATAATTAACACCTTGAATCCTATAAGTGCTTCCTCAAACTGCATAAACTCGTCGATTGAGTGTCATAAAATAAAGTCATCGTATTTAAGGAGATAAAGTGAGCAGCCTAGGAGGATACAACCGTGCCTCAGATTGCGCTTAACTCACAGGGGTCCATCAGGGTGAAGATGGGAGGTGGGGGTCATCCAGTCATTACCTTAAGTAAATTAAATCTAGGTAGGGAAGGACAAACTAATGGTATGGGTTAAGTTTGGTCCAGCCACTCTCCAAACCCTGATACTTGACAGTTTGCTCTGGATTTCACCATTTCTTGCCACCCTAGAGCAAAAAGGATCTAAAATATCAAGGGAAGCTATGGGCACCAAAGACCGTCTTGCTCGACTATCCCAGCACAACGAGTGGCGCCAAAAACTACTACAGATCCAACTGGAGACTGGTAAAGCACTTAGTACGCCTAGTGCCAGAGTCGATAACAAACCTGCTTCTCTACCACCAGCATACTCGTTTAGTATGCCTAATGAGGAACCAGTTAGTACACCTACTGGTAAAGTGCCTCATATATCAAGAGCGCAACATACTACAGCAGGAGCCTGCGAGTCGAGGACCAGGCGAAGAAGAAGAAGCCAACCCTCGACTACGACAAGTCATCCCCGTACACCTGTGAAGATTCAGAATCCCTTTTCCCAATTGCCCGTGAACCCGGGAAAACATAGTAAATATTAGAAGAGAGTTTACTATAAGTTTCATCATTCCCTATTTCAAGATCCCTATTAATGTAAAATAATTAATCACAAGCCACACGCAATCCCTTTGCTGAAGTTTAGGTATATCTATTAAATTACGTTGACGATTCCGCCAACGAGACTAAGATATAATTATACTTCAGTACAATAGAAGCCTCCAACACCACTCGTTTATATTGTCAATAATATTATACACTAACTCCCTTCCCCCACACAAAACTAAAATATATACCTATCACAGGTTCTAGTATCTCTGTATATAATAATGTGTTATGTATGTTTATGTCTGTAACTCCTATCAATTATAGTCTGTTTCTTCTCAACTGACGGTACCGTAAATTACAAAGTTCCTATCAAGATTTATCAGCTATTTTGAATATTTTGCAGTGAAATATGGTGCTAATTATGTAAACTTGGTCTTAATATGATGCAGAGATATATTAGTTTCATATATGCCCATTAAGTATCGATAAATTAGCTGCTAAGGGATTCAATTTACCGTCAGCTCAAAAGAAACAGAGTATAGTCATTTACCTATGTTATCAAGCCGATCTTATAACTTATGTAAATAAACCTTATAACCCGAATACGCGTATTATGCTCTTTTCTCAGTCTTCCCCGTGTAATAAGGACCTACTGCACTATCTAATATGATTAATCGAGTATTGTAAGAAGCCTGAAAGAACCCTGGTACTCGGCTATTTAATTACCACTACCACTATCATTATTGCCACCACCACTACCAATATTACCACTACCAACATTACCACCACCACTGCCAACATTACCACCACCACTACCAACATTACCACCACCACTGCCAACATTACCACCACCACTACCAACATTACCACCCCCACTACCAACATTACCACCACCACTGCCAACATTACCACCACCACTACTATCAGCATTACTACCAACATTCAAATCGAAGTCATTGGACAACTGTCATATCTCCCGTTATTGTTATTCTCTCTCTCTCTCTCTCTCTCTCTCTCTCTCTCTCTCTCTCTCTCTCTCTCTCTCTCTCTCTCTCTCTCTCTCTCTCTCTCCTTCTTCTTTTATTTTATCTGGTTCATACATGTATATTTACAGTACTGTGTCTTGTTTTTCCTTCATTTTCTTCTATAAATCTGTTTTGTCCTCTTCCACATTTTTATTCATTTTAGCCCATTTCTCTCCTCCTATTCCTCCTTTTCCTTAATGTTCTCTTCTAATCATTATATATATATATATATACCGGTACTAGTGGAACCCGGAAGACAACAGGACATATAATGGAAGGGAAAGTGAGCAGGTAATAACACACTATTATATCTGAATGGTGTTGTTGGTGTGTTGACGTTATGGAAAGACACTTTTAGTATATAACATATAATACATTAAAACATTCTTCAAGCAAGCAAGGGATAGGGTGTGTATTGTTTGATTAGGGATGATTAGGGATCTCATAAATCAAGAACAACAATATTTCTTGATTGTACTTCTACTCTTATCTCAGAAAGGTCGCTTTTCTAGGACTCTGGCTTCTCTTCCTTATTGTCTTCTTTACTCCGGCTTGATGAAGGAGGCCCATTATCAGGTGTGCATATACACTCAGATTCCTCGACAAGCGAGTAAGCTGGTGTAATCTGCGTAGGCAGCACTGGTCAAGAACCCTGTGTAAGCGATTCACTAGAATCCTGCTTAAGTGACTCTTTGGGAATATTCTGCTTAAGCATTATTCCACAATTACCCTGCGTAAGCGATAATTTCTACAGAATGTGTAGTGCTGCTGCCTTGCTCTGTATATGCATCACGTCATGTGTGCTTCGGAAGTCTTAGTTCTCAAAGGAGCTGGTAGGCTGCCAAACAATCTCTCCATTTTCGCCTCTACCCTTTATCGGTGTCTCCTGCTGGGGTTGGCTTCCAGGGAAGCAGGGCCACAGGTTCCCTAATAATGAGGCTGTACTTATGCCCTTTCTTCACGAGGCTGTTAGGTAAAAGGTTAATTAGGGGCAGTACAGGGCAGTACAGGTGATTGTGATCCTCGTTTTCTGTTGCTCTGGCTGGTTATCCCACTTTCTATGATGTCGGATGGTATGGGTGACTGCGGTGTTGTTGCTGTGTTGGTCCTTCTACTTTTTTGGGGTGTCCGGTAGAGGTGCGATGAAAGGTAGTGTGTCCGGTAACGGCGTGATGAAAGGCAGCGGTGTTGGTCGTGCCGAAAGTGGTTTCCTAGTGGTGTTGGCCGGTGATGATGTGGTGATGGTGATGCAGGAGATGCGGCATGAAGTGGTTGAGTCTGGCATAACAATTCTTATTCTTTGCTTTCTTTTCATTGTCTTTCATTGTCTCTCCTCGGTTTTATCCTCCTATTATTTTTGTTTATCTATGAAGCGTTGCCATTTTTGTATTCCTTTCTACTTTTCCATTGTTCCTTTTTCTTCTTCTCAATCCTGCTCTCCTTCTCCTTCTTCATTTTCTCCTCCTCCTCCCCTCTCCATTCTCATCTTTAACTCCTCTTTCATAGTGCATGATTTTCTCTCTCTCTCTCTCTCTCTCTTTCCCACTCACACACACACACACACGCACCAAAAATATGTCCTCCCCCAACCCCCAGAAAATCACTCGTGCAATAGCTAACATAATTCTTGTCTCACACTGTGCAATTCCCTTCATGCCACACGTCTAATTCCACTTGGGAAAACAATACACTCACTTTAACCCTATGTTCTATATTAAATTCAACCCGTTATGTTCGGTTCTTTTTTATCAAGATAATAGATAGATTTAATATTAGAAGTTCTTGCCACATCACAACACCCATACGTAAATTATATTCGTGCTTAGAGATTTTCATAGTGAATTTATTGATACTAGGGAGTTGTTGAAAACGAGCGCTACCATTTTCTTTGATCTGAAATCTCAGGCATACTAAAGTAATTTATTTCAATCATTCAATCTCAAAGTAACTATTTTATCTTGCCAGCCCATAGACCATTTCCATATGTATTTCCCTTTGCATATATTAGAATAAATATTTCACTATTTGTATCTTAGAGGTTTTAATTATTGTTTAAATCCGTAGATCATAATTGCATACTTTCGTAGAAGTGTTATTGTTGACATCAAGAGGATTCATATTAAAGTATTTAGGATTTGATTTCATTTCAACAATATCTTTATACTATTATATTTTTATGAATGAAATCCACATTCTGTCTATGAGTGTATGAATGGCCTTGTACACTCGGTCCAAAAAGTATCTGCACCCTACCCTGATCATCTGGTCTGTACAGCTCGGTAGGGTTGGCATATCTACCTGTAACTATATCCATCTATACTACCTAAGACCTACAACCTATACTACCAAGCTGTACACACCAGATTATCATGGTAGGAGTGCAGATACTTTTTTGACCGAGTGTAGCCTACCTGTATTGTGCATGTATATTGAATATCTTCTTTCTCCCCGTTTGGTGAATCCACACTACTTGTTCTGTCTAGCATAACATCGCACTCTCACTCTTTCTCTCTCTCACACACTCACACTTCCTCTCTCTCCTCATTGTTAAATTAAGACCATTCGTGAGAGCTTTTGGTGTCGAATTTGACCTGGCGAGCGATAGCGAGCCTCTAATTTTAGAAGGAACCGGCCTTAGGCCGGAACATTTTTCTACCGAAAAATTTACAAATTTGTCTTGAAAGGTGGTCTAGGGGGTGTTTTTCTAAGTTTGATGGAGGTCTAGCGAGGAAAATCAAAAATATATTAATATATTAATACATAAATACACATACTCACATACACACAAACACACTCTCTCTCCCCCCCCCCCTCTCCCTCTCCCTCTCTCTCTCTCTCTCCATCAGCGGGTAATCACTCCCATTACCACAACCTCATCAATGCTTCCCTTATTACCCCAACCCCCGAGAGAGAGAGAGAGAGAGAGAGAGAGAAAGAGAGAGCGCGCGAGAGTGAGAGAGAGAGTTAGAGAGATGTACATAGATTTACATAGATACACTGACCACACAGACCTTACGATCCCAGCGAGGTGGTCAGGACTTAATTCTAGTAGAGATAGCTAACCTGAGAGAGAGAGAGAGAGAGAGAGAGAGAGAGAGAGAGAGAGAGAGAGAGAGATAAAGAGATAAAGAGAGAGAGAGAGAGAGAGAGAGAGAGAGAGAGAGAGAGAGAGAGATATTAGTACTGTATTTACATATTATCTAGGTAATAGTAAGTATAACGAGTGTCCATGTCCATAGTTAGATGTTGACAAGTACAGCGTATTATGAAGTAAACAAATATATAACCTAGGAGCCTACACCAAGACATGAACCAGGTATGGCTAGATATCTACACTAGATCTGTATATGATGGTCGTTAATAGACTGATGTATTATATGCAAGATAGGCACACTGTTAACAATTATGGGTTTAAAGGGAAAGGGGGGGGGGTTGCTCCCTAGACCTCTATAAAGATTAGAAAAAATACCCCCCCCCCCCCCCTCCTTGAGATAAATGTGTACATCGACACCAAAATGGCATGAATGGTGTTAATGATGTTAATGGAACGTCTTAAAATCCCAAAACTAATGGGCTAAGCATGAGGAGGAAGGGGCCCCAGAAATAAAACAACACACACACTTCCCCTTAACCCCTTCTGTACCGGAGACGTCTTTTTAATTTTATTCTAACTCTATTTAGACGATTTTATTAAGTTGAAGAATAAATAGCAATAAATAGCTTCGAACTATCTTAATTATCCCTTTTACTACCACAGACTCTTCTTAAACTGCTCAAAATCGTCTAAATATAGATAGACTAAAACTAAATAGACGTTGTGGGTTTGAAGAAGGTATGCAAAGGTTAATAAAAGTGTCCATAGTAACATACCCTAATGAAGGTATATTTGACAGCTTTGCTACGGAGTTAAAACTCCGTCATTGTCTTCGACAACTCTCCCCCCCCCCCAAAAAAAAAAAAAAATTCAAATAAATCTATTAACACATTTACCTTTATTCATCTACGTTTACAACTGATAATATGAATTCCTACCCACTCTTGGTTTTTATTAAGGGAACTAAAAAATATGTGATTGACTTATCAAGAATAATTTCGTATAAAACCGTTAATGAAAAATTGTGGTCATTTACAACAACAAATAAATGCACTCCTAATTCAATCATACTATTTTCCTTCCATACATATAAGCATTGGGTGTATACAAACTCCTTTGACCGACTGTACAAATCTATACCATCTCCCAAACTATGCTACACTGATTATACATTGGCTTACTCTAAAAAAAAAAAAAAACATTGGTATCGACGTGAATGACAAATTACAGGCCAATCTATTTAGTGTACTTGATTGGTTATTAGGAAAAGGAGTTATGTGGTAATGTTGGTAGTGGTGGTGGTGATGGTAGTGATAGAAGGACTGTGTGGTGGTAGTGGTGATAATGGTGGTAATGTTGGTAGTGGTGGTAATGTTGGTAGTGGTGGTAATGTTGGTAATGTTGGTAGTGGTGGTAATGTTGGTAGTGGTGGTAATGTTGGTGGATGGTGTTGGTAGTGGTGGTAATGTTGGTGGATGGTGTTGGTAGTGGAAGTAATGATTGTCTATAGTGATAGTAATGTTAGTGGTGGTGGTACGCTGGTAGTAGTGGTGGTAATGTTGGTAGTGGTGGTGGTAAGCTGGTAGTAATGGTAGTTATGTTGGTAGTGCTTATGTTGGTGGTAATGTTAATAATAACAGTAGTGGTATTAAGGGGGGGGGGGGGGTACGGTTTTTCTGGACCCTCTTCTCCCTCATGCTTAGCCCCATTAGTTGTGAATTTTTTAGATGTTCGTTGCATTAGTTTGGGGATTAGAAGAGCTTTCGCCCTATTTCTTTATCAATATTAAGACCTTTCGTGCCATACATGTATCGATTTTTGCCTGGCGAGTGATAGCGAGCCTGTAATTTAGGAGTAACCGGCCTTTGGCCAGAAAAAAATTTCTACCAAAAAATTTACAAATGTATCTCGAAGGGGTTGTCTTGGGGATGTTCTTTAAAGCTTGATGGAGGTCTACCGAGGAACCTAAACAATAATAAAGTAATAAATAAATATATAGATATATTAATAAATAAGGCCAACCCCCTTTAATGTTGACAGTAAGGTGGACTATAACTACAGCAGCAGGAGAACAACAAAAGGCGGTGATGGTGTGTGTGGGAAATAATCCTTAAGTGGTTGTTGGGCCAGGGTATATAATTGTTCCGGGCGATATATCAATGAGTGTACCCCATAATTATATATGACGTACAGCCACAACACATGATAACAGTGTGGGGGGGTGGGGGGTGGGGGGGGGGAGGGAAGGAAGGAAGGGGGAGAGAGGAAGGGAGGGAGAGAGTGAGAATGGGAAGGGGAAGAGAGGGAGGGGGAGAGGAGGGAAGGAGGGAGAGAGTTAGAATGGGAAGAGGGAGAGAGGAGTGAAGGGGAGAGAGAGGAAGGGAGGGAAGGAGGGAGAGAGGAGTGAAGGGGAGAGAGAGGAAGGGAGGGAGGGAGAGAGTGAGAATGGGAAGAGGGAGAGAGGAATGAAGGGGAGAGAGAGAGGAGTACAAAGGAGTACAAAGGAAATCAAGCAACAACAGATCCAGTGACCCTTCTAGGTTGCTTGTCCTCCAAAACACTGAGGATCAAGTGTCCAAACAGTGGTTTAGAGTGGGTAAGGGAACATTGGAAAGGGAATTACTGCCCTGGAACTAATGTCCGTGGCAGGATTAGGAAGTTAGTAGGGGACAGATGGGTTAGTAACTGAGGGGGGGATAAAATAAAGTTATTCATTTACAAACGCAGTCAGTCGCGGGTTTGATGCGAGATATTTGTCTAGGCGGAGTTTAAATGAATCAACGGTGATGCAGTCTATAACGTTTCGGGAAGCCCATTCCACAAGTTGACAACTCGATTGAAGAAGAAATTCTTAGATTCGTGCGAGTTAAAAGATTTACCAATAATTTTGCAACCGTTTCCCCGCGTGTAATTAGATTGGTCGATAGTGAAGTACTTACTACAGTTCATATTGTCGATGCCTTTGATGATTTTGAACACTTGAATTAAGTCGCCTCTTAATCTGCGCTGCGTTAAAGGAAATAGATTTAATTCTCTAAGACGCTCTTCGTATGGTTTGTTCTTTAGGCTAGGTATCATTTTGGTAACTCTACGTTGAACTCGTTCTAGCTTGTTTATATCTTTTTGGTAATAAGGGCACCAGGATTGAACGCAGTATTCCAGAAGAGGGCGGACTAAGGAATTGTAAAGGGTTAGGATAACTTCTTTGGATTTATGCTCAAATGACCTGCCTATAAAGCCAATTATTTTGTTTGCCTTCTTAACAACTTCTGAACATTGTTGACTCGGTTTTAGGTTACTCGATATTACTACTCCCAGATCGGTTTCTCTGTTTACATTCTTAAGCTGAGTGCCATTCATCGAATAGTTTGCTTTCTCATTTAGGTATCCGATATGTAGTACTTTACATTTATCCGCATTGAAACTCATTTGCCAAATTTGGGCCCAACATGACAATTTATCTAGATTGTGTTGCATATCGTCAACTTGTTCTTTTGAGAGTACGCTATTTGCAATTTTTGTATCGTCAGCAAATTTTGGAGATTGTACAGGTGAGACCCTCATCTATGTCGTTGATGTAAATTAGAAAGAGAATTGGTCCTAGTACCGATCCCCTGGGGTACCCCGCTACTTACATTGGTCCATTTTGATGCCTTACCGTTTATGACTACTCTTTGCTTTCTGTCGCTGAGCCAATTTTCTATCCATTTCAACACACCGTCTTTTATTCCATGCGCTTTTAGTTTTAGCAGTAAACGTTTGTGGGGAACTTTGTCAAAGGCCTTTTGAAAATCAAGGTATATAATATCTACAGCTTTACTCTCATCGTAGAGGTTGAGGATATCGTGGAAGAAGTCTAAGAGGTTTGTTAAACAGGAACGTTTTTTACGAAAGCCGTGTTGAGTATCTTTAAGTATGTTATTTTCCTCTAAGTGATTTACGAGTCTGTCTCGTATGACCGTTTCTAGCATTTTACATACAACTGAGGTTAAGCTAATTGGACGATAGTTACTGGAGTGAAGGGGAGAGAGAGGAAGGGAGGGAGGGAGAGAGTGAGAATGGGAAGAGGGAGAGAGGAGTGAAGGGGAGAGAGAGGAAGGGAGGGAGAGAGGAGTGAAGGGGAGAGAGAGGAAGGGAGGGAGGGAGAGAGTGAGAATGGGAAGAGGGAGAGAGGAGTGAAGGGGAGAGAGAGGAAGGGAGGGAGAGAGGAGTGAAGGGGAGAGAGAGGAAGGGAGGGAGAGAGGAGTGAAGGGGAGAGAGAGAGAGGTAAGGGAGGGAGAGAGTGAGAATGGGAAGAGGGAGAGAGGAGTGAAGGGGAGAGAGAGGAAGGGAGGGAGGGAGGGAGGGAGAGAGTGAGAATGGGAAAGGAAGAGAGAAGGTCAACAGAGAGGGAGAGGGAGGGTGATAGACAAGGAGGGAAGGCAGGGATGCAAAGAAGGCAGGGAGGGAGCAGGGGTGGGGAAGTGGGGAGGAAGGGAGGGGAGGAGTTACTAGAAAAGGGAGGATGGAAGGGTGAGGAAGGAGGGGAAGGGAGGAGGAAAAGAGAGAGGGAATACGGGAGTTAAGGAGGGATTGGAGGGTGGCGCAAAGAAGGGAAAGGTGAAGGGAATGAGAAAGAGGGGAGGCAGAGAGGAAGGAATGATAGGACAGAGAGTGGAGAGAGAGAGAGAGAGAGAGAGAGAGAGAGAGAGAGAGAGAGAGAGAGAGAGAGAGGGAGGTGGTAAAGACGAGAAACAGTGAGTGTGTGTGTTGGGGGGGGGGGGGGTGGGGGGGGGGGGGGGGGGTGGAAGGATTGCTTAAAGAAACAAGAAGGAAGATATGGAAGTTGAAGGGAGGAAGAGAGAGAAAGATTGCTAAAATTGGCAAGAAAGGAAGGCTGGAAGAAGCGATATAAAAAGATGAGAGAGGGGAGAATGGGGAGGAAAGAAAGAGGAACACGAAAGAAAATGGGAGGAAAGAAAGAGGAACACGAAAGAAAATGGGAAGGAAGAAGGGAGAGAGGGATAATTGACAGATAGTGGGAAGGAAGAGGGAAAAGGGAAATGAAGGGAGGCAGGAAAAGAGTAAAAGAGTAAGAGGGATAGCTGAAAAATGGGTTTAGAGATATTTGTTGAGAGATGTTTGGGAGGGAGGGAGTCAGGAAGGAAGCTCAATCACTTATTTCCGGGTTAGGTCTTTAAATAAATATATACTGTATACTACTACTACTACTACTACTACTACTACTACTACTACTACAACTACTACTACTAATAATAATAATAAAGGAACAGGTACCGGTAACATCGATAAATATAATTGTTTTTCATCATTCATTACAGAGTTAGCATTGCAAATTGTTCTACTTGTGCGTTTCTATAATACATTTCCGCTTCTACCTACACTGACTAAATCACGAACATTCTTGGCTTGTTTGTTGATTTTGCGATTTACAATTACTAACAAGAAAAACAAGATTGCATAAAATGGCCTATAGTTGGAATATTGTGTGTATTCTAAAAAGAACAAGAAAAGGGGACGCAGGATATTAAAAGAACATAATTATGTGATGGAGAAAATAAAGGAAAAATACAACTCAAGACATTCAAAACAGCTAAGAAACACAATACAAGAACAAGAACAATACACAACACATTTATACGGGTAAGCAAGCAATTAAGTAACACCCCGTTCTTTAACATTAATCATCAATTACAAACCCCAATGCACTTGAATAAACTAATGAAAGCATATGGTCCTCCCGGGATTCGAACTCGGGACACCACACCCAAAACATAAGCATCTAAACCAAATGTATACCAAATATAGGAAGTAAATACTATAGGAAAGCAAGCAATACTAGTAATACAGGGAAACAATCAATACAGAAACACAAACATTACAGGAAACAAACAGTGAAGAGAAACATGCATTACAAAAAAAAAAAAAAAAAAATCCAGGAAAGCCAAAATACAGGGAAAGCGAGAGAAACATGCATTAATAAAATTCCAGGAAAGACAAAATACAGGAAAACGAGAGAAACATGCATTAAAAAAAATCCAGGAAAGACAAAATACAGGAAAACGAGAGAAACATGCATTAACAAAATCCAGGAAAGACAAAATCCAGGAAAAACGAGAGAAACATGCATTAAAAAAAATTCCAGGAGACAAAATACAGGAAAACGAGAGAAACATGCATTAACAAAATCCACGAAAGACAAAATACAGGAAAACGAGAGAAACATGCATTAACAAAATCCAGGAAAGACAAAATACTGGAAAACGAGAGAAACATGCATTAAAAAAAAATCCATGAAAGCCAAAATATAGGGAAAAAGAGAGAAACATGCATTACAAAAAAATCCAGGAAAGACAAAATCCAGGAAAACGAACACAGGAAGGAAAGAACACATAATACAAAATACCATAGAACACCAATCGTACAGGCAAATAAACAATAAAGGGAACAAGCAATACAATAGAGGAAGGCAAACAAACCATAACATACAGGGAAGCAAACAACACAATACACATGGGCAGGCAAACAAATAAAGTGGGATGTAAAGTACGGTAATGAATAAATAGGTACCAGAAGGAAAAGTATAGGAAAACAATATAGCAAACAAACAATACAGTACAATAAACAATACAGTAACATAAACAAACAATATAGTAACACAAACAATACAGTACAATAAACAATACAGTAACATAAACAAACAATATAGTAACACAAACAATACAGTACAATAAACAATACAGTAACATAAACAAACAATATAGTAACACAAACAATACAGTACAATAAACAATACAGTAACATAAACAAACAATATAGTAACACAAACAATACAGTACAATAAACAATACAGTAACATAAACAAACAATATAGTAACACAAACAATACAGTACAATAAACAATACAGTAACATAAACAAACAATATAGTAACACAAACAATACAGTACAATAAACAATACAGTAACATAAACAAACAATATAGTAACACAAACAATACAGTACAAAAAACAATACAGTAACATAAACAAACAATATAGTACACAAACCAATACAGTACAATAAACAATACAGTAACATAAACAAACAATATAGTAACACAAACAATACAGTACAATAAACAATACAGTAACATAAACAAACAATATAGTAACACAAACAATACAGTACAATAAACAATACAGTAACATAAACAAACAATATAGTAACACAAGTAATACAGAAACACAAACAATGCAGGTATTAAAATACTACAGCAAACAAATACAAATCACAGTAAAATACATAATACAGTAAACAAACAAACAATGCAATAAAACAGGCAAACAAACAAACAAACTATACTGAAAACAAACAAGCAATGCAGATAAAACAAATCTAGAAATCTAGATATATAAATAGTTAAACAAATAATACAATTAAACATACAATAGTTAAAAAATACATATTATGAAGAACAATGCAACAAAGAAACAAGACGGCAAGCAAACAACAGTCAAACAATAACAAAAAACAAGAGTATATAATTCAATAAGACAATCAATACAATATAAACAATAGAGTACCGGTAACGTAAAATACAACCAACATGACAGTAACAATAACTTAAGGGGGGTCACCGGCTTTTTTTTATCCTTCTCTCCTCTTCTCTCTTTCCTTGGCTTTTATCCATTCGGCCCCATTCAGCCAACTGTTTTAAGACGTTTATCCCCATCCAGGTGTCGATTTCTTCCTGGCGAGCGATAGCGAGCCAGCATTGTATGGAGAAATCCGGCTTCGCCGGAGAAATTTTTCTATCGAAAAATGTACAAATTTAGCTTACTGTCAAAACAAAAATATATATATGCTGGCTCGCTACCGCTCGCCAGGAAAATATTGACGCCTGGATGGTGGTAAATGTCTTAAAACAGTAGGCTAAATGGGGCCGATTGGATAAAAGCCAGAGAGAGGGAGAGAAAGAGAAAAAAAGCGAGGTGAGCTCCCTTAAACAAAACAGGAAAACAAGCAATACAGGAAAATGTACAACGGTCTACAAATCTAAGTAAGCAAACACCAACAAACAAATTATGGCAACAAGAAATACAGAAGAAAAACAATACAAGAGGTAAACATAGGAAACAAAGCAAATGGAGGGAGGTAGAAGACAAGAAAATAAATGAGGAATACAAGAAAAGGAAATGAGGAAGTCAAGAAAAGGAAATGAGGAAGACAAGAAAAGGAAACGAGGAAGCCAAGAAAAGGAAATGAGGAAGACAAGAAAAGGAAATGAGGAAGACAAGAAAGGGAAATGAAGAAGACAAGAAAAGGCAATGAGGAAGACAAAAGGAAATGAGGAAGACAAGTAAAGGAAATGAGGAAGACAAGAAAGGGAAATGAGGAAGACAAGAAAGGGAAATGAGAAAGACAAGAAAAGGAAATGAGGAAGCCAAGAAAAGGAAATGAGGAAGACAAGAAAAGGAAATGAGGAAGCCAAGAAAGGGAAATGAGGAAGACAAGAAAAGGAAATGAGGAAGACAAGAAAAGGAAATAAGGAAGACAAGAAAAGGAAATGAAGTCAAGAAAAGGAAATTAGGAAGACAAGAAAAGGAAATGAGGAAGTCAAGAAAAGGAAATGAGGAAGTCAAGAAAAGGAAATGAGGAAGACAAGAAAAGGAAATGAGGAAAACAAGAAAAGGAAATGAGGAAGACAAGAAAGGGAAATGAGTAAGACAAGTAAAGGAAATGAAGGCAAGAAAAGGAAATGAAGACAAGAAAGGGAAATGAGGAAGACAAGAAAAGGCAATGAGGAAGTCAAGAAAAGGAAATGAGGAAGACAAGAAAAGGAAATGAGGAAGACAAGAAAAGGAAATGAGGAAGAAAAGTATAAAGAGATAAAAGATAAATGAAAGAAGAGAGCAATAAGGAAAGAAAACGGCGAAGATAGATGGAGAGAGGAACTGAGGAAGAAATTAAAATATGAAATAAAGGAAGGGAGGGAGGAAAGGTGGAAGGAAGGGAGGAGTGGAAGAGAAAGGAAGGAGGAGAATAAAATTAAGAATTCGTGAGAAGGAAGGAGGGGGAGGGAAAGAGAAAGGATGGAAGGAATGAAAGGGGGAAGGGGAAGAGGGAAGGAGAGAGAAAGGATGGAAGGAATTAAAAGAGGTAAGGGAATAGGAAGGAAGGGAGGAGGGGGAGGGAAAGAGAAAGGAAGGAAATAATGAAAGGAAGGAGGGGAGGCGAGAAGCGGGAATTGGAGAAGAAGGAATTAAAGATCAGAAGAAATAAGAGGTCGATGGGAGAGGAAACAATGGAAGGAGAGAGAGAGGAGGGAAGAAATGACGATATCGATGGAAGAGTGAAAGAATAAAAAGGAAGAAAGGAAAGAGAGTAAAAAGGTGGAATTGGAAAAGGAAGGATAAAGGAAGAGAGACAACAAGGATATAATGAATAACAAAAGCGAAGCAGGGTAGAAGGAACAGAATAATAAAGAATGCAAATACGGAAGCACGAAAATACAGAACGAAAACAAAGGAAGACAGGCAGAAGAAAAGAAGGAAGAAAGTAAGCAAAAGGCAAGATAGAACAGACAGAAGGAAGGAAGGGATAACAGAAGAGAGAAGGGAAAGGAAAACATGAACAAAGAAGAAAGGAAGGAGGGACGAAATAACAGGTAATGGAGGAAGAAATGAATGGAGAGAGGGAAACAAAATGAACGAAAGACTGAAGAGAGAATTAATGTTTGGAACGAAACAATAGTGCAAGTATCAAGGAGGACTTCTTGAATGGAAGAAACGATTAATATTATATATATATATATATATTATTTATATATATATCTATATATATATCTATATATATATATATATATCTATATATATATATATATATTTATATATATACTGTATAGGCTATATTATATATATATATATATAGCTAATAATAATATATATATATATATATAGAGTATATATGTGTGTGTGTGTGTGTGCGCGCGCGTAGAGAGAGAGAGTGTGTGTGTGTGTGTGTGTGTGTGTGTGTGTGTGAGAGAGAGAGAGAGAGAATGAGTGTGAGAGAGTGTGTGAGAGTGAAGGCCTGTGATTGGTGTGAGAAGAAAGTGATGGAGGCTCGTGATTGGCTCATTTGAGGTTGCCATTATGAGGGGGCCTTGTGATTGGCTAATTAAAGCAGTACCTAATCAACTTTGAACAATGGCCTAACTTATGTGTTATCTCTCTCTCTCTCTCTCTCTCTCTCTCTCTCTCTCTCTCTCTCTCTCTCTCTCTCTCTCTCTCTCTCTCTCTCTCTCTCTCTCTCTCTCTCTCTCTCTTTTGCCATACGTGTGTAGGTATAGTAATATCATAACTTTACAGAAAGGAATATTTACAATTTTACAAGTAAAGGGAAAATGTCTTGCCATATCTCTTATTTTTAAAATTGTCCCATATATTTACATTGTTGTTGGATATGTTTCCGTTAATATTCATTGGCTATGGCCTTAAGCTAATTATTTGCACATTTTGCAATGAATTTGTTTTGGATTGTATCCATGACTATCAAATCTGTTCCACAATTTGCAATATCTAGATAGAAATTGTCTCTGATAGTGAGTGATAAAACAATGCGGCAGTCCCCCGTCCTCTCTCCAGCCAGGCGGCCAAGGCACTGAGGACTCGAGGAGTATGAGGCGTACTCCTGCTAGATATAGCAGCACTGCCAAAGGCAAATTTAGCGCGAAATTAGCGATAATCGCTCAGTATTAGCGAATGTCTATGGTAGCGCTGCGGGTGAAGCCCCCGCACTACGAAGCTCGTTTGGTATCATTTTGAAGCTATTTTCGTCTAGTTTTTGGCTGAATACATTTAGTTTCATTCAGACACTTGCTCAATCATTCACGGGTGCCTGAATTAGTCCTAATATAGCAGAAATATGCCCGCAGCGTAAGTGTTAATGTCTGTCAGATGTTGAATAGGGTGGATAAGTGTAGGAACATGGTTATATATCTCACTCGAAATTAATAAATAAAGTTTTAGATATTACTGATACCAATTATTGATGAAGACATACCTGATGCCGATACATAACTTATTAGGCCGACTGTACCTACACACACCAAACGAGAACATGTTCACCATGCCGAATGTTTTGTTTGTACCAATGGAGCTAATGATGAACATGATCTGAGGGTTGGAATGACCTCTCTCTCTCTTTCTCTTTCTCTCTCTCTTTATGACTTCCTCTTTAATCCTACTCAGTCATGCAGGCTCTCTCTCTCTCTCTCTCTCTCTCTCTCTCTCTCTCTCTCTCTCTCTCTCTCTCTCATGCGTCTTCCTCTCTCTCATCTCCTTCTCCCCTCTCCTCTCTCTCTCTCTCTCTCTCTGTATATATTCTTTGCATATATTTACTCAATAATCTATCTATATCTAACCCTTTAATCTCTCATCCTGTTAATATCTCACTATCTCCATCTATCTAACTAGCTATCTATCTATCTAGCTACAACATATAAATGTATCTCATCTTCCACAATCATTAAATATTTTATTGTTTCTTGTTATCTCTCTCTCTCTCTCTCTCTCTCTCTCTCTATATATATATATATATATATATATATATATATATATATATATATATATATATATATATATATATATATATATATCTCTCTCTCTCTCTCTCTCTTTCATACTCTCTCCTGCGCGCGCTCTCTCTGTCTCTCTCTCACCCATACTCTCTCTTGCGCGATCTCTCTCTCTTTCTCTCTCTCTCACTCATACTCTCTCCTGCGCGCGCGCTCTCTCTCTCTCTCTACTATAATTCAGTTTTGACCACCTGCCTTGGTTCATAAGGTCTGTGTGATCAGCGTCCCTATGTAGATCTATGTAAATCTCCCCCCCCCCTCTCTCTCTCTCTCTCTCTCTCTCTCTCTCTCTCTCTCTCTTAAAATTCAGTCCTGACCACCTGCCTTGAAACGTATGGTATGTGTGGTCAGTGTGACTATGTTAATCTATATAATATCTCTCACTCACTCACACTCTCTCTCTCTCTAGCTATCTATCTATCTCTATCTCTCACTCACACACACACACACACTCTCTCTCTCTCTCACACTCTCTCTCTCTGTCCCTTCCTCCCTCTCCTCTTTAAGCTCTCTCTGCCATGCACAGCTTTCCCTCCCTCCCTCCCCCTCTCTCTCTCTCTCCCCCAGTTTTTCCTTCCTTCCTTCTTACACTCTTTCTTATATATACACTCCACAAATCTATAACCGTGTAGGAAATTACCCGGTACCCTATTAATCTCTGCTTATACGTCCGTCTACACATTTATCTATCTATCTTTACCATCTACCAATATATCTATGCTATCTGCCATCTATCTATATATCTATGTATCCATTATTATTTACTGTATATGTGTATTTATTTATTTATCGTTCTAGGTGTATGAAGGAGACAAAAGGCAAAGCTTCCTGTAGCAAGTGTCCCTCCCAAATTCCGTTAGAGCCACATGGGGTTTGAAGCAGTCTAAGCCATAAGACGAGGGAAAGACAGATTGAGAGAGAGCGTAAGTTCGATCATTTAATTATTGAGTGGAAGAAAGACTTGGAAAATCGGTTCACTCTTGGGTTAGAGAGTTGGACAGAATGTTTGGCCGTCTTCTGTTCCATCCATCTTACATTCCTTCTCAAATAAAATATGGTACTGTACAAATATGTCCATGTTATTATCCTATATGCCTCTGTGTATCTATTACAGTCCGTTCATTCTAGGTTGGGCAGAAATCGTAACCCCAAACTTCTCATAACTCAAAAAGGACTAGAGTAATCGAGCCAATATTGCTACCAAATAGGAAGACTTGGCTAGGGAATATGTGCATGAATTGACGGCTCATTTGCTCTACCCCTTTCTGAGTTACAGAGGTTAGAGTTTACGATTTCTGCCCAACCTACAATAAACGGACTATAATCTGTCTGTGTGCCTATTAAGGGGGGGGGGGGTCCACCATTTGTTTTATCTTTCTCTCCTTTTCTCTCTTTTCCTGGCTTGTATCCATTCGGCCCCATTCAGCCAACTGTTTTAAGACGTTTATCCCCATCCAGGTGTCGATTGTTTCCTGGCGAGCGATAGCAAGCCAGCATTGTATGGAGAAATCCGGCTTCGCCGGAGAAATTTTTCTATCGAAAAATTTAAAAATGTAACTTGCTGTCAAAACAAAAATATATATATGCTGGCTCGCTACCATTCGCCAGGAAAATGTTGACACCTGGATGGGGGTAAACGTCTTAAAACAGTAGGCTGAATGGGGCCGAATGGATACAAGCCAGGGAAAGAGAAAAAAGGAGAAAGATAAAAAACAAAGCCGGCGACCCCCCTTAATCATCTATGTTAGTGCCTGTATACCCACCTACAGTATATATACAGATGTTTCCGACTAACTACCATTCTGTTATCCGTCTGTCCTATAATGTTACAAAGACATACAAAGGAAAACAAGCAACAACAAACCTAATGACCCTTACTAGGCTGCTTGTTAAGGGGGGATGGGCGGATTTATTTGCTCATTTATGTATCTTTTTAATATGTTTTCAGCTTCCTCCCTAGACCTCCAACAAGCTTATAAAAATACCCGCCCAAAACACTCCTTCAAGATGGATTTGTACATTTTTCAATAGAAATAATTAGTACGGTACATAAATAGTACATAAATAAAGACATAAAACCCAATTCAACATACTCTTTGACCATCAGAAACCTACATTATTATTGCATTTATATTTATTATCGATGTCTACAGCTCAAACTTCCTTATAGCCTGAAACTCGGAAGTGGCCAATTGAATTGAAACCTCTCGAAATTGTAAATTGGAGGTGTATGTAAATCCGAGTCCCCACAAACACACTACCAGTCTGGTTACTCACCCTAAAAACTACATAGATATGAGATATTTGAGGTTTTTATTAACAGCGGACTTCGTAATATTGCAGTTTACCCGATTCCATTTTTGGGGAATGTGACAACCCCCCACCCAAAAAAAACTCAACACATTATTCTCTCCATTCCGAAGTTACCTGTTTGACGTACATTCCCAGAGACACAAAAATGCAAAAAAAGACTTGGACTTTATAGGTAGATACACAAACACACACACATTAAATATATATATATATATATATATATATACAACAGAAAATGTTGTGAGGTTGGAGTTGATATTACGAGAGGATTGAGTTGTCATAAAATCAATTAATCATATAAAAACTGTTCAACAGGTACTTACATAAACACGGGGCGAGAGAGAAGAGGAAGATGAGGAGGAGGTGCACCGGAAGCGGCCATCTTGCTACCGGAAGTCGCCATCTTGCTCGAGGTGGCATGGTAGAGGCTGAATAACACTAGTCCTTATTTCGCTAGATTACTGTCCAGATCCATGGTTTAGCACTCTTTATCACTAGTGGAAGCTTTAGAGTTTCTTTTATAGTTTAGATTTTCTTTAGTACTGTCAATTTTGGGTGTATTTCTAAATAATTTTGTATTTTTCTTTGAGTTCGTATTTTCTAAGGTCAAGATCCATTATTTATGAATGCTTATCACTATTGAATTTTTATAGTTTCTATTGTCCTTAGTACTGTCAAATTTGAGGTGCTTTATTTGTTTTCTAAATAATTTTAAATTTATCTTATGAGTTTGTATCCTTTGAAGTCTGCATTCATTAATTATAACTGTTTTATTACTATCTAAACCTCTATTATTATATAGTTTGTAACTTTCTCAGTACTGTCAATATTGGGGTTTTCTACTCTAAATATAACTGTACATTTTTCTTTACGTTCGTATTATCTAAGGTGTTGCCATCTTAGAGGTTTTTACATATATATCTAATGTCACTTCATATCGGTCCTAAGTAATTTTTTCGTTGGTATATTTCATTTTCAGTTCTGTTTTTGATCACAGGGAAGTCTGTTTGGTGAGCATGATGCTAAATTTAGACCACATGTTTTTAAATCAAGCCAATTAATGTTCTCCAATTACTGTTTCATTCTGTCACTTGTCAAAAAAATTCAATTACACTTTGCCTATTTCCTTAATTATCTTGCCTGTGTAGAAAGAAATTGTGTTAATATCATCATTATTATTAGCAGTAGTAGTAGTAACAGTTATTGTAGTAGTAGCAGAAGTAGATATTTGGTAATAATTGCAGGTGTCCATTTTCTAAAAAAAAAAAAAAAAATGTTTTAGCAGCTTCGATGAAGTTGATTGTGACGGTAGCTCCCACTGTCTCTCTCTCGCTCTTGCTCTCATCCATCAGTAGGTGTACAAACATAAGCCACACATGTAAATGAACTTATCAAAAAATACTCTCTCTCCCTCTCTAACACACACATAATGTATATATATATACAGTATATATACAGTAGCTCATCCATTCTCTCTACATACCAAAGCCATCTAAGCCTGCTTATATGCATCTCATCACTGATACTTTTGATACCTAACCGTCTCCTCAGCTCTAGATCTCCTATCTTGCAGTTTGACCCCACACATCCATCTCACCATTCTAAGCCCGTTGCGTTCCATTCTGATGATATCATCCGCTTTGACAGGCCAAGTTCCTGAAGCATATGTCATTGTGCTTCTTTTACATGAAGCATACACCTTTCCTTTCAAGGGTAGAGGGAGTCTTCTCATGGTTAGAATGGACAGCAATTCTCTAAACATCCCCATCAACATCTAATTCAGGTGATAGTAGCGGCCTCAGCACCACCACCGGCAGACATGGTATCTCCCAAGTAGCAGAGCTTGTCCACTATCTCCAGTGACTCATTTCCAAAATTCACACTCTCAAACTAACTCACCTTTGCATTCTATACAAATATCTCAACTTTGGACTTCTTACTCGACAAAGGTCCATATATTCTAGTACAGCACTTCTTCCCATGGTGTATCCAGCATTGACAGACGCTACACACTCTAAGAAACACACACACACACCAACGTACACATGCGAGCACGCCACACATACACACTCATACACACACATGTACACACGCACTTGCACGCCCGCACACACGTATACAGTATATACTGTATATACACACAGACTCCGCCACGGCCGCTCCTGTAAAGAGAGAAAATTACATGTTAGTTTTATTAAAGAGGTGAGTGGGAGGCTAGCGTAACTCTCTCTCTCTCTCTCTCTCGTGCCCACAATTTCCTCTAACCCACACTCTCTCACTCAGTCTCCCTCTGTGGTTAAAAGTTAGGGTTAAGGAGGTGTAAAACTAGATTGTGTGGAAACTTCGGCATACCAACTAGCGCTCTACATGCAACAAACTCCTGCCATACTATATCAAAAGGAATATGGAACAGAGTCTTTAAATGAGTTCAACAAGGTATTACACACTTTATATTGAATATTAGAGCAGACTAAACTATAATAATACACTATACATTATATTATTGTTGTATCAAGTGTTGTATAAAGCTGTCTTTGGCCAAATTACAACGTTGTGAGGTGATAATTCTTCTTGTAACACACCTCTCTCTCTCTCTCTCTCTCTCTCTCTCTCTCTCTCTCTCTCTCTCTCTCTCTCTCTCTCTCTCTACCCTAAATATTTGATAAAGATGAAATGAAAACAGGAAGACACAGAAGAAGGAAAAAAGAAACGTCAACACAGGGACATGGGAGGAAGATAGGAAGGAAGGAAGGGAGAAGGGAGGAAGAGAGTAAAGGAGGGGAATAAGAGATAAGGTAAGAAAGGAAGGAGAAAACAGAGGAGGGGCATAGGAAGGAAGGGAAGAAGACAATAAAGGAGGGACATATGAAGGAAGGGAAGAAGACAATAAAGGAGGGACATATGAAGGAAGGGAAGAAGACAATAAAGGAAGGACATAGGAAGGAAGGGAAGAAGACAATAAAGGAGGGGCATAGAAAGGAAGGGAAGAAGACAATAAAGGAAGGACATAGGAAGGAAGGGAAGAAGACAATAAAGGAAGGACATAGGAAGGAAGGGAAGAAGACAATAAAGGAAGGACATAGGAAGGAAGGGAAGAAGACAATAAAGGAGGGGCTAGGAAGGAAAGGGAAGAAGACAATAAGGAAGGACATAGGAAGGAAGGGAAGAAGACATAAAGGAGGGGCATAGGAAGGAAGGGAAGACATAAAAGGGGGCATAGAGGAGGGAAGGAAGACAATAAAGGAGGGAAGGGAGGAAAGGAAGACAATAAAAGGGGGCATAGGAAGGAAGGAAGAAGACAATAAGGAAGGCCATAGGGAGAGGAGGAAGAGACATAAAGGAGGGCATAGGAGGAAAGGAAGAGACAATAAAGGAGGGACATAGGACGGAAGGGAGAAGACAATAAAGGAGGGACATAGGAAGGAAGGGAAGGAAGACAATAAAGGAAAGGACATAGGAAGGAAGGGAAGAGAAGACAAAAAGGAAGGACATAGGAAGGAAGGGGAAGAAGAAGACAATAAAGGAAGGACATAGGAAGGAAGGGAAGAAGACAATAAGGAAGGACATAGGAAGGAAGGGAAGAAGACAATAAAGGAGGGGCATAGGAAGGAAGGGAAGACAATAAAAAGGGGGCATAGGAAGGAAGGAAGAGACAATAAAAGGAAGGACATAGGAAGGAAGGGAGAAGACAATAAAGGGGGACATAGGAAGGAGGGAAGAGAAGACACTAAAGGATGGACATAGGAAGGAAGGGAAGAAGACAATAAAGGAGGGGCATAGGAAGAAGGGAAGACAATAAAGGGGGCATAGGAAGGAAGGGAAGAAGACAATAAAGGAAGGACATAGGAAGGAAGGTAAGAAGAAATAAAGGAGGACATAGGAGAGGAGGGAAGAAGAAAATAAAGGAGGACATAGGAAGGAAGGGAAGAAGACAATAAAGGAGGGGCATAGGAAGGAAGGGAAGTCAATAAAGGACAGAAGGAAGGAAGGGAAGTCAATAAAGGACAGAAGGAAGGAAGGGAAGTCAATAAAGGACAAGGAAGGAAGGGAAGACAATAAAGGGGGGCATAGGAAGGAAGGGAAGAAGACAATAAAGGAGGGGCATAGGAAGGAAGGGAAGACAATAAAGGGGGCATAGGAAGGAAGGGAAGAAGACAATAAAGGAGGGGCATAGGGAGGAAGGGAAGAAGACAATAAAGGAGGGGCATAGGAAGGAAGGGAAGAAGACAAATAAAGGAGGGACATAGGAAGGAAGGGAAGAAGACAATAAAGGAGGGACATAGGAAGGAAGGGAAGAAGACAATAAAGGAAGGACATAGGAAGGAAGGGAAGAAGACAATAAAGGAGGGACATAGGAAGGAAGGGAAGAAGACAATAAAGGAAGGACATAGGAAGGAAGGGAAGAAGACAATAAAGGAAGGACATAGGAAGGAAGGGAAGAAGACAATAAAGGAGGGGCATAGGAAGGAAGGGAAGACAATAAAGGGGGCATAGGAAGGAAGGGAGAAGACGATAAAGGGAGGAATAAGGAAGCAAGGGAGAAGACGATAAAAGGAGGAATAAGGACGGAAGGGAGAAGACGATAAAAGGAGGGGCATAGGAAGGAAGGGAAGAAGACAATAAAGGAGGGGCATAGGAAGGAAGGGAAGACAATAAAGGGGGCATAGGAAGGAAGGGAAGAAGACAATAAAGGAAGGACATAGGAAGGAAGGGAAGAAGACAATAAAGGAGGGACATAGGAAGGAAGGGAAGAAGACAATAAAGGAAGGACATAGGAAGGAAGGGAAGAAGACAATAAAGGAGGGGCATAGGAAGGAAGGGAAGAAGACAATAAAGGAGGGACATAGGAAGGAAGGGAAGAAGACAATAAAGGAAGGACATAGGAAGGAAGGGAAGAAGACAATAAAGGAGGGGCATAGGAAGGAAGGGAAGACAATAAAGGGGGGCATAGGAAGGAAGGGAAGAAGACAATAAAGGAGGGGCATAGGAAGGAAGGGAAGAAGACAATAAAGGAGGGGCATAGGAAGGAAGGGAAGAAGACAATAAAGGGAGCATAGGAAGGAAGGGAAGAAGACAATAAAGGAGGGGCATAGAAAGGAAGGGAAGACAATAAAAGGGGCATAGGAAGGAAGGGAAGACAATAAAGGGGGGCATAGGAAGGAAGGGAAGAAGACAATAAAGGAGGGGCATAGGAAGGATGGAAGAAAGACAATAAAGGAGGGGCATAGGAAGGAAGGGAAGAAGAAATAAAAGGGGGGCCATAGGAAGGAAGGGAACAATAAAGGGGGGCATAGGAAGGAAGGAAGAAGACAATAAAGGAGGGGGAATAGGAAGAGGAAGACAATAAAGGAGGGGCATAGGAAGGAAGGGAAGAAGACAATAAAGGAGGGGCATAGGAAGGAAGGTAAGAAGACAATAAAGGAGGGGCATAGGAAGGAAGGGAAGAAGACAATAAAGGAAGGACATAGGAAGGAAGGGAAGAAGACAATAAAGAAGGGGCATAGGAAGGAAGGGAAGAAGACAATAAAGAAGGGGCATAGGAAGGAAGGGAAAGAAGACAAAAAGAAGGGGCATAGGAAGGAAGGAAGAAGACACTAAAGAAGGGGCATAGAAGGGAAGAAGACAATAAAGAAGGGGCATAGGAAGGAAGGGAGAGACAATAAAGAAGGGCATAGGAAGGAAGGGAAGAAGACAATAAAGAAGGGGCATAGGAAGGAAGGGAAGAAGACAATAAAGAAGGGGCATAGGAAGGAAGGGAAGAAGACAATAAAGAAGGGGCATAGGAAGGAAGGGAAGAAGACAATAAAGAAGGGGCATAGGAAGGAAGGGAAGAAGGAGGAGAGGGAAGAAGGACAGAATACAATAAAGGTCTTAAAGGAGGGACATAGGAAGGAAAATATGGAAGATAAAGAGCTGGTAAAGGAGGGGCATAGGAAGGAAGAGAAGGAGACACTAATAAAGGGAAGGAATGGAAGAAGGAGAAGTAAATTAAGATAATATAAATATAATATAAGAAGAGGTAAAGGAGGAAGAGAAGAGAGGAATAGGGAATAAGGAAGTAGAGAAAATGAAAAGGATATATAAAGTGACAATATAGGAATGGATAAAATTAGAATAGTATGAGGTAAAAAAGGAAAGAAAACGGAGACATGGCCTACGAAGAAGAAGAAGAAGAAGAAGAAGAAGAAGAACAACAACAACAACAACAACAACAACAAGAAAAAAAATAAGGAAAATGAGAAAAGACTGATAAAGACGTGAGAAAGAAAACGACCAATGTGTATGGAAGGATTTAGGAAGAGGCATACATGTAAGGAGATAAATTAAGGGAGCCCACCTCGCTTTTTTTCTCTTTCTCTCCCTCTCTCTTTGGCTTGTATCCATTCGGCCCCATTCACCGAGTAAGACGTTTACCCCCATCCAGGTGTCAATATTTTCCTGGCGAGCGGTAGCGAGTCAGCATATATACATTTTTGTTTTGACAGCAAGCTAAATTTGTAAATTTTTCGGTAGAAAAATGTCTCCGGCGAAGCCGGATTTCTCCATACAAAGGTGGCTCGCTATCGCTAGCCAGGAAGATATCGACACCTGGATGAGAATAAACATCTTAAAGCAGTTGGCTGAATGGGGCCGAATGGATATAAGCCAGAGAAAGAGAAAAAAAGGAGATAAAGAGAAAAAAAGACGGTGACCCCCCTTAAGGAAGAAGTAAGAGAGAAGGGAGAGAGAAGTAGGGACGCGGGTGAAGACGAAAAAAGGAAGAGGAAATAGCAAATCAGGAATGAAAAGAGAGAGAGAGAGAAATAGGAAACAGGGAAAATATAGGAAGTAAGAAAGTAACGTAGCAAAAGAGGAAGGAAGGAAGGAGGAAGGAAGGAAGGAAGGAAGGAAGGAAGGAAGGAAGGAAGGAAGGAAGGAAGGAAATACAAAAAGACAGAAGGAAGGAAGAGAAAAAACAATGACAGGACGAGGGAAGGAAGGAAGGAAGGAAGGAAATAAAGATGAACAGGGCGAAGGAAGGAAGGAAGGAAGGTAAAAAACAATGACAGGACGAGGGAAGTAAGGAAGGAAGAAAGGAAATAAAGAAGAATCGGACGAAGGAAGGAAGGAGGGAAAACAATGACAGGATGAGGGAGGGAAGGAAGTAAGGACATAAAGAAGAACAGGACGAAGGAAGGAAGGAGGGAAATAATACAATGGAATGAAGGAAATACAATAGGAAGGAAGGAAATAAAGGACAGGACGAAGGAAGGAAGGAGGGAAATAAAACAATGGAATGAAGTAAATACAATAGGAAGGAAGGAAATAAAGAAGGACAGGACGAAGGAAGGAAGGAAGGAAGGAAGGAAGGAAGGAAGGAAGGAAGGAAGGAAGGAAGGAAAGAAGGAAGGAAGGAAGAAATGAATGAAGGAAGTAAGGAAATAATGGAGGGCAGGACGATGGGAGGAAGGAAATACAGAAGGAAGAAAGGAAAGAAGGAAGGAAGGAAGGAAGGAAGGAAGGAGAGAAAGAAGGAAGGAAGGAAGGAAGGAAGGAATGAGAGGAGAAAGGAAGGAAACTAAATTGGTGAGGCAAAGCAAATGGGAACACACAACTACGATAGAAAAAGAAAGACAAAAGAGAGGAGGAGGAAGAGGAAGAAGAAAAAGAGGAGGAAACGAGGAGGAAGGCGGGAGAAAAAGTGCTGCTTGAATCTCCAAACAGGAAATGATATATGAGAGAGAGAGAGAGAGAGAGAGAGAGAGAGAGAGAGAGAGAGCGAGAGCGAGAGAGAGAGAGAGAGAGAGAGAGAGAGACAGAGACAGAGAGAGAGAGAGAGGGGGGGGGATGAGAGAAAGAGAGTAGGGTTAGAGAGAATGAGGAGTGGGTGAGAGAGAGAGAGATGAGAGGTGGTACAGATAGATAGATATATAGAGAGTGTGTGTGTGTGTGTGTGTGAATGTTATGGGGGAGAGGAAGGAGGGAGAGAATGGGAATGAGAGAAAGAGAGTAGGATTAGAGAGAGTGAGGAGTGGGTGAGAGAGAGAAGAGATGAGGGGTATGTGAGATATAGATAAATAGAGAGAGAGAGAGGGGGGGGGGGGGATTAGAGAGAGAGGGTGGTTGGGGGAGAGAGAAGACAGCCCCATAAATACACAGGCTACACAGACTAATTGGGTCCAAAAAGTTGATCCGACCCCAAAGTACCACTGATAAATTAATGTTACTCTATATATTACATTACAAACATTAATGGGCAGGTAGTGGCTTTTTAGGGACCCCCTTCTCCCTCATGTTTACCATATTAGTTTTCAGATTTTAAGACGTTTGTTCTATTAGTTTGGCCATTTTGATACCTTTCGCCCCATTTATTTTCAATATTTTTACCTTTCGTGTCATTTAGGTGTCAATTTTTTCTTGGCGAGCGGAAGTGAGCCTCTTAATATAGCCCAATAATTTCTGACCTTTCTTCTCTACTTCAATGCACTGCTTGGAAAACTTTAGGTCACTGCTAATAAAAAATAAAAAATCCTTTTCTAAGTCAGTCACTTCCAGAGGCATTCCCAATAGTGAATAGCCTGACTTGGGGTTTGCTTGGCCGATATGCATCACCTTGCACTTTTACAAGTTTAGAGGCATCTGCCATGTCTCCGACCATTCACCCAGTCTGTTGAGCTCCATCCTGAGCTGTTCAACCCCTTTGGGGTCTTTCACATTCATTCCAAGTTTTATGTCCTCTGAAAACTTGGAGATCACACTTAACAGACCAATATCTATGTCATTGACATAATATATGATAAACAGAAGTGGGCCAAGGACAGATCCCTGTGGAACTCCAGAAGTGACTGAAGTCCACTCAGAAGAAACGCCATTGATTACAACTCGTTGTTCTCTACCTGTTAGCCAACTTTCTATCCAATTTGTGACCTCTGTATTGATAACTAGCGCACTCACTTTGGACATTAGCCTGCAATGAGGCACTTTGTCAAAAGAGAGAGAGAGAGAGAGAGAGAGAGAGAGAGAGAGAGAGAGAGAGAGAGAGAGAGAGAGATAGAGAGAGAGAGAGACAGAGAGAGAGAGGTTAGCTATAATAAAGGCACAGGAAATGTGAGTGGGAGAGAGAGCGATCGGTAAGACAGCAACGTAAAAGAATGTAAGAGTTAATGGTACAATTAAGGGACTGTGAACAATTAAATGAGAGAGAGAGAGAGAGAGAGAGAGAGTACAAAGGAGTACAAAAGGAAATCAAGCAACAACAGGTTGCTTCTAGGCTGCTTGCCCTCCAAAACACTGAGGATCAAGTGTCCAAACAGTGGTTTAGAGTGGGTAAGGGAACATTGGAAAGGGAACTACTGCCCTGGAACTAATGTCCGTGGCAGGACTAGGAAGATAGTAGGGGACATATGGGTTAGTAACTGAGGGGAGGATAAAATAAAGTTATTCATTTACAAACGCAGTCAGTCGCGGGTTTGATGCGAGATATTTGTCTAGGCGGAGTTTAAATGAATCAACGGTGCTGCAGTCTATAACCTCTAGGGGAAGCCCATTCCACAAGTTGACAACTCGATTGAAGAAGAAATTCTTAGATTCGTGTGAGTTAAAAGATTACCAATAATTTTGCAACCGTTTCCCCGCGTGTAATTAGATTGGTCGATAGTGAAGTACTTACTACAGTTCATATTGTCGATGCCTTTGATGATTTTGAACACTTGAATTAAGTCACCTCTTAATCTGCGCTGGGTTTAAAGGAAATAGATTTAATTCTCTAAGACGCTCTTCGTATGGTTTGTTCTTTAGGCTAGGTATCATTTTGGTAACTCTACGTTGAACTCGTTCTAGCTTGTTTATGTCTTTTTGGTAATAAGGGCACCAGGATTGAACGCAGTATTCCAGAAGAGGGCGGACTAAGGAATTGTAAAGGGTTAGGATAACTTCTTTGGATTTATGCTCAAATGACCTGCCTATAAAGCCAATTATTTTGTTTGCCTTCTTAACAACTTCTGAACATTGTTGACTCGGTTTTAGGTTACTCGATATTGTTACTCCCAGAATCGGTTTCTCTGTTTACATTCTTAAGCTGAGTGCCATTCATCGAATAGTTTGCTTTCTCATTTAGGTATCCGATATGTAGTACTTTACATTTATCCGCATTGAAACTAATTTGCCAAATTTGGGCCCAATGTGACAATTTATCTAGATTGTGTTGCATATCGTCAACGTGATCTTTTGAGAGTACGCTATTTGCAATTTTTGTATCGTCAGCAAATTTTGAGATTGTACAGGTGAGACCATTCATCTATGTCGTTGATGTAAATTAGAAGAGAATTGGTCCTAGTACCGATCCCTGGGGTACCCCGCTACTTACATTGGTCCATTTAGATGCCTTACCGTTTATGACTACTCTTTGCTTTCTGTCGCTGAGCCAATTTTCTATCCATTTCAACACACCGTCTTGTATTCCATGCGCTTTTAGTTTTAGCAGTAAACATTTGTGGGGAACTTTGTAAAAGGCCTTTTGAAAATCAAGGTATATAATATCTACAGCTTTACTCTCATCGTAGAGGTTGAGGATATCGTGGAAGAAGTCTAAGAGGTTTGTTAAACAGGAACGTTTTTTACGAAAGCCGTGTTGAGTATCTTTAAGTATGTTATTTTCCTCTAAGTGATTTACGAGTCTGTCTCTTATGACCGTTTCTAGCATTTTACATACAACTGAGGTTAAGCTAATTGGACGATAGTGACTGGGTAGGGATTTGCTGCCTTTTTTGAATATCGGTGTTACGTTGGCTATCTTCCACTGATCAGGCATAGTTCCAGACTGCAAGGATTTATTGAATAGTAATGTCAGTGGTTTGGAGAGCTCATCTTTGGCTTCCTTTAGAACTCTAGGCGAGATTGTATCAGGTCCAGGCGTTTTATTTACCTTGAGTTTATCTAAACAATTCAATACTTCTCAATCTGTAACGGTGATATGGCTTAGAACATCTGAATTATCAAACTGAATCGGCGATGGTGTAGGGATATCACTGAGGTCTTCTGTTGTAAACACTGATGCAAAGAAGGTATTGAGGGCATTACTCATTTGTACTTCGTCTTTGGTGTATTCTCCATTTTCATAGACTAACGGGCCAACAGTTGAAGTAACTACTTTTTTCTTATGATATAACTATAGAATTCTTTCGGGTTTGTGTTACTTTGATTCGCCATATGTAACTCTAAGGGTCTTTTTACTTTGCTTAATTAACTTTTTGGCTTTGCGTCGTAGCTCTACAAATTTCACCCGTTCTTCGTCATTTTGTGAGGATTTTAATCTTCATTAGCAAAAATTTTAGCAAGCAGGCAGTTTGAAATATCTTTATTCCACCATTTGGGCTTATTATTATGGCATGGACGCCGTATTTTCGATGGTATGCAGTCTTGCACTGCTTTTAGGTAAGTGGTTTCGAATAACTTCCAAGATGTATTTATGTCGTTATTGTTAATTAAAAAGCTCCAGTCAGTTTCTTCAAACATAGCTCTAAGTTATGAAAGTTTGCTTCTTGAAATTAGGGACTTTTTCGATGCTACTATTTGGTTCGTTACTAGTAAACTTTAAAGTGAAAGTTATCGTACGATGGTCGCTGTTACTGAATTCATCACCAACATTAAAATTCTCTATTAATTCTTCTTTTGTTGCAAGTACAATGTCAAGAACGTTATTACCACGGGTCGGTTCGAACAAATTGATTAAAAGCGAACTCTTTGCAAGTTCGTATACAAGTCATGTCCGGAGTGTGAAGTAAGAGTATCGCCCCACTTGGTCACAGGTAAATTAAAGTCGCCAATAAATACGGTATCTTGTGAGTTACTTACATCTGCAATTTGTTCATAAATTTCTCGGTCAGTTTGCACTGATTGAGCTGGAGGTCTGTATATTAATGCAAGTATTATTTTTGTACCTTTATTATTCTTTATTAGCACAAAAGATGTGTCGACGTTCACAATTTGAAGTTTAGACAAGAGGGTCGGGTTAAGACTTTCTTTGATATAAAATAAAACGCCACCTCCATTTTTATTTATTCGGCTTTTCTCAAACATTACATAACCGGGAAGTATGAAGAGAGAGAGAGAGAGAGAGAGAGAGAGAGAGAGAGAGAGAGAGAGAGAGAATATTCCTTCCAGCGCCACATATTGCATTGTCAAGAGTTCTTCTCACTGGCTTTAATCTCTATATCTCTCTCTCTCTCTCTCTCTCTCTCTCTCACCAACAATCATCTACACACACACACACCACCACAACAAAACAGCCACCACCACCACCACTATCACCAGTTCAACACTACCGATATCTCCTCCATCACCCACATCAATCAACACCACCACCACTACCTCCATCATCACCACTACACATCACCATCAGACACACTACCAAAATCACACACACCACCAATATCATCATTATTCTCACCACATGTGGTAGGCCACGAACGAAACGCCCAATGCACCCCTCCTCCCATCCAACACCTCTTTCGCTCATATACTTCTTAACTCCATCCTTCCACCTCTCACTCGGTCTACCTCTCCCTCTCCGTCCTTCCACTTCACTCTCGTACACTCTTTTAGTCATTCTCTCGCTTCCCATACGTTCCACATGGCCGAACCATCTCAAGGTGTTCCTTTTCACACTTTCCAGCACATC